>SJXQ01011708.1:172127-194572 GCA_006408695.1 Aepyceros melampus
TTTTTTTTTTTTTTTTTTTGTATGTGGTGTTAGGAAGTGTTCTAGTTTAATTCTTTTACATGTAGTTGACCAGTTTTCCCAGCACCACTTGTTGAAGAGACTGTCTTTTCTCCATTATATGTTTTTGCCTACTTTGTCAAAGATAAGGTGTCCATAGGTGTGTAGATTTATCTCTGGACTTTCTTATTTATTCCATTTATCTATATTTCTGTCTTTGTGTCAGTACCATACTGTCTTGATGACTGTAGCTTTGTAGTATAGTCTGAAGTCAGAAAGGTTGATTCCTCCATAAAACTGGAATTTTAAGAGATGTCTGTTTCATTTCAAATAACAATAAACTCATTACATGTTGACACAAATAACATATTTTTATGAAAACATTTTCCAAAATAAAGTTAGTGAGAAGAGTGTCATTGTTTCACATAAAAAAAACCCCTCTGTGTGTGTGTGTTAGTGCTCAGTCATGTCTGACTCTTTGTGCCCCCATGGACAGAGGAGCTCGCCAGGCTCCTCTGTCCTTGCCAGGCTCCTCTGTCCATGGAATTCTCCAGGCAAGGAAAAACCCTCTGACATCTGGCTTAGTAAAACATAGCTGGATTCTTATATATGTTTCTGCATGCAATCTGTATTGTACATCATGTAACCTCTGGAAAAGTCTATTGTACACTCATGAAAGATCAAGAATGACAAAAGCAAATAATGTCTTAGTATTATAATGAAAATTGTATGGATCTTTTAGATCCCCCTAAAAGCTTCTTGGGGGTCCCTAGGAGTTCATAGACTTCACTTTGAGAACCACAAGTTTAGCATGTATTCCTTCTGTCCTCCCCCAGAGACTACAAACTTCTTAAGAATAGAGACCATATCTTGGTATTGTTCTTTATTTCCATAGAGCTATTTCAGATTATGTGCTGAGCCAGTGTTTCCTGATTTGTTGATTATTATTATTATTCTATTCATTCTATTCATTTGCACGGGCAGTTATGAACTTGAAAATGATCACTGAAGAGTGGGAATAAGCCTCCTTTCTCTCACCTCCTCTATAAAAGAGGGTTCATAGTCAAAGATATGAGGCTTACCTATAAATAAAGTAATTTCATCATGGTATTACTATAAATACCTTTCATCAATTCTTTAATTGATACTAAAATTAAAACTGCCAGCTAGGTAAGAACAGTTGTTATTATCCTCATTTTATAGATAATGAAATTTAGATTCAAACCAATCTGCCCAAGTTTTTAATAGGTAGTAGGTGACTAGTGAGCTAGGGTTGAGAAAATTGAACTCAATCTTGGATCATGAATGTATTGAAGAAAAGGTTTAAATGTAGTTTATTGTGTGCTCTTTTTTGTGTCCTGAGATGCAATACCATTCAGGGTTGAGGATATTTACAATAAGGTGACTTTATGGTGATCAAATGTTGGGAGCATTCAATCACCTGCTGAAACTGTTTATTGCCTGATGCTTGACAATAAACATTATCCTTCAAATTGCTTTCTGCTATAGTGCTGTTGTATAATTAGGTTTTCCAGGAAGTCTGTCTTGATGTCATCATAATTTTTATTAGCATAGTGAGTAATGAGGGCTTCTTCTGCTACCGGACTGACAATAAGCCTGGTATGTTACCTTCCAAAGAAGATGACCAGGGTTACAATTCAGGAGCTCAGAGCCCCTTTGAAGAGCAAGGGCAATTTCTGTTTGGTAAGAGTAGGAAGTTCTCTAGTCACTAAAGAAACTCTAGAAGCATGGTTTAAGAGTGCTGATCCTTTCAATCACAGCTTCAATCCCCAAGTCCTAAAAAATTGAAATCAGGAAAACCCAAAAAAACAACAACAATAACAACAACAAAAATTGAAATCAGGGTCCTGTTACATTATCCCTATGTGGATTCTGGCCTTCTTTGGCTATGTTGAACACTTGGAAACCTTAAAACCCCTTAATAGTAAAAAATGCCAAGAAGCAGAAAGTAGAGACTAGTGCACTCTTCTAAATATGCATCAAACCTCACTCCAGGGGTCTGTCAGTTGCAAAATAAAAATGAATATAGTTAACTGGTAAATGCTGGTTCTACACAATTCAGATTTCAGTTGTCATCTGGAAAAAAATCCAGTGAGAAAATCTGGTGGTTAGTCTTAGACAAATATATAAACTCAGGCTGTGTGTGTGTATGTGTGTGTGTGAAAGACAGAGAGAGATGAGATGAGATAAAATTTAGGCCTACCCATTTGGTGTGTGTGTGTGTTGGTCATTCAGTCGTGTCCGACTCTTTGCGACCCCATGAACTGTAACCTGTCAGGCTCCTCTGTCCATGGGATTTTTCAGGCAAAAATACCAGAGTGGGTAGCCATTCCCTTCTCCAGGGGATCTTCCCAACCCAGGGATAGCACCCAGATCTCCTGCATTGCAGGCAGAATCTTTACTGTCTGAGCCACCAGGGGAGCCATTTGGTATCATCTAGAAATTGCCTTTATTAAAAATCAATTAATAAAAACTTTCCGATTTCAAATGTATTATGCTTATTTAGTTTAACTATAGTCAGGGATATGATTTAAAAAAATAGTTGGAAAGAGATGAGCAGGACTTTTTAAATTATCTAACTAATCTATAAAACATGGAAAGTCACAAATGATACTCCAGTTTAAGAACTGATGACAACAAAGAGCTGTGAGTATGTGTGTGTTTTCTTTACTGAGGATAAATCTTCTAGCTTATTTAAATAACTCACTTTGTAGTGAAATTGGTTCATATGATGTTTTTCTATACAGACATATTCAAATGTATTATGCTTATTTAGTTTAACTATAGTCAGGGATATGATTTAAAAAAATAGTTGGAAAGAGATGAGCAGGACTTTTTAAATTATCTAACTAATCTATAAAACATGGAAAGTCACAAATGATACTCCAGTTTAAGAACTGATGACAACAAAGAGCTGTGAGTATGTGTGTGTTTTCTTTACTGAGGATAAATCTTCTAGCTTATTTAAATAACTCACTTTGTAGTGAAATTGGTTCATATGATGTTTTTCTATACAGACATAGTGATTGTCTTTTTTTTTTTAGATAGATATTTTCTTACTGATCTTTCTCTTAAATTTCATATATTCAGTGTGAGAAGTCATCAATGACAAAATGGAATTTATTCTTTACTCATTAAGTTTTTTTATTGGGTGGCAGGGATTATGTATTCTGCTGAGTGGTGAAACACAGCAGATCCTTGAAAAAATAATGTAGTCATGTATATGAAATAACTACCATTGGGGGATAATCTGCTTTGGCATTTAGAATCCAATGCATAAAGAAAACTAAGGTCCTTTTCTAGAGTTATTATGCAAGATAAAAAATTCCACAATTGGGGACCAAGCCATAGATAAGTAATCAATGCAGGATTTATGTAGTCTGAAAACACCAGAAATCAGTGAGGAGAGAATGGATCCTCTACTTAACTATCATTATCAAACACAAAGAACTGTGAAAAAATATGTTTTTGTTTGATAGAATTTAATGAGATTAAAAGAAGATTGCCAGTTTATCTACAACACAGAAAACTAGGCTTCAGAATCAGTCCTCTAAAATTGTCTTTGCTCCTCACTTTCTTTCTTTAAAATAATCAGGCTATATTGGCTAATAATTCTCACCAAATCTTTGTCACCATAACCCTTTTAAGGTCATTGTCTTTTAGTAAGTTAGTATTTTTTGAGTGCTGAGAATGAGCAAATGGATTACTATACACCTGAGTATATATGGTTATTAAAAAGTGAAGGATGGATTCTTTGCCCTGATGGCTTTTTATAATCAATGAAAAAGAAAAGTAATCATGTCAGAAATATATTAGTTCAGTTCAGTTCAGTCACTCAGTCGTGTCTGACTCTCTGCGACCCCATGAATTGCAGCACGCCAGGCCTCCCTGTCCATCACCATCTCCCGGAGTTCACTCAANCTAGCCTGGTTCTAAAAAAGATCTGTAAATTTCTATTCAGCACCTGCTTAACTGGAAAGAAAGGGTGATTTAGAGCTTAATACAAAAACTGATTTTTTTGTTTACTACAAGATTCTAATTGCTATCATAATTTGAGTCATTGAATACAGAATTTTTATCTGTGCCTGTACAAGTCATATTTGGTAGCAATTTCTAAATAGATCATTTGAAAATTATCATTTTCTCATTATATTATTAAAGCACCTACTATGCAACCAGCAACTAGCTACACTTTATCATAAACAAGCAAACCAGGAAGTAGGGTTGAAGACATAAAATAATTGGATAAATTATAGGGCTCTCCAGTTCCAACATTATATGGATATATGTAGTGAATATCATTTCTACTCCAGTTTGGGGGGATTCTCAAGGAACATAAGGGATTCCCAGGTGGCTCAGTGGTAAAGAATCCACCTGCCAATGTAGGAGACACAGGTTCAATCCCTGGGTTAGAAAGATCTGGAGGAGGAAATCACAATGCACTCCAATATTCTTGCCTGGAGAATCCCATGGACAGAGAAGCCCAGTGGGTTATAGTAAAGACATAAAATAATTGGATAAATTATAGGGCTCTCCAGTTCCAAATTATATGGATATATGTAGTGAATATCATTTCTACTCCAGTTTGGGGGGATTCTCAAGGAACATAAGGGATTCCCAGGTGGCTCAGTGGTAAAGAATCCACCTGCCAATGTAGGAGACACAGGTTCAATCCCTGGGTTAGAAAGATCTGGAGGAGGAAATCACAATGCACTCCAATATTCTTGCCTGGAGAATCCCATGGACAGAGAAGCCCAGTGGGTTATAGTCCATGGGGTTGCAAAGAGTCAGACACGACTGAGCAACTAAGAATACACACACACACACACACACACACACACATAAGGAACATATGTTCAATATTAAAACTTTGAGAGCATGAATATGCCCAAGCTCTCTGCACATTGCTGCGAAGTATATGAAGATGAATCAGTTCCAATCTCTGTCCTCAAGGAATTTATAAACAGTTATACAAGGAACTCTAATTTGAAGCCAAATGTTATTAGTAGCAATAGAGAAGACCACCCAAGATGCTATAGGGACCTTATAGAAAGGATAGTAAGAACATATCATCTTGTGATAAAGAAAAGCTTCACAAGCAAGCCAGGACTGATGAGAAACTTTAATAGACAGAATTTCAGAGCAGTGTTGGAAAACATATAGAGGCAGGAAAGCTAAGAGTGAATACAGAGACTTTATTCTGGCTAGAAAGGAACTGGAATGGGGGCAGGATTCATGGAGTACCTATACAAGCTAGCGGTGTTAGGACCACTGTGATGCTTTACTTTTACTCATGTCATGTCCCCTGACTCAAGTGTTCCCCTTCCTTCTAAACTCCCCTACTCTACTTCATTCTTCCCCTTCCTTAAATAACCAGCTTATTTTTTTACTTCCTTAGGTTTCCTTTGACTACTCCAGGCCTTCTCTGATCAATTATAGCCTTTAATATGCATTTAGCAGTTCATGAACCATTGTCTTCTATTGTTCATAGTTACACTCATTATACTGGTTGTGAACATACCAAGTCCTTGCTGGCTGGCTTTTATCAACTCCAAGGTAAAGTTTATTAATCATCAAAGGCCAGGCTTACTTCTTCTAACGTCTTTCTTCTTATCAGAGGCAGGGTGTTCTTATTGAGTGTTCTTTATCCACCTGGAACCAAAGAAGTCACAAGGGCTCTTTATCAGTACAGAGCTTAGCACCACCTTCAAAACTGAATTACTTAGTATCTTTACTTTTCCAGAATTTTCCACAAGATTCTGCTCCTAATGAACATCTCACCATTTAGCAGTACCAGATGACAAAAGTAATGCTATCACCACCATTCTGACTCTAATTTTAATAATCTCAAATATTCATTGAGTGTCTTGTGTATGTGTCAAAAGCTATGCCAGGTGCTGTGCATGTTTTATTTCATCTAATTGTCACAACAGCCTAATGAAGCTAATACTGTTATTAATCCCATTTCAAAAATGAATAAATTGAGATTCTCAACTTGTTAATAGTAGCCCTGAAGTTTGGAAAAACTTCTGTTTGACTTGCAGTCTCTTACTCCTTATAAGCTAACTCCTTGACTCTCATTCACACGTAAACTCCATTCAGTGCTACTTTAATATGAAAAAAAAAATTACAACTTATTAAATAAAGTAGGCAGGAATCTGATTTGCATACTTGAAAACTTTACACACATGCATGAAAGATTCTCTTCTGAAAGGCACTATGGCTGCCCCTGTGGGAATGGTAACTTCTTTAAAGGACCATGAAATCTAAAGTTCATTTTCAAATATTCTCCTAACAAAGTGTCAACTCAGAATGGTGCTACCCTTCAGGGAAAGCTTGCTGATCCATCAACCTCAGCTAACACTTTTGTTTGTTTGTTTTTGCTTCACACACCATCTCAACTTCTTGAAGATGAAACTCTAAAAAACCATATTTAAATAGAGCATCACAAGGCTTGTACTAAGAGCTGAAAAATCACTTCTCTATTTGTGTAAAATAGAGACATAAATCCTCCATTAACCTCTTGGCTGTGAAGAATAAAAGGGTAGCTATTTGGGAGAACTACACCATTTAAACTAAAGTTGAGATAACTTCTGCACATAATATTGCCCTAAGATTATTTAGGTCATCAAAAGACATGTCCATTCAAAGTAAAGTAAGGTATTCTTTTCATGTGGCTGCTGGAACAAATTACCACAAATTTGGTAGCTAAAAAGAATTCCCTAACAATTCTGAAGACCAGTAGTCCAAAATCAGTTTCACTGAGCCAAAATCAAGGTGTCAGGAGGGTCATGCTCTCTCTGGAGTATGTTGTGTAGAATCTGTTCCTTATGTCCTTCAACTTCTGGTGGGTGCTAGAAGTCATTCCTTGACTTAATGGCCACATCACTCTGTTGCAGAAATCAGTACTCAAGAAACCAAGCACCACACTCAGAGAGTTAGAGAACTCAGATTTATTATGCTGGCAGGCCCAGAGGATTTAACACTCCAAACTCTGAGCCCCGAACAAAGGGGTTACAGAGTTTTTATACATGGACAGGCATGATTAAGTGGCTTTGTGGGTTTGCAGGGGCTGGGTAATTGCAAAGAACAGGACAAGGGTGAGCGAGATAAGCTCCAGTTCCTAGTATTGTGAGTCCCTACTTTCTGAGACCTACGTGATCTAGACTTTGCAAGGAGCAAGCTGAGTTACAGAGGCAAAAAGAGCAGGAGGTTATGTAAACATTTTGTTTCCTCTTCAACTCCAATCTCCGCCTCCATGGTCACATTGCTTTCTTCTCTTCTGTCATCTTCCTCTACTTTCCTCTCATAAGGGTACATGTGATCTCACTTAGGGCCCACCCAGATAGTCAAGGAAAATCTCCCCATCTCAAGATCCTTAATTCAATCATATTTGCAGGTGACATTTATAGATTCTATTAACTTTAGGGGCCATTATTCAATCTATCACAGATAGAAAAATAGTCAAATAAGGCAACTTATTGACTTAATCAAGTTTATACTGATGCTATAGGCTTCCCTGCTGGCTCAGAATGTTAAGAATCTGCCTGCAGTGCAGTAGATCCAAGTTCGACCCTTGGATCAGGAAGATCCCCTGGAGGAGGGCATGGAACCCACTCCAGTATTCTTGCCTGGAGAATTTCATGGACAGAGATGATTGGCAGGGTACAGTCCACAGGGCTGCAAAGAGTCAGATACATCCAGGTGAGTAACACTGATTGACTGACTGACACTGACGCTATAGTCCATTCGTTCACAGACATCTTACTGTGATGAACAGTGATCTCTCTTCCTTTAGCGATCCTCTCCCTCAGCCAAGCACTGTCCACATGATATTCAGTGTGGTCTTTTTGAAATGCTTATTATTTCCATGGCTTCCTGCTGTCGAAAGAAAAATCATATACAAGCCTGTTATTGTAGCAGTTGGGTGCAAATTTCTCCCTCAGCTAGCCCCAAGTCTTTCCTTTCCAGCCCCATCTTTTGTCATTGCCACCTACACCTCAGTCACACTGAATTGGTCTTTGCTGCAGGAGAAAGTCATGCTCTTTCAAGCTTGGTCCTCCATGCACCTCGCATAGCCTTTCCTCCTTCATTTACTGAATGCCTCATCTTTTTAGACTCAATATAAACATCTCCTCCTGTGTAAGGCACTTCCTCGGGGTAGTCTGACGTTTTCTCTTCTGTGTTCCCATAGTAACTTGTGCAGAGATTATCTTACAATTTATCACATTTAATTACAAAAATCTGTTTAGTGTCTATAATCTTATGCTATATTATGAACTAACTCAAGGGCAAGAGTGTTGTGGTAGGATGAATAATGCCCACTCCCAACAAAGATGTCCCAGAACCTTTGAATATGTTACCTTACATGGCAAAAGGGACTTTGTAGATACATTTAAGGTTATGAGCCTTAAGATGGGGAGATTGTCCTGAATTATCCAAGTGGGACCAAGCATCCTTACAAGGAGACAGGAGGGCCAGATATAGATAGAAAGAAGATGTAAGGATAGAAGCATAAGTCAGGTAGGAGAGAAGATGTGATGCTGGTAGCACTGAAGGTGGAGGAAGGTACCGTGAGCTGAAGAACATAGGCAATCTCTAGAAGCTGGAAAAGGCAACAAAACAGATGCTCCCTGGAGTCTGTAGAAGGGACACAGCCTTGCCAACATCTTGATCTTTTTACGGCTTTTGATCCATGTTGCAAGTCACTAAGTTTGTAATAATTTGTTACAGCAGCCATCGAAAGTGAATAAAGGCACTGTTCTCCTCTCACTTTGAATCCCAAACACAGTGCCTGGCACATAGTGGGTGTTCAATTCATTTGCTGAATGAATGAACAAAGACAGTAATTGCTATGTTGCTTGAGGATTCCACTAAGATATGTGGCCAACTTTGTAGATTTTTTTAAATGTTCATTTTAGGTGTACAACAAAGTGAATCAGTTATACGTATACATCTATCCATTTCTTTTTTGATCCTTTCCCCATATGGGTCATTACAGAGTATTGAGAAGAGTCCCCTGTGCTATATAGTAGGTTCTTATAAGTTATCTATTTTATATACAGTAGTGTGTATATGTCAATCCCAATCTCCTAATAATATGTTGTTTTGGTTGCAGAGTGACTAAGTCATGTCCAACTCCTTGTGATTCTATGGACTGTAGCCTGTCAGGCTCCTCTGTCCATGGGATTCTCCAGGCAAAAATACTGGAGTGGGTTGCCATTTCCTCCTCCAGGGGATCTTCCCAATCCAGGGATCAAATTCACATGTCTTGCATTGAGAAGTGGATTCTTCCCCACTAGTGTCTCCTAGGAAGCCCCAATCAACATGGTAGATTTTAATACCATTGTTATGAGGAGCATTATTTTACCCCTAGTAAGCTGTCTTTTAGTTCAGTGGCTTTCCAATTAGAATTTCAGAGGACACTGAAAAACATTTCTGTGGAACACATGTGGTTGAAATTTTACTGTCTTATCTATCTTCCCACACCCTAGTTCTAGTACTCAGACAGGAAGCATACAAAAAACAACCAAACTGCTTAGATTTTATCTTTATTACTACAAGTTAAAGAAAAAAAGTGTGCACCAGCATGATTATAAAACACTCCCATCTATCCCTTTATGATAATCTAGTGTGAAGAAATGGAGAAGGCAAGGCACCCCACTCCAGTACTCTTGCCTGGAAAATCCCATGGATGGAGGAGCCTGGTGGGCTGCAGTCCATGGGGTCGCTAAGAGTCGGACACGACTGAGCGACTTCACTTTTACTTTTAACTTTCATGCATTGGAGAAGGAAATGGCAACCCACTGCAGTGTTCTTGCCTGGAGAATCCCAGGGACGGGGGAGCCTGGTGGGCTTCCGTCTATGGGGTCGCACAGAGTCAGACACGACTGAAGCGACTTAGCAGCAGCAGCAGTGTGAAGAAAATAATACTAAGCAGCACAGGAAATATTTCAAAGGCATCATCGGGAATATTTTTTTGTTCCAGAAAAGTCCCATGGGTGACTAGCTCCTCTGGCTACCTCTCCCACCTGGGCAGAAAGCTGCAGAGTAAGTTTCAAAAGAAAAGTGAAAGTGAAAGTTGCTCAGTTGTGTCCAACTCTTTCTGATCCCATGGACTATAACCCATGGAATTCTCCAGGCCAGAATACTGGAGTGGGTAGCTGTTCTATTCTCCAGGGAATCTTCCCAACCCAAGGATCAAACCCAGGTCTCCCGCATTGCAGGCAAATTCTTTAGCCACCGGGGAAGCAAAGATCACACACAATGGTCTTTTCAAATAGAAAGCAGCAGTTTTCATCCACAACCTGGTACCATTCAAGGAAGAATAAAGCATTTTTTTTTCCCCCTGGAGTCCACAACGCAGGTCTAAGCCCTGGTTTTTACTATTTCTCAGAGTCCATCTACCTACAGAAGCCACGAGAGCTACATATACTCATCCCACCATTTAAAGAGCAAAACTATGGCCACCAGTCTTATTAGAAAGATTATAGCTCAGTAGGTCAGCAATTGCATTCTCAGGTGTTTCTATAACATGGGAAATGAGGGTTTCCTTTAAGGATATCAGGTAAAAATGTTTTGGTATAAGTCTGTTAAATACTTACTAAATATCAAAATGCCAGAAAACATGATATATGTGTCTAGGAGTCTTAGAGAAAAGGACAGGAAGGGATAATGGCTTCCATCCAAATGCTACCAGCTAGAAATAGATGCAGGCAGGCTACTGGTCTGAAAGCCAAGGAGAAAAGGCTGCAAGCTTCTCTGATGCCAGTGTCGAACAGGAAGGGGATTCTAGGCTATGCTGACAAAGAGGCTCATTCTCTCATAGGGGTGGCATATTGAGAGAGATCTTAGGTGATCCTTTCTGAATTCTTCCCTCTACACGAGTTCTCTAAGAGGATTCATGACAGAGCCAGTCTAAGAGATGGGCCTCATGTGACTGCTGGGCCCCAATTAGCTAAAATGTATCTCTTCACCTGCTTGCTGAGGCCTGACATTCCTTTAACATGGAAAAACCTGACAGGGCACAAATGGAGCTAAACAATTTAAAATGTGCATGCCTGATTGAGGCAGCCAAAGAGCTAAAATGGGAATCAACCATTCAAATCATCCAGGGTCAGTATCACCTCTGAAATCTCCCTTGGTCTAAATAGGGAGGGAGGGAGAAAAGAGCAGAAAAAAGGATGCAAGAAGAGGAGGCTATGGATACTGAACACACAATTATTCCTATTTACTTCTTCTAGTAGTGGTAGTGTTAGTTGCTCAGTCGTGACCAACTCTTTGTGATTTCATGGACTGTAGCCCGCCAGGCTCCTCTTTTCATGGGAATTCTCCAGGCAAGATTACTGGAGTGGGTTGCCATTCCTCTCTCCAGAGAATCTCCCCAAATAGAAACTGCCGCGAATTTTTGACATGGTTTGCAAAGATAAATGTACCTTGCTCTGCTTTGCATGTTTAATAAGGCATTGGGTGTTTTTGCATGTCACTGAAAGGAAAAGAAAATGACATGCCTAATGTTTGCCCTAGCCTTAGGCTAGAATGTGTGCTAAGTTGTCTCCATCATGTCTGATTCTGTGTGACGCTATGGACTGTAGGCTTCCAGGCTCCTCTGCTCATGTGATTCTCCAGGTAAGAATACTGGAGTGGGTTGCCATGTCCTACCACACTGGAAATGATTATCTAGTTCTGGTTAAAGAGAATGATCATTTCAAATTTCTGTTGATTCTTGAGCTTAAGATACAGTCCTGAGGTAAATGGCTCTTGTTTGAAAATGCTCATTATCAGGTCTTTTTCTTTATGAAAAGTAGGTCTAGTCAAGGATGAAACTTGAGAGTTAAAATGGAAGAGGAATCTGGTGGTTTGAGTGGCACCCACAGGGAAGAATAAGACAAAAGTTGATACTAAGAGGAAATCAGACCTAGAGAAAGAAGTTTCATATTTGTTTCCACCTTCTGCCAAAAATAATCTACTAAATGAAGCATTATAATTTTTCATACATCAATATGTAAAGATGCCATAAGAATATTAAAAATGTATGTATAATGGAATCACTGTGCTGTACAGCAGAAATTAATACAGCACTATAAATTAACTTTACTTCAACAAAAAGTATTAAAACTGAAAAAAGAGATGCCATAGAGGTAGTCTGGGAACCAACACTCAACACAGCACAGTCCAAGGGCAGTCACGAATCCTTCCCTCTCTCATTCTTCTTTTTCTCTTTTCTATCCACCTGATCATTCAACAAATATTTATTAAGCATCTATAGTGTAATGGGTACTAGGTTAGGTTTGTTCAGTCACTCAGTAATGTCCAACATTCTTTGTAACCCCATGAACTGCGCATGCCAGGCTTCCCTGTCCTTCACTATCTCCTGTAGTGTGCTCAAACTCCTGTCCATTGAGTTGATGATACCATCCAACCATCTCATCTTGGATGAGATGGGCAGGGCCCCCTTCTCCTCCTGCCCTCAGTCTTTCCCAGCATCAGGATCTATTCCAATTAGCCAGCTCTTTGCATGAGGTGGTCAAAGTATTGGAGCTTCAGGATCATTTCTTCAGATGAAGACTCACGGTTGATTTCCTTTAGGATTGACTGGTTTGATATCCTTATTATCCAAGGGACTCTAAAGAGTCTTCTCCAACACCACAATTCAAAAGCATCAGTTCCTCTGCACTCAACCTTTTTATGGTCCAGAGGTTCTCATATCCATAGACGACTCTGGAAAAGCCATAGCTTTGTCTATAAAGATCTTTATTGGCAAAGTGATGTCTCTGGTTTTTAATACACTGTCTAGGTTTGTCATAGCTTTTCTTCCAAGCAGGAGACATCTTTTAATTTCATGGCTGCAGTCACTGTCCACAATTACCTTGAAGCCCAAGAAAATAAAGTCTTTCACTGTTTCCATTGTTTCCCATCTATTTGCCATGAAGTGATGGGACCAGATGCCATGATCTTAGTTTTATGAATGTTGAGTTATAAGTCAGCTTTTTCATTCCTCTGAGGCTCTTTAGTTCCTCTTCACTTTCTGCCATAAGGGTGATGTCATCTGCATATCTGAGATTATCGATATTTCTCCCAGCAATCTTGATTCCAGCTTGAGCTTCATCCAGCCTGGCATTTTGCATGATGTACGTTGCATATAAGTCAAATAAGTAGGGTGAAAATATATAGCCTTGACATACCCCTTTCCCAATTTTGAACCAGTCCGTTGTTCCATGTTTGGATCTAACTGTTGCTTCTTGACCTGCATATGGTTTTCTCAGGAAGCAGGTAAGGTGGTCTGCTATTCTCATCTCTGTAAGAATTTTCCACCGTTTGTTGTGATCCACACAGTCAAAGGCTTTAGCACAGTCAATGAAGCAGAAGTAGATGTTTTTCTGGAATTCCCTTGCTTTTTCTATTATCCAACAGATGTTGGCAATTTGATTTCTGGTTCTTCTGCCTGTTCTAAATCCAGCTTGTACATCAGGAGGTTCTCAATTCATATACTGTTGAAGCCTAACTCGAAGGATTTTGAGCATTATGTTGCCAGCATGTGAAATGAACATAACTGTGTAGTAGTTTGAACATTCTTTGGCATTGCCCTTCTTTGGGATTGAAATGAAAACTGACCTTTCCCAGTCCTGTGGCCACTGCTGAGTTTTCCAAATTTGCTGGCATATTGAGTGCAGCACTTTCACAGTATCATCTTTTAGGATTTGAAATAGCTCAGCTGGAATTCCATCACCTCCACTAGGTTTTTCATATTAATGCTTCCTAAGGTCCACTTGACTTCACACTTGAGGATGTCTGGCTCTTGGTGAATGATCACACCATCATGGTTATCTGGGTCATGAAGATCTTTTTTAACAGTTCTTCTATATATTCTTGCCACTCCTTCTTAATATCTTCTGCTTCTGTTAGGTCCATATTGTTTCTGTCCTTTATTGTGCCCATCTTTGCATGGAATGCTCCCTTGGTATCTCTAATATCCTTGAAGAGAGCTCTAGTCTTTCCCATTCTGTTGTTTTTCTCTATTTATTTGCATTGTTCACTAGGAAGGCTTTCTTAGCTCTCCTTGCTATTGTTTGGAACTCTGCATTCAGATGGGTGTATCTTTCCTTTTCTTCTTTGCCTTTCACTTCTCTTCTTTTCTCAGCTATTTGTAAGGCTTCTTCAGACAACCATTTTGCCTTTTCACATTTCTTTTTTTTGGGGACGGTTTTGGTCACCACCTTCTGTACAATGTTATGAATCTCCGTCTATAGATCTTGAAACACTCTGTCTATCAGATCTATTCCCTTGAATTTCTTTGTCACTTCCACTGTATTAATCATAAAGGATTTGATTTAGGTCATACCTGAATGGCCTAGTGGTTTTCCCTACTTTCTTCAATTTAAGTCTGAATTTTTCAATAAGGAGTTCATGATCTGATCATAGTCAGCTCCCAGTCTTGTTTTTGCTGACTGTATAGAGCTTCTCTATCATTGGCTGCAAAGAATATAATCAATTTGATTTTGATATTAATCATCTGATGATGTCGATGTGTAGAGTTCTCTCTTATGTTGTTGGAAGAGGGTGTTTGCTATGAACAGTGTGTTCTTTGGACAAAACACCATTAGCCTTTTCCCTGCTTCCTTTATTTTAAAATTTTACTTTATTTTACTTTACAATACTAAGGCCAAACTTGCTTGTCACTCCAGATATCTCTTTACTTCTTACTTTTGCATTCCAATCCCCTCTGATGAAAAGGACGTCTTTTTGTGGTTTTAGTTCTAGAAGGCTTGTAGGTTTTCATAGAACCATTCAACTCTAGCTTGTTCTGCATCAGTGGTTGAGGCATAGACTTTGATTCCTGTGATATTGAATGATTTCCTTTGGAAACAAGCAGAGATCATTCTGTCATTTTTGAGATTGCACCCAAGTGCTGCATTTTGGACTCTTTTGTTGACTATGAGGGCTACTCCATTTCTTCTAAGGGATTCTTGGCCACAGTAGTAGATGAAATAGTCATCTGAATTAAATTTGCCCATTCCCATCCATTTTAGTTCACTGATTCCTAAAATTTCGATGTTTACTCTTGCCATCTCCTGTTTGAACACTTCCAATTTAGTTAAATATTACTGGCTTATATGATTTAATAGTTACATAATATAACCAGTCTTCTATTGGTCAACATTTAAGATTTCTATTTTTCAACCACAGTAAAAATGGTTTACTGAATATCCTAGTGTTATTATATGTTATGAAGTACAGTTTGTGGATCAAAGGCCATTCACTGTTAAGGTTACATGATGCAAATTTTCCACATGCCTTCTCAAAAGTATATTTACTTGCCATTGACCTCTGTTAGACTGTGATCTTCAAATATGTAGGTTAGGTTGGATCTACATATTTGAAGATCACAGTCTAATAGAGGTCAAGAGCAAGTAAACATTCTTTTACAAAGGCATGTGGAAAATTTGAGTCACATAACCTTAAGAGTGAAAGGCCTTTGACCCACAAACTGTACTTCATAACGTATAATAAGATAAGGATATTTGGTAAAGCATTTTTATTGTGGTTGAAAAAAATAGAAAAATTAAATGTTGGTCAATATAAGATTATCTATATTATGTAGCTATTAAATCATATAAACCAGTAATATTTAACTTTATAGGGACATTTTTTATAATACTTTAAGTGGAATAATCAAGATGCAATATTTAAACTGTCTCCCTAAAACTGAGTTCCTCTGCTGATGTTATGATTAACCTCTCCATCCAAAACTTTAATTCCTTTCTTATCCAGGACCTGTTCCCCTCAGATGAGAAGTATCAAAGAAAAAGGAGGATTAAAACTGAGCAGGATTCTGCAGGGACCCCTGGGGGTACAGAAGTCCCTCTGTCTCCCATTTGTTACTTGTATCAAAAGGCTTTAGTTCTAAACCTTCCCTGAATTCCAAAGACCAGACACACACAGTTACTTAACTAGGGAAGTGAGGGAATGCAGAAACCAAGAAAAAGCCAGTTAAACAAGAAAAGTAATAACAATAATAGTTCAGTGATAAAACAGAATCATAGTGCCTCTTCAAGGGATATACATAACACTGGCACATATTTTTGAGTTTCTCATCAGGAACTAATACCTGCCTTGCCCAGGTGGAGGGCAGTGACTATATGCTGAGCACAAGTACCTAGACCCCCATACTCGGTGGGGCCAGAAGACTGATGATCAAGTTTCCTGAAACACCAACCTGTTATCTCACCACCAACCAATTGGAAGAAAGTAGTGCATCCTTCAGTCCTCAACCCCAAATATTGCTTTTAAAAAGTTCAGTTCAGTTCAGTTCAGTCGCTCAGTTGTGTCCGACTCTTTGCGACCCAAGTTTCCCTGAAAGCCATCGGGGAGTTTGGAGTGTTTAAGCATGAGCCAACCATACTCTTTGCTTGGTGCCTAAAATAAACAGTGTATTTTCCCTCACTACAACTCAATGTCAGTAAATTGGCTTTGGTGCACAGCAGGTGAGTGGATACCCAAGTTCAGTTTGGTAATAATACCCCATTTAGGGTATGATCAAAAATGTATATGTAAATATACAGAGAGAAATAAGAAAAAAAAAATGGGATGATTACATACCGAAATGCTATCAGAGCTTTGTCTTTGAGTGGCGAGATTATGGGGAATATTTTGAAATTTTCCACTATCTGGATTTTGATAATTCCCTAGATTTTATAAAATAAATATGTAGTACTCTTAACATCATTTTATAAACAATTCTATGCCAGGTTATTTCATTCTTTAGTGTTACTAAGCCAAGCCTTCCTAAGTACTATTTTTTTAATGGTGAATATCCAACAGATACTAACAATATCTTTGGGCGATCTGAGGGCTCTATGAAGACCCTAAATCAATAAAAGTCATATGAATTAAAAGAAAGCATAAAATGTGGAGTTAGGATATAGCTGGGCTTCACTGCCTAGTGAATGATTGTTCTTCTGAGGAATTGGATATTGGATAATAAAGATGCTCGCCTAGCAGAAAACTCTAGTAAGAATTTATTTAGACTATTAATTGAATATGAAAACATAAAATGTCATATTGATGTCATCAGTATTGTTCCTCAATCATTAAACAAGGACAAATGAATAAAACTAGACAATACAATAATTGGCAGGTAGTTATCTTATTTCTAGGTTTGGAAGGCCAATTTAAGCATTATACAAAGTTAGAAATTCGTAACTACAAATATTTGCCACAGATATCATAGAAGAAGGGTTAATATAAGACAGATTAAAATATTTTTAAAAATTTGAATGCTTCAGTTAAAAAAAAAATAGAACCTGGCACATGTAATTTGAAAAGAAACACAAATGAGAATGACAAATAAAATGATTTAAAAATAGGAAGGAAGACTTCACTGGTGGGTCAACGGTTAAGAATCTGCCTGCTAATGCAGGGGAACACGGTTTGATCCTTGATCCGGGAAGATCCCACATTCCAAGGGGCAACTAAGCCCATGCATCACAACTACTAAGCCCATGTTCTAGAGCCCTGGAGCCACAATTACTGAAGCCCATGTGCCTTAGAGCCTGTGCTCTGCAACAAGAGAGGCCTCCACAGTGAGAAGTCTATGCACCCCAACAGAGTAGCCTCCACTCACTGCAACTAGAGAAAGCAACAAAGACTCAGCACAGTCTAAAATAAGTACAAAAATATGAAGGACTATTTTAAAAAGAATGTTAAAAAGTGAAGATTTCCCTACTAGATTGCTTATGTTTTACATGATAATGCTACTGCTACTGCTGCTAAGTCGCTTCAGTCGTGACCGACTCTGTGCGACCCCATAGACGGCAGCCCACCAGGCTCTGCCGTCCCTGGGATTCTCCAGGCAAGAACACTGGAGTGGGCTGCCATTTCCTTCTCCAGTGCATGAAAGGGAAAAGGGAAAGTGAAGTCACTCAGTCATATCCGACTCTTCGCGACCCCATGGACTGCAGCCCACCAGGCTCCTCTGTCCATGGGATTCTCCAGGCAAGAGTACTGGAGTGGGGTGCCATTGCCTTCTAATACCTACTGTCAATAAAAATTTGAGAAAATTAGCATTCTTAAAACATATATTTTTTTATAGTTTTCAGGTTTTACCCAAAGACCATTAATTAACTTGGTAATGAGAAAATACAAATGTTTTCCTAAAAAATACATCAATCTGCAATTTGAGTATATCTATGCACATACAATTTGAATATAATATAGTAGTAATGCACTTGAGCGCAGGCGGCGGAGGCAGCCGCCGCACTTGAGCACTGCCGAGAGCTACCCGACATTGTCGGGAGAAGCCACCTAACCCCCGAGGCCAGGAGGGGCAGCTGAAAGGAGCCACTCATGTCCGAGGCCAGGGCCGGCGGCCGGGAGGAGCAACCCGAGGAGTGGTGGCTGGGCAGGCACAGGAGGGCCTAGAGGAGCTATCCTACGTTGAAGGTCAGGAATGGTGGCAGTAAGGAGATACTCCTCGTCAAAGGTAAGGTGCAGTGGCTGTGCTGGAGCAGTCGTGAAGAGATACCCCATCCCCAAGGTAAGAGAAACCCAAGTAAGATGGTAGGTGTTGCAAGAGGGAATCAGAGGGCAGACACACTGAAACCATACTCACAGAAAACTAGTCAATCTAATCACACTAGGACCACACCCTTGTCTAACTCAATGAAACCAAGCCATGCCTGCAGAGCAACCCAAGATGGGTGGGTCATGGTGGAGAGATCTGACAGAATGTGGTCCACTGAAGAAGGGAATGGCAAGCCACTTCAGTATTCTTGCCTTGAGAACCCCATGAACAGTATGAAAAGGCAAAATGATAGGATACCAAAAGAGAAACTCCCCAGGTCATTAGGTGCCCAATATGTTACTGGAGATCAGTGGAGAAATAACTCCAGACAGAATGAAGGGATAGAGCCAAAGNCAAAATTCTCCAAGCCAGACTTCAGCAATATGTGAACCGTGAACTCCCTGATGTTCAAGCTGGTTTTAGAAAAGGCAGAGGAACCAGAGATCAAATTGCCAACATCCGCTGGATCATGGAAAAAGCAAGAGAGTTCCAGAAAAACATCTATTTCTGCTTTATTGACTATGCCAAAGCCTTTGACTGTTTGGATCACAGTAAACTGTGGAAAATTCTGAAAGAGATGGGAATACCAGACCACCTGACCTGCCTCTTGAGAAACCTGTATGCAGGTCAGCAAGCAACAGTTAGAACTGGACATGGAACAACAGACTGGTTCCAAATAGGAAAAGGAGTACGTCAAGGCTGTATATTGTCACCCTGCTTATTTAACTTCTATGCAGAGTACATCATGAGAAACGCTGGACTGGAAGAAATACAAGCTGGAATCAAGATTGCTGGGTGAAATATCAATAACCTCAGATGTGCAGATGACATCACCCTTATGGCAGAACATGAAGAGGAACTAAAGAGCCTCTTGATGAAAGTTGAAAGAGGAGAGTGAAAAAGTTGGCTTAAAGGTCAACATTCAGAAAACGAAGATCATGGCATCCAGTTCCATCACTTCATGGGAAATAGATGGGGAAACAGTGGAAACAGTGTCAGACTTTATTTTTGGGGGCTCCAAAATCACTGCAGATGGTGACTGTAGCCATGAAATTAAAAGACACTTACTCGTTGGAAGAAAAGTTATGACCAACCTAGACAGCTTATTCAAAAGCAGAGATATTACTTTGCTGACAAAGGTCCGTCCAGTCAAGGCTATGGTTTTTCCTGTGGTCATGTATGGATTGTGAGAGTTGGACTTTAAAGAGGGCTGAGTGCCAAAGAATTGATGCTTTTGAACCATGGTGTTGGAGAAGACTCTTGAGAGTCCCTTGGACTGCAAGGAGATCCAACCAGTCCATTCTGAAGGAGATCAACCCTGGGATTTCTTTGGAAGGAATGATGCTAAAACTGAAAGACAGCTTATTCAAAAGCAGAGATATTACTTTGCTGACAAAGGTCCGTCCAGTCAAGGCTATGGTTTTTCCTGTGGTCATGTATGGATTGTGAGAGTTGGACTTTAAAGAGGGCTGAGTGCCAAAGAATTGATGCTTTTGAACCATGGTGTTGGAGAAGACTCTTGAGAGTCCCTTGGACTGCAAGGAGATCCAACCAGTCCATTCTGAAGGAGATCAACCCTGGGATTTCTTTGGAAGGAATGATGCTAAAACTGAAGCTCCAGTACTTTGGCCACCTCATGTGAAGAGTTGACTCATTGGAAAAGACCCTGATGCTAGGAGGGATTGGGGGCAGGAGGAGAAGGGGATCCAAGGATGAGATGGCTGAATGGCGTCATTGACTCCATGGGCGTGGGTCTCGGTGAAGTGCGGGAGTTGGTGATGGACAGGGAGGCCTGGCGTGCTGTGATTTATGGGGTCGCAAAGAGTTGGACATGACTGAGCGACTGAACTGAACTGAACTGAATGTATACTTTATGTTTTAAAATCCTAAACAATTTTTGCATATAATACAACCTTTTCATAAATCCAATCATACTGAAAATGAACTGGAAAATATATTTGAAGAGATCTCAGGAAAAATTTGTGTATACAACCCAATATAATATTATAAAGTAAATTATAATAATTATCACTTCATCTTTCAATTCTTACCTGTTATTCATTTTTTAATAAGCATTATAAAATATGTATGTGTAGTATTAGTACTACAAATAAATCTCTTGTAGGGTTGTATTTTCACATGTTAATTTTCCCAGGAGTAAAGTTCACTTATAGTTATTCACCTCAACTGCTTTTGCTATTACAGATGCTTGTCCAAGCCATTAAAATAGAAACCAGTCTTTCAAGTTGTTGATTTAAAAATTCACCCAGCCACATGAACTCCAAAATGCTTCTAGTCATCTGAAATCATTTGAAAAATATCTCAGAATTGTTGATCACATCATTGGACACTTTCTAGTTTATTCTCAGTTAGCTACCGTGTTTTAGTTCTTAACTAAACATTAGACTTAACTAAATAGTGGACTATTTCACTTGTCAAAACCCTTACATGAGAATTTGCCTTTTCCCCCCTCTTTGTTTTACATTTAAATAAATGCAAAGCCTACAGATCCTGCACAGTGCTCTTAAAAGCCTTCAGGAGAAACTGTCTCAGGACTGAGGGCCAGTATTCAGGTTGGTTTCCTAATTTCTTTCTCATAAGGATAGTTATGATTTTGCAAAAGTGTCAGGCTGGTATCTACAATGTTGATCTTGTTTCTCCAAACAGCAGACAGAGCAGTGGTGGCTGAGTTCCACTCTGCCTCACCAAAGCACAGTGCTCTCTGCCTGTCAGCCTTTGATCTCCTGGCTGAAACTGCCTACCAGGATGCCAATTAGTATCAGTGTGGCGGGGGTGAACATGTTCACTCGGACCCACAGCACCAAACAGGGAGAAAAAGCCAATGATCTGTTTTTAGAAGGCAAGTCTATCTGTACTGTACTGAAGCCAACTTTCTATTCAAGTTCAGCTTTTAGTCTACTTACAACACCTCCCACTAAATTAAAGTGATTTTTCATCACAATAACATGGGATAATATATCCAATAACACCTTAATTGATTGTACTGTCAACACTGTCATACTTGTCCCCTCCTTGTTACCAGCACTATTGGTGTAGAGTGGAGCCAGATTTAGGGCTAGACACTGTTATAAAACCTGTTTATACAGATAAAGGACTTCTCTGGTGACTCAGTGGGTAGAGAGTCTGTCTGCAATGCAGGAGAGCCGTGTTCAATCATTGGGCTGGGAAGATCCTCTGGAGAAGGAAATGGCAACTCATTCCAGTATTCTTGCCTGGAAAATCCCAGGGACAGAGGAGCCTGGTAGGCTACAGTCCATGGGGTCACAAAGAGTTGAACAAGGCTGAGTGACTAACACTTATACAGATAAGTATATACACCCAGAGTGCAAGGCACAAAGGAGGGATGTGACAAACATTTGATTGAATTATTACATTCAATTCCTATAAATTCTATGGAAGACATGTATTATTAAATGCATTTTACAACTGAGGAATATGAGGCACAAATGGATTAAGTAATCTGTCTGTGATCACACAGTCTGTAGATGGCTGAATTCAGAATTAAAGCTGGGTTATCTTAAAAATCCCTCTAACTTTAACTTTCTTGTGGTCTGTTTCTGTTCCTACTCCATCTACATCCCCCACTGTACCACTACACTTTGTATATTACAGGTTCTAAAAAATGTTAAGTGTCATCAAATTTATACACAAAAGATGCTCAAGATTATTAGTCATTAGGGAAGTTATATTTGCAATCCCACAAGATGTCTATAATCAAAAAGACAAACAACAACAAATTTAGAGAGCATACAGAGAAATTAGAACCCTCACACATTGCTGGTAAGAATGTAAAATGATGCAGCTGCTTTGTCAAACAGTCTGGCAGTTCATAAAATGATAAATA
>SJXQ01011708.1:194718-211879 GCA_006408695.1 Aepyceros melampus
TCAAACAGTCTGGCAGTTCATAAATTGTTAAATATACAGTTACCATCAGTTCAGTTCAGTTCAGTTGCTCAGTCGTGTCTGACTCTTTGCAACCCCATGAATCGCAGCACGCCAGGCCTCCCTGTCCATCACCAACTCCCCGAGTTTACCCAGACTCACGTCCATGGAGTCAGTAACGCCATCCAGCCATCTCATCCTCGGTCGTCCTCTTCTCTTCCTGCCCCCAATCCTCCTAGCATCAGAGTCTTTTCCAATAAGTCAGCTCTTCGCATGAGGTGGCCAAAGTACTGGAGCTTCAGCTTTAGCATCATTCCTTCCAAAGAACACCCAGGGCTGATCTCCTTCAGAATGGACTGGTTGGATCTCCTTGCAGTCCAAGGGACTCTCAAGAGTCTTCTCCAACACCACACTTCAAAAGCATCAATTCTTCAGTTGATATGACACAGCAATTCCATTCCCAAAGAAATGAAATGTCACTCAAGAAAAATGAAAACAAATGTTCAAAAACTTGTACATGAATATTCATAGCAGTATTATTTATTATAGCTCCAAATTAGAATCAACTCAAGTGTTTACCACCCAGTAACTAGATATACAAAATATACTATATCCATGTGGCAGAATATTACTCAGTCATTAAAAAGAATGAAGTATTGATTGATGCTACCACAAGGATCAGCCTAAAAAACATTATGCTTAGTGAAAGAAGCCAGAAATAGAAGGCAGCATATTATATAATTACATGTACCTTAAATGTTTAGAAGACACAAATCCATGGAGATAGAAAGTATTTTAGCAGTGGCTTAAGATTGGGATGTGGTGGGCAATGATGGTAGGATTGGTAGATGAAAGCTAGAGTTCTGAGTTCCTTCTGGGGGTGATAAAAATGTTCTAAAATTTACTATAGTGCTCATGGCACATATATCTATGAACATACTAAAAACCATCACTAAGGATAAAATAGGTGATTTGCATGGTATGTGAATTTTACCTCAATAAATCTGGTGGCTCAGAGGTTAAAGGTCTGCCTCCAATGCGGGAGACCCAGGTTCGATCCCTGGGTCAGGAAGATCCCCTGGAGAAGGAAATGGCAACCCACTCCAGTATTCTTGCTTGGAGAATCTCATGGACTGAGGAGCCTGGTGGGCTGCAGTCCATGGGGTCACAAAGAGTCGGACACGACTGAGTGACTTTACTTACTTACTTACTTACTTACTAAATCTGTTTTTCTAAAGCAAGTGTTGTCAGGACTTTGCTGGTGGTCCAGTGGTTAGGAATCTGCCTGCCAATGGAGGGAACGTGGGTTCAATCCCTGGTCCAAGAACTAAAATTCCACATGCTGCAGGGCAGCGAAGTCTATGCACCACAGCTACTGAGCCTTCACGCTAGAACCTGTGAGCCTCAACTACTGAGTCCACGTGCCACAATTACTGAAGCCCGCATGCTCTAGAGCCCATGCTCTGCAACAAGAGAAGCCATTGCAATGAGAAGCCCATGCACAACAACTGAGTAGCCCCGGTTGCTGCAACTAGAGAAAGCCCTCACACAGAAACGAAGAGCCCAAGCTCCAACAAGTACCCAATACAGCCATAAATAAATAAATCTCTAAAAAATAAAGTGTTAGAATAATGCATATACTATGAACACAGCAGGCATATAATTTGTCCATATGAATGTGTATGTGTATTTTGTGTGTTAGCATAACATGAATTCAATTCAAAGGTTTGCTGAAGCCATTGTATTTTTGTACATTTTTTAAAAATCTAAGGATACTAAAAGTATAAGTGTTTATGTGGCAAGCCACTCAAAATGTGTAGATGAAAAAGTTGCCCTTAGAAAGACTGACTGGAGGGAGGAATGAAAATACCAACTCTTAGGCACCTAATATGGGTCAAGAACCATGCAGATATTTTATGCATAGTGTTTCCCTCGGAAAACAAGTGATTTGGTAAAAATAAACAATGGGAAGTGGTGAAAATATATTCCTGTAATATCTTTCAATGCTGCATTAAGATAGAGTTCTATGGTAGACAAAACATAGAGTTACGGCCAGATCCTTGTTTACAAGCTCAGTTCTTGCAATAGTTAACTGTAGAATCTCAGGCAAGTTATTGAGCTCCAGGACTGCCACCTATAAAATTAGAATAGCATTACTTCTGCTATTATGCTTGCTGTGAGAATTAAATGGGAAACCTAAAATATGATGCCTATCACAGAACAACTCTTCATCAGCATTAATTCCTTTTCTCTTTCCTTAATTCAGTTTCATTTCTAAAGTGGTGTGTGTGTGTGTGTGTGTGTGTGTGTGTGTGTATGTGTGTGTTGGTGATGGTGGCTTGGAATTTGACATCTCCTAATACATGTGAGTTCCATGGACTCAAGATTATATCTACACTATCACTATTAATATGACATTCTGTTTGTTTTTAATTACTACCTTACCTGAGCACATGTTTTATAATTTCTAGGCTTCTTGGGAAAATCAATTAAAATGAGTGAACCAAACAGAAGAGATGCAGTTTTGGTGACCAAACTGCATTATAGACTAATAGCTGAAGTTAAAGACTTTCCCCCCAGCTTCTCCATCCCATTTGTATTGCTTTATATATTTTCTTTTCCTTTCTAACTCACCAGTTATAATGTGGAGCTGAAAATAATGGAGTATTTGTAGACATTTATTTATCTTGGTCAGTAAGTTGTACTTTATGCTGTCTTTGCAACAAGAGGGTTTCCACATCATGTGTCATCAGGGAAATGCCAATTAAAACAACAATGAGATGCCACTACACACCTATAAGAATGGCCAGTATTTGGACCACTGACACCACCAAATGCTGCTAAGGATGTAGAGCAACAGGAACTCTCTCATTAATTGCTGGTGGGAATGAAAAGTGATACAACAACATTGGAGGACAGTTTCTTACAAAACTAAACATACTCTTATTATAGAATCAAGAAATTGCAATCCTTGTTATTTACCCAAAAAGGTTGAAAACAGGTCCACACAAACCTGCAAATGAATGTTTATTGCAACTTTGTTTATAATTGCCAAAACTTGGAAGCAACAGGATATTGTTCAGGAGGCAAATATATAAACTGTGGTACATGCAACCAATAGAATGTTATTCAATACTAAAAAGAAACGAGTTATCAAGCCATGGGAATGCATAGAGGAACCTTAAATGCATATTACTAAGTGAAAGAAGACCATCTGAAAAGGCTACATACTGTATGGTTCCAACTTTGTGACATGGAAAAGGCAAAACTTTGGTGATGGTAAAAAGATCAGTGGTTGTCTGAGAAGGAAAAAAAGAGATAGATAGGCAGAGCAGAGTGCTTTTGTAGCAGTGAAAATACTCTTTATGATACAAAGATGGATATAGGGCTTTATACATTCATCCAAACCCATAGGATGTGCAACACAAAGAGTGAATCCTAAAATAAACTATGGATTTTGGGTGATTATGATTTTGATGTAAGTTCATCCTTGGTAAAAGTACCATTCTGGTGAGTGGTGTTGATAATAGAGGAAGCTAGGAATATGTAGGGGCAGTGAGTATATAGGAAATCTCTTTATCACCCTCTCAATTTTTGTTGTAAACCTAAAACTGCTTTTAAAATATTGTCTTAAAATGTAATAAGGCATCACTGAAGAATTACTACTACAAATTTTATAGTACTGGTTACTCTGAACATTTTTCAAAAGAGAGAATGGGTAACAAACATGTGGAAATTCAACAACATACTCCTAAGGAACCATTCTGGTGAGTGGTGTTGATAATAGAGGAAGCTAGGAATATGTAGGGGCAGTGAGTATATAGGAAATCTCTTTATCACCCTCTCAATTTTTGTTGTAAACCTAAAACTGCTTTTAAAATATTGTCTTAAAATGTAATAAGGCATCACTGAAGAATTACTACTACAAATTTTATAGTACTGGTTACTCTGAACATTTTTCAAAAGAGAGAATGGGTAACAAACATGTGGAAATTCAACAACATACTCCTAAGGAAGCAATGAGTCAAAGAAGAAATAAGTGAAAATATAAAATTTTTTGAAATGAATGAAAATGAAAACTGAGCATACCAAATTTTACAGGATGCAGCTAAAAGCAATGATTACAGGGAAACTTACAGTTGTAAATGCCTATTGTAAAAAGGGAACAAAGATCTTAAATGAATTACCTAATCTTTCACCTTTAGAACTGGAAAAACAAAAAGAAATTAATTTCAATGTAAGCATAAGGAAGGAAATAAAGATTAGAGTGGAAATAAATGAACTAGGCAATAGAGAACATTAACAAAACCAAAAGATTCTTTAAAAAGATCAGTAAAAAGGACAAAGCTATGATTAAGTTTGCAAGCAAAAAAAAAAACAAATTATTAAAAGCATGAATGAAAAAGTGGACCCTATTCCTTATGTTATAGAAAAAAAAGATTATAAAGGAATATGACCAACTATATGCCAAAAAATTAGATAACCTAGAGGAAATGTACAAGTTCCTAGAAAAAATAAACTATCTAAACTGACTCAAGAAGACAATGGTAAGTATAACCTGTAAGAAGTAAAGAAATGGAGTCAGTCTTTTTGCATATACTGACAAACTAATCCTAGAAGTCATATGGAAATGTAAGCCAAAACAACTTTGAAAAAGAACAAAGTTGGAGGATTCACGCTCCCTGTATCAGTCCATTCTGGAGATATAATGAAATGCCATAGATATTTTGTGGATTATAAACAACAAACATTTATTTCTCTGAGTTCTTAAAGCTAGAAAGTGCAAGATCATGGCATGGAATTTTGTATCCGCTAAATGCCCTTTTCCAAATTGGAGACTGCCAACTTCTTGCTGTGTCCTCACATGGCAAAAGGGGCTAAGCGTTTCTCTGGGGTCTCTTTTTAAAAGGTATTAATCTAATTTATGATGGCTCTGCCTTCATAACGNAGTGGAGGATAAGAGGGCTGGATGGCATCACTGACTCAATGGATGTGAGTTTGAGTGAACTCCGGGAGTTGGTGATGGACAGGGAGGCCTGGAGTGATGCAGTTCATGGGGTCGGACACGACTGAGTGACTGAACTGAACTGAACTGAACTGATAGGGGCTCAACTTTCAAGGCTTAATCACCTCCAAAGGTTCCGCTTCCTAATACCATCACATTAAGGATCAGGTTTCAACAGACAGTTTGTAGAGGCACAAAGATTCAGAACATAGCAGATACATAGGTGCGGATTCTATTGTTGTCAACCATGCAGCATTTGCACTCTTAATTTTAATGACTGTGTTAACTGCTCAGCTGTGTCTCACTTTTTGCGACCCCATGGACTGTAGGCTGCCCAATCCCTCTGTCCATGGAATTTTCCAGGCAAGATTTCTGGAATGGCTTGCCATTCCCTTCTCCAGGGGATCTTTCTGACCCAGAGATTGAACCCAGGACTCCTGCATTGCAGGCACATTCTTTACCATCTGAACCATCGATACTACCAAGTTCATGATGTTACTAATAACATATGAGAGAATCCATTCTCACAGAATCTTCTAAATCCTTTATTTACAAAACCAGACTAATACATTTGCCAGTTTGCTGCTACTGCTACTGCTAAGTCGCTTCAGTCGTGTCTGACTCTGTGCGACGCCATAGATGGTAGCCCACCAGGCTCCTCCGTCCCTGGGATTCTCCAGGCAATAACACTGGAGTGGGCTGCCATTTCCTTCTCCAATGCAGGAAAGGGAAAAGTGAAAGTGAAGTCGCTCAGTTGTGTCCGACTCTGTGCGACCCCGTGGACTGCAGCCTACCAGGCTCCTCCGTCCATGGGATTTTCCAGGCAAGAGTACTGGAGTGGGGTGCCATTTCTCATTTGCCGGTTTGGGGGAGAAATATTTCATCATATTGCCATCTGAATTTGTATGCTTTTGATTATTGGTGTGTTTCAGTAAATATTTTATGCTTAATGGCCTTTGGTATATTATCATCTGTAAATAGTCTAGATCTTTGACCAATTTTCTGTTGTTTATTTTTGTTTATTTATTTATAGATTTCTTGGCAATTTTAGATGATGAGAAAGTTAATCCAATTGTCAGCCTTATGTGTTACAAAGTTTTCCTGAGCTTTACATATTTCTTTAAAATTTATTTTATCCATGCATATATATTTTTAATTTTTATTCAAATATATATTTTTACTTATGTCTTCTAGGTCTTCTGTCTTGCTTAGGTAGACTCTTTTTCTTAGAAAAAAAAAAAAGAGTACTTTAACAAATCTCCTCAGGTGTAATTAGCTTACCACAATTTCATTCTTTATACATGTAAAATTTAATGTTTTAGTAAATTATAGATTTCTTTTCTTGTTTTAAATTTATTTTTTATTGAGGTAACCTTAATTTAGGAGGAGAAGGGGATAACAGAGGATGGGATGGTTGGATGACATCACTGACTCTATGGACATGAGTTTGAGTAAGCTCTGGGAGTTGGTAATGGACAGGGAAGCCTGGCATGCTGCAGTCCATGGGGTCACAAAGAGTCAGACATGACTGAGCAACTGAACTGAAATGAACATTAATTTATAACACTATATAAGTTTTGCATTAAAACATTTAATTTCTACTTTGTGTACACTAGAGCATGCCAGAAATTTAGTTTCCATTCACCTTCATACAGTTGATTCCCTTTACCCATTTCACCCTCCTCTCACTTCTGGGTACTTATCCAAAGACCATGCAAACACTAACTCAAAAAGATATATGCATCCACATGTTTATCACAGTAATATTTGCAATAGCCAAACTATGGAAACAACCTAAGTGCCCACCAACAGATGAATGGATTAAAACAAGATGTGGTATGTGGTATATATATATATATTTATACGGTGGAGTGCTATAGCCATAAAAAAGGTGAAGTCTTGCCATTTGCAACCACATGGATGGACCTCGAGGGTATGATGCCAAGTAAAATAAGTCAGATAGAGAAAGATATATATTGTATGACTTTACTCATAATATGGGGAATGCAAAAACAAGCAAAACAAAATAAATAAAACATATGAAACAAAAATAAATGTTTAGATACAATGAACAGAGAAGTGGTTACCAGTGGCATGTTTTGATTGGCTGATTCAACTTATTTACATTTAGGGTGATTATTGATAGATGAGGACACAGTACTGTTATTTTCTCTTTTGTTTTCTGATCTCTATTGCTTCCTTTCTCCTTGTGTTTCTATCTGCCATTTTAACTTGGTGGCTTTGTAGTATGTCTTCTTCAGTTCCCTTTTTTTTAATGTTTCATATCTCTACTCTAGATTTACGTTTTGTGGCCACCATGAAGTTCGTATAAAACATATCGTAGTCCAGGTTCAATGCATGATACTGGATGCTTGGGGCTGGTGCACTGAGATGACCCAGAGAGATGGTACAGGGAGGGAGGAGGGAGGGAGGTTCAGGATGGGGAACACTCTCTTTTGTTTTCTGATCTCTATTGCTTCCTTTCTCCTTGTGTTTCTATCTGCCATTTTAACTTGGTGGCTTTGTAGTATGTCTTCTTCAGTTCCCTTTTTTTTAATGTTTCATATCTCTACTCTAGATTTACGTTTTGTGGCCACCATGAAGTTCGTATAAAACATATCGTAGTCCAGGTTCAATGCATGATACTGGATGCTTGGGGCTGGTGCACTGAGATGACCCAGAGAGATGGTACAGGGAGGGAGGAGGGAGGGAGGTTCAGGATGGGGAACACATGTATACCTGTGGTGGATTCATGTTGATGTATGGCAAAACCAATACAGTATTGTTAAGTAATTAGCCTCCAATTAAAATAAATAAATTTATATTAAAAAAATATCGTAGATAAAATAGTCTTTTTTCCTGCTGATAGCATTTTATCTTCATTTACCTATTCGGCTTCTGTACTTTTTCCCTTCCCTTTTTGTATTTTTTGTTGTCTCAAAAGAGCCCTTTTTTGTGTTGTTGTTCCCAAGTTGAAGTTCAGTTCAGTTCAGTCGCTCAGTTGTGTCCGACTCTTTGCGACCCCATGAATCGCAGCACACCAGGCCTCCCTGTCTATGACCAACTCCAGGAGTTCACTCAGACTCGTGTCCGTTGAGTCCGTGATGCCATCCAGCCATCTCATCCTCTGTCATCCCCTTCTCCTCCTGCCCCCAATCCCTCCCAGCATCAGAGTCTTTTCCAATGAGTCAACTCCTCCCATGAGGTGGCCGAAGTCCTGGAGTTTCAGCTTCAGCATCATTCCTTCCAAAGAAATCCCAGGGTTGATCTCCTTCAGAATGGACTGGTTGGATCTCCTTGCAGTCCAAGGGACTCTCAAGAGTCTTCTCCAACACCACACTTCAAAAGCATCAATTCTTCAGCACTCAGCTTTCTTCACAGTCCAACTCTCACATCCATACATGACCACTGGAAAAACCATAGCCTTGACTAGATGGACCTTTGTTGGCAAAGTAATGTCTCTGCTTTTGAATATGCTACCTAGGTTGGTCATAACTTTCCTTCCAAGGAGTAACCGTCTTTTAATTTCATGGCTGCAATCACCATCTGCAGTGATTTTGGAGCCTAAAAAATAAAGTCTGACACTGTTTCCACTGTTTCCCCATCTATCTGCCATGGAGTGATGGGACCAGATGCCATGATCTTTGTTTTCTGAATGTTGAGCTTTAAGTCAACTTTTTCACTCTCCTCTTTCACTCTCATCAAGAGGCTTTTGAGTTCCTCTTCACTTTCTGCCATAAGGGTGGTGTCATCTGCATATCTAAGGTTATTGATATTTCTCCCGGCAATCTAGCTATAGTTATTTTTCTGCCTTTCCCCTCTTTAATCTTTATGCTATAAGAAAATGTTAAAAACTCTGTTCTGATTACAGAGTGGCAATTTTCTGCTTCTATGTATCAACTTACTCAAATTTGTTGCTTTTGGAAAGTAGCCCTTTGGCTCCTTCCCTGTTTGCCCATTTCTGTTCCTCTCTCAACTTAAAGAACTTAGAGGAATGAGATCACTGAGCAGTTGAAACTGACTTCCGACTTACGCTCTCATGAATACACACCATGCCTTGTCTAACCTGTATGAAGATTCCACTCTCTTGTATTTCAAAAAATACATATAAAGAATTGTGTACGGAAGGAGGCAGCAGGGATAGAGAACAAAGAGGACCAAAAAAGAATGAAGATAAGGTACTGGGATCAATCTTGGGGACTTCTGGGTGCAGGGTAGGGGCCGAAGAAGCCACCCAGGACTTTTTCTGCAGGGTCATTCAACCCAGAGCAAATTAGATCCTGAGAAAGTACTCTCGTCATGAGGAGTGAACGCTGTACAGCAGAAATGAAAACAACACTGCAAATCAACCATATTTCAATAAAATTAACAAATAAAGACTGCCAGGCCAGCAGCCACCAGAGGGTCATCTCTTCGATTAAAAACTCTAAAAGTAATACAATAAGAGGCCCACAGTCTGAAGTAGGAAAGCTTTTCAAGCTGCAAAAAAGCTGGGACAGAAGGTTCTCGTCTGAGTGTCACGGTCTCTGCTCCAGCTCAGAAGACCTGCAGGGGAAAGAGGAGAGGGCTGTTTTCATACCACTGCTTCACACTGCTTCTTCCCTCCTTCCCGGGGGTCTCCCCTGAGAGCTCTGCAGTAAAAAGGCAGAAATCAGTCTTAAGCCTCCCTGAACCACAGCAACCTCAGGCCATGGGCCTTTTATTTTATTATTTTTAGATTTTTAATCAAAGAGATGCCCCTTTGGTGGCTGCTGGCCTGGCAGTCTTTATTTGTTAATTTTATTGAAATATAGTTGATTTACAGGGCTGTTTTCATTTCTGCTGTACAGCAAAGTGACCCGGTTATACACATGTATACATTTAAATTTTACTTTTAATTTATTTATGGTTGCACTGGATCTTCGTTGTGGGGCACGGGCTTTCTCTAGTTGTGGCTGGTGGGCTTCTCACTGCAGTGGTTTCTCCTGTTGCAGAGCGCAGGCTCTAGGGTGCATGGATACAGTAGTGTGGCATGCAGGCTTATTAGCTCTGTGGCATGTGAGATCTTAGTTCCCCAACCCCGGATTGAACCTGTGTCCCCTGCATCAGGAGGTGGCTTCTTAACCACTGGAGCACCAGGGAAAACCCCACATACATACATTTTTAAAAAGTTCTTTTCCATTATGGCTTATCTCAGGATATAGCGTTTCCTGTGCTATACAGTAGGACCTTGGTGTTTATCCATCCTGTATATAATAGTTTGCACCTGCCAATCCCAGACTCCCAATCTCTCTCTTCTCCACCCTCTCCACCTTGGCAAACACAAATCTGTTCTTTTATTAACCGTGCAAAGCTTTACTGCAAATTGCCTAATCAGAATTTAGTCTTTCTCATTTTGTCTGTCACCACAGTTGTCATCTCTACCACTGTTCCTAAGAGACCAAATCTCTCTCTAAAAGGGATGAAAGGGCATTACCTTGGCTGAAGCCCAGTGTCTCCTAGGAAAGGAGAGGGAGGAGGCACATTCCCAGGATACAGTGTCTTAGCCCCTGATCACCCCCTGAGATTTCTCAACACCACAGCTCACATCACCCAATACCAGGGTGGACAGGGGAGCAGACCCTGGAATGCATATGACCTAGGAAGCTTCCATCACACAAACCCAGCACCATTTCATCAGCCTTAGTGCCTCTCCTTGCATTTGCCCAAGGATTTCCATCTGAGATCCCCAATGCATGCTAACCCTTCTCTTATCTCTACAGGCCATCACCTCTTATATTTCACCCACAGGTACTTTCTGGATTTCTAGGAAAGTTGAGATCAACTAGACAAAGGTTGTATTCAGAGAACTTCATTGAGTAAAGCCATATTTCTTCCTCCAAACAATCTGCAGGGCGTCTCAGCTGCCAACAGGTTCCTTACCTCCTGATGTAGAAGAGCAGCCCCATCCCAAGAAAGAGCAGACCCAGAACACAGGCCCCGATTCCACTCAGCATCTTTTCCTGTGAAGGTTTGTCCTGTGCCCCTGAGAAAAGAAGCCAGTTTCTGGTGATTTTTATCCCAAATCCAATTTCTCTAATTGAAACCGGGGGGAAGAAGCCTGCTCTGAAAAAACTGAAATAATTGGCCATTCCTAGAAAAGAGATGAAAATTCAAGCTGAGTTACTACAAGGTTCAGGCAGTGAATCATTTAAATATCCCAGCCCTGATAGAAGGCGACACATCTTCAACATCTGACGGATGAGGAGCCTGGGACTGGATGAGGTGGGGAAGTCTGTCTTGGCTGACAGAGCTAATAAAAGGCAGAGCTGGGACTGAACTTCCCTCAGGTCAGGAAGGTCCTTGGAGGGGGTGTGTCCCTTCTCAGATCACAGTGAACAACTCAGGACAAGAGTGTCCGAAGCGCAAGCCCAACTTGACACAGGAGACTGGTGCCCAGGAGGTCACAGGAGGCTCTACTTGCCGGGCAGAACTGGCTCCCCAGAGGGCCCGGGCATTTACAGAAACCATCAGGGGATATCTGCAAACTATTGGAGGATCTCCATCACAGGATGTCACAGGGCAACCCCAACAACCTCAGCTGAAGGAGAAGAGAACATGGAGCCCATGGACACGTGTGTGGGGAGAGGTGAAACCTGATACTCAAGGGTAAGCGGGCCCCCTCCATGGTGGCTGAGAAACTTGTGAGATCAGAGAGCTCCTCACTCCATTCCGCTGTGACAGGGCTCCTCCGGCTGGGGTGCTCCACGTGGCAGGTGTAGACCTCTCCACCCTGAGGAACTATTTCAAGCAACACCATGATCTGGAAGGTCCAGTCTCCATTACGGATCAGGCCTGTGGAGACCACCCCGGCCTCCTCTTCCTGGCCGTTCCGGAACCACCTGACTTCAATGTGGCCTGGGTAGAAACCATTCACAGAGCAGACCAGGAGGTTGTGGTGCCGTAGGGGCCGAATCTTTATGGGATATACAGTCACCGTAGGCTCAACTAGGAGAGAAAACGCAGCAGGGGTTAGTGCAGGAGACAGACTAAGTCTCCTTGACCAGACTGCAGCCTCGTACAGGCCAGGCTCCCATGCGGCTTCAGAGGATGTGGTGCCATGAACCTTGCTTGAATTTAACCCCAAAACCTCCAACCCCCATTAGAGTTGAGACATGTTGACGAAAATTGTGGGGTTTCTTTTCACAACTTGAAGGATTTACTTCTTGTTGAACTGCAGTATTTACACTTTTTACAGGACACAGGGTATATTCATTAAAAGTGTGATTTCTGTAACTACGCTCCCTGGGTTCAAATCCAGGCTCTGCTTCTATCTGGTTAATTCTGGAAGAGTTTTTAAATTACTTTGTGCCTCAACTTTCTTATCTCTAAGCAGGATAATGAAACAAACTTACCTCTTTGAGTTAGATGAGTCATATATAAGATGGACTACTATATATAGAAAACTATAAAACACTGGTGAAACAAATCAAAGAGGACACTAATAGATGGAGAAATATACCATGTTCATGGATCAGAAGAATCAATATAGTGAAAATGAGTATACTACCTAAAGCAATCTATAGATTCAACGCAATCCCTATCAAGCTACCAATGGTATTTTTCACAGAACTAGAACAAATAATTTCACAATTTGTATGGAAATACAAAAAAAAAAAAACCTAAAATAGCCAAAGCAATCTTGAGAAAGAAGAATGGAACTGGAGGAATCAACTTGCCTGACTTCAGGCTCTACTACAAAGCCACAGTCATCAAGACAGTATGGTACTGGCACAAAGACAGAAATATAGATCAGTGAAACAAAATAGAAAGCCCAGAGATAAATCCACGCACCTATGGATACCGTATCTTTGACAAAGGAGGCAAGAATATACAATGGATTAAAGACAATCTCTTTAACAAGTGGTGCTGGGAAAACTGGTCAACCATTTGTAAAAGAATGAAACTAGAACACTTTCTAACACCGTACACAAAAATAAACTCAAAATGGATTAAAGATCTATACGTAAGACCAGAAACTATAAAACTCTTAGAGGAGAACATAGGCAAAACATAAATCTCCGACATAAATCACAGCATGATCCTCTATGACCACTTCCCAGAATATTGGAAATAAAAGCAAAAATAATCAAATGGGACCTAATTAAAATTAAAAGCTTCTGCACAACTAAGGAAACTATAAGCAAGGTGAAAAGACAGCCCTCAGAATGGGAGAAAATAATGGCAAATGAAGCAATTGATAAAGAATTAATCTCAAAAACATACAAGCAACTCCTGCAGCTCAATTCCAGGAAAACAAAAGACCCAATCAAAAAATGGGTCAAAGAACTAAACAGAGATTTCTCCAAAGAAGACATACAGATGGCTAACAAACACATGAAAAGATGCTCAACATCACTCATTATCAGAGAAATGCAAATCAAAACCACAATGAGGTACCATTTCACACCAGTCAGAATGGCTGCAATCCAAAAGTCTACAAACAATAAATGCTGGAGAGGGTGTGGAGAAAAAGGAACCCTCTTATGCTGTTGGTGGGAATGCAAATTAGTACAGCCACTATGGAGAACAGTGTGGAGATTCCTTAAAAAACTGAAAATAGAACTGCCATATGACCCAGCAATCCCACTACTGGGCATACACACTGAGGAAACCAGAATTGAAAGAGACACGTGTATCCCAATGTTCATCGCAGCACTGTTTATAATAGCGAGGACATGGAAGCAACCTAGATGTCCATCAGCAGATGAATGGATAAGAAAGCTGTGGTACATATACACAATGGAGTATTACTCAGCCATTAAAAAGAATACATTTGAATCCATTCTAATGAAGTGGATGAAACTGGAGCCCATTATACAGAGTGAAGTAAGCCAGAAAGAAAAACACCAATACAGTATAATAACGCATATATATGGGATTTAGAAAGATGGTAATTATAACCCTGTATGTGAGATAGCAAAAGAGACACAGATGTATAGAACAGTCTTTTGGACTCTGTGGGAGAGGGCAAGGGTGGGATGATTTGGGAGAATGGCATTGAAACATGTATATTATCATATGTGAAACGAATCGCCAGTCCAGGTTTGATGCATGAGACAAGGTGCTCGGGGCGGTGCACTGGGATGACCCAGAGGGATGGTACGGGGAAGGAGGTGGGAGCGGGGTTCAGGATGGGGAACACGTGTATACCCATGGTGGATTCATGTCAATGTATGGCAAAACCAATACAATATTGTAATTAGCCTCCAATTAAAATAAATAAATTTATATATATATAAAAGATGGACTACTGCTGCTAAGTCATCTCAGTCATGTCCGACTCTGTGTGACCCCCCCCATAGATAGCAGCCCACCAGGCTCCCCTGTCCCTGGGATTCTCCAGGCAAGAACACTGGAGCGGGTTGCCATTTCCTTCTCCAATGCATGAAAGTGAAAAGTGAAAGTGAAGTCGCTCAGTCGTGTCCGACTCTTAGTGACCCCATGGACTGCAGCCCACCAGGCTCTTCTGTCCATGGGATTCTCCAGGCAAGAATACTGGAGTGGGGTGCCATTGTCTTCTCCAAGATGGACTACTACTCAGCCATAAAAAAGAACAAAATAATGCCATTTACAACAACATGGATGCCCCTAGAGATGATCATACTAGGTTAAGTCAGTCAGAAAGAGAAGGAAAGATACACATGCTATCACTTATATGCGGAATCTAAAATACGACACAATGAACTTATTATGAAGCAGACACATGGACACAGAGAACAGACCTGTAGTTGCCAAGGGATATGGCCTTGGGGGAGGGATGGAGCGGGAGTCTGGGGTTGGTAGATGAAAGTTATTATATACAAAACAGATAAACAACATGGTCCCACTGTATAGCATAGAGAACTATATTCACTATCCTATTTCTTTGGAAAGACGGATGCTAAAGCTGAAACTCCAGTACTTTGGCCCCCTCGTGCAAAGAGTTGACTCATTGGAAAAGACTCTGATGCTGGGAGGGATTGGGGGCAGGAGAAGAATGGGATGACAGAGGATGAGATGTCTGGATGGCATCACTGACTTGATGGGTGTGAGTCTGAGTGAACTCTGGGAGTTGGTGATGGACAAGGAGGCCTGGTGTGCTGCAATTCATGGGGCGCAAAGAGTCGGACACGACTGAGTGACTGAACTGAACTGAACTGATGATAAGGCATAATGGAAAAGAAGAATGTATATAACTGAATCACTTTGCTGTACAGCAGAGATTAACACAACATTGTAAATCAACTATACTTCAAAAAAAATATTGACCATCATATTTTTAAAAAAGACTTGATAGACCTAAACGATGTTAAGAAACAGCTGGGGGAATTCCCTGGTGGTCCAATGGTTAGGACTCTGCACTCTCACTGCCAAGGGCCTGCTTCAACCCCTGATCGAGGAATTAAAGTCCCACAGATTGTGTGGAGTGGCTGGAACTTAGTGCTCAATATATGTTAGTTACTCGTTGAATGTTGTTGTTGTTTTTTTTTTTACTATGAAAGAAAACATGATTCAAAGCTTAAGGATAAATGAGAGAACAGCAGTGGGGTTGGTAAGATGCAGAGCTGCATGGAACCTGTTCCTCCCCTGAGCAGCAGAGACGGGCTTCAGAGGTTATTTTCCACAAGGGATGTCTCGAGGAAAACATGAGTCCTGTACAGGAAAAGCAACAAGGAGAGTTCATCATTTTAAAAGTTGTTATAGCTTTATACTCAGCTGATGAATCTCTCCCTTTGTCTCCCTTTTTTCCAAAAAATGTCACAGTGGGATCTCACCACTGAATCTGCCTGTGCCTTGATTTTGGACTTATTCTTCTCTAAAGCTGTGAGAAATACATTATGTCATTTTTAACATAAAACAGTTTATGGTAGTTTATTATAGTAGTCTGACCTGATTACAGCTGCCTGACATTATACAAATGGCAGAGTAGAAGGACGTGAGCTCATCTTTTCCTGCGAGAACACAAAAATCGCAACTAGCGGCTGAACAACTATTGACAGCAGGAAGTTGGAATCCACCAAAGATACCCCACATCCAGGGACAAAGGAGAAGCCACAATGAGATGGTAGGAGGGGCTCAATGAGAGGCTCTTGGAGGGTACAAACAAAACTTGCCCACACCAGGACCCAGGGAAAGGGGAGTGATCCCACAAGAGACTGAGCCAGCCCTGCCTGTGAGTGTTTGAGAGTCTCCTGCAGGGGCACAGGTCAGTAGTGGCCTCCCACGGGGACAGGGGCTCTGGCAGTGGCAGTCCCGGGAGGCGTGGTGTGTGGCTTACGTCCACTTGGAGGAGGCTTACGTCCATTAGCCCTATCCTTAGAGCCACTAGCCCTAGCTCAGAGAGTGCAGAATCCAGGACTGGGCTGCCTCAGGGAGAGAGCACAGCCCCAGCCATTAGCAGAAAACTGGATTAAAGACTTACTGAGCATGACCCCACCCAACAGAGCAAGACCCAGTTTTCCCCACTGCCAGTCTCTCCCATCAGGGAGCTTGCCTCTTATTGTCATGCATCAGAGCTCAGACAGAATGAAAACTATAAACACAGAAATGTGATAAAAGAGAACTTTAGAAATAAAAAAATATGCTAAAAAACAATAATATAAATTTCCAACCAAGTGGCAATATGGAAAACAAAATTTACAATGGGGAGGGCCAGGTAAATTGTTTACAACCATACAAGGGTTAATATGTAACTACCTAAGTACTATTACATTATAAACATGGTAATATTAATATGTTAATATTAAGTAACAAAATTATATCCAGAAGTTGGCTTCATAATCATTTCAAATATGTAAACATGTACATACCAAGAAAGCAAAAAAGTAGTCGGAAATTTAGAACTAAAAGCAGCTTCAGAAAGGTCAGAGGGGTGTGGGAGGTTCCTCTCTACTGCACCCCTAGAAATTAGTGCCACTCAGCACAACACTCCTGCAGACAGACACCAGCGCACTTACCCCGGAGGGTTCAGCAGTGAGGGGTGTGCCCAGAGCAGACTGGAGCTCTTCTCACAGTCTCCCAGTCCTTTTGCATTCCTCAGCTCCCCGCCAAACCTCCCCCAAACCATGGACACCTCTAGGCCCTTCCCGAATCTCTGCCCCCACTTCAGCCAGCCTTCCCCTCCACCCGCCCCCCAGCCCTCCCTGGGCAGCAGGAGGC
>SJXQ01011708.1:212857-256195 GCA_006408695.1 Aepyceros melampus
TCTCTATCTCCACCTCTATCTCCGTCTCTCTCTGTCTCTCTGTGTCTCTGTCTCTCTCTGTCTCTCCATCTCTCTGTCCCTCTGTGTCTCTCTCTATCTCCGTCTCTCTCTGTCTCTATCTCCACCTCTTTCTCCGTCTCTCTCTGTCTCTCTCTGTGTCTCTGTCTTTGTCTCTCTATCTCCACCTCTGTCTGTCTCCATCTCTCTGTGTCTCTGTCTCTGTGTCTCTTTCTCTATCTCCGTCTCTCTCTGTCTCTCCGTCTCTCTCTCTGTCTCTGTGAGTCTGCCTCTCTGTGTCCTTGTCTCTCTATCTCCGTCTCTCTCTGTGTCTCTGTCTCTGTCTCTCTATCTCCACCTCTGTCTATCTCCATCTCTCTGTGTCTCTGTCTCTGTGTCTCTAGCTCCGTCTCTCTCGTCTCTCCGTCTCTGTCTCGGTCGCTCTCACACTCCCTTCCCCTGCACCGACCTCTCACCCCCACCCCGGCTCACCTCTCCTCTGCACCGTTCGGCTCGCAAAGAACTCGTAGTTGCTGGCGCAGAAGGCGTGCACGGCGGCGCGGGCCCGCTGCAGGGCTTCGGGCCAGCGGTTCCAGCGCTCGGCTGGCGGCCGCCCCATCTCGGTCAGCGCCCGGTACTCGCCCACGAGGCTGTCGAAGCGCACCTGCTCCTCGCGGTTGTAGATGTACCTGTCCAGGAAGCGCACCTGCTGCGTGCCGTTGGAGAAGTGACACTCGGACTTGCCCTGCGCCATGAAGAGTGCTGTGGGGACGGAGGTGCCCTGGTTACCTGGCGCCCGGCGCCGCCAAGGGCTCCCCCGGGCCCTCGGAGCCCTGATCCGTCCTCCCCCGCCAGCCGCGCAGGAAAGACGAGCTCTGCCCCTGAGCCGATCGGGCTCCTCTTGGCCACCAGGCTCGCCTGGCGTCGCCAAGTGTGGCCTGGCGGGGTCCCCACCACCGCCTCCTCCTGGGAACCCTCCACCGCGGAGACACCAGCGCTGAGTCTCCCCACGACCTCTGCCGCAACACGGCCGCCCCCTTCCTCCTGTGCGTGCTTGGTCAGGACTGCCCGCCTGCCAAACCCTCGCTGCCCCTGAGATTCCAGGAAGGGGAAAACGGGCACCGTCCCTCTATTCGTGGAGCTTGACATTTAGTGAAAGTGATGGACGGAAGCCAAGTGCACAGCAATTTATACGGGAATGAGAAATGTTAGGATAACAGGGTGGGGATCTGTGAATGATGGGAGGACCTAAGCTAGGTTAGGGCGTCAGAGGCACGGTCTCTGAAGACACTTAAGTGTGAGGTTACACCTCAGCGGCAGTGGCTGAGAGCTCGAGGAAGAGTGTGTGTGTTTAGGGAAAAAAGAGAGACACATTTTAAGTAGAAATGTGGAAAAGAAGTAGATGTGTGGAAAAGCTGAAAGAATTAACTGATGAACTTCTCAAGAAGACAGTTCACTGAACCACAAAAAAGTGAGGGAAAGAAGGCTAAAAGATGAGACTGGAGAAATTACATGGAACCAGGCACTTGTAGGTAATATTAGGATTTTGACTTTATGCTAAATGTAATGAAAACTATTGATGGGTTGTAGGAGATTGAAACCGTAGCTCAGGACTGGTCCACTATTCCTTTTCCAAGTCTGGACAGCTCAGAAAGCCAGATTTTCTAAACATTTGATGCCAAGATTCATTTGGCAGCTCTGACCTGCTGATGGAAAGGGTCAGCTGGGTCTCCGAGCTATCACTGGTTGCACATGGTTCTGTAGCTTCATTGTGTGTAAAGATACAGAGATACAAATATACACATACATACCATACGAGTGTATATCTTTGTAAATTTGGGGGTCTTTTCTTAAATTGCAGTATCGTTGATTTACAATATTATATTAGTTCCAGGCGTACAATGCAGTGAGTCAATACGTTTATAGATTATACTCCATTTAAAGTTATTACAAGATAATGGCTGTATTTCCCTGAGCTGTACTGTATGTCTTTGTTGCTTATTCATTTAATACACAGTACTTTGCATCTCTTAATACCATACCCTTGTCTCGTTCTTCCTGCCTTCCGGTTCCCCACTGGTAGCCACTAGCTCACACTTTGTGAGTCTGTTTCTGTTTTGTCATACACATTTGTTTGCTTTATGTTTTAGATTCTACTTTTTTTTTAAATTAATTTTTATTTTTTTAGTTTGTTTTGATTTACAATACTGTATTTGTTTTGCTACTTATAAGTGATAACAGAGTATTCGACTTTTTCTGTCTGACTTATTCCACTAATCTTAATACTGTCTAGGTCCATCCATATTGTTGCAAACGGCAGAATTTCATTATTTTTTATGACTGAGTCATATTCCATTGCATACGTACCACACTTTTATCCATTCATCTGTCAATGGACACTTAAGTTACTTTCACATTTTGGGTATCGTAAATAATGCTGCAGTTAATGAACACTGGGATGATGTCTTTTGGGATGCAACATTGGGATGCATGAACCCCTGCAATCTAATCACCATGTGGTAGCTAGAATTATTTTTAAAAAATAAATATAGGGCAGTAGTTCAGTGGCTAAGACTCTGAGCTTCTCATGCACAGGGCCAGCGTTCACTCCTTGGTTAGAGAACTAGATCCCACGTGCCGCAACTAAAATCCCACATGCTGCCACTAAAAAAAGAAGATCGTGCATGCTGCAACTACAGATCTGCATGTCGCAACAAAGATCGAAGATCCTGCGTGCCACAGCTAAGATCCACTGCAGCCAAATAAATAAGTAAATATTTTAAAAAATATACAAATGGACTCACTTTGTAACTTCCCTTAGTAGCTTCACGTATCTCTATAAATAAAAGTCAAATTTCTCATCATGGCCATTGGGGCCTGACGTGATTTGGCTCCTGACTTTCTCTCCAACCTCACCTTATTCCACTCCTCCACCTGCTTTATCTGTTTCAGCCACTTGAACCTTCTTTCTGTCCCTTAAACACAGCAAACATCTTCCCACATTTCTACCTTTCCCTTGGTCCCTGGAGTATTTGTCCCTTAGATCTTTCTCATGATTGTTTTCTACTCATGATTTATTGGATTTCACTTTCTCAGGAAAAGCCCCGTAGACACTTGCACTGCAGTCAGGTGAATACTAATATATATATAATATATGTGGCTCAGACAGTAAAGAACCTGCCTGCAATGCAGCAGACCTGTGTTTGATCCCTCCAGGGTCTGGAAGATCCCCTGGAGAAGGGCATGGCAACCCACTCCAGTATTCTTGCCTGGAGAATTCCATGGACAGAGGAGCCTGGTGGGCTACAGTCCATAGTGTCACAAAGAGTCAGACACACTAACACTCACTCATCACATATAATATACACATATAAACAGCATTTGCTACTGTTTCAAATGTTTTTCTTGGTTCAGTGTTTATTGGGTTGTTGTCTTTCTTGTCATTAGGTAACTCCATGATCATAATGGGCTTCTCTGTATTATCAAATAGAATTCACTGAGCCTAGTACATAATAGTTGCTCAAAAAAGTACTGTCATTTATGGTTTGGGGAATTAATCTTTGTGGGGCTTCTGGAAAGCAGGAAGGGGCTCCCACTCCAACACAGTTTTGTAATCATGACAACTTAATTCCCCAGCCAGGGTCAAACCTGTGCCCTCTGCAGTGGGAGGTGGAGTCTTAACCACTGGACCGCTGGACCACTGGGGAAGACTCTATACCTTATGTCTCTTCTATACCCTGTGAGAAATTCAGACTAACTTCCTCCTTCTCTTCTTTCTACTGTAAAGAAACATTCACAGGTGATTTTAAGAGGCAAGCAACATTTTATGAAGTTTCATCTCATCCAGTGGGTCTGTTATAGTGCTACAGGTTTGTGCAAACTTTGGGAATTTTCAGTAATGGTGATGACATGGTTGGGGAAAGAATACAGAAAAATGGAGGGAGAGGTAACCAAAGATGGCTGATTATGGAAAACTGTTGGCATGATGAACGAACATAGGAAAATTGGGCTGCAGACTCCAAGAGGTAATGAGTTCCCTTGACTCCCTTACTGGCTTTCAGCCCCGTGGGATGGAAACAGCCTTGACACTCTCAGTATACTGCTCAGGGCATATGGTTAGAACCATATGAAATGGCTGATATGTGACTATTTGGGGTTTATAAAAATATGATTTAATATGGTCTATTCTACACTGGGATTTCCAGGTGGCACTAGTGGTAAAGAACCCGCCTGCCAGTGCAGGACACATAAGAGATGCAGGTTGGATCCCTGGGTTGGGAAGATCTCCTGGGAAAGGGCACGGCAATCTACTCCAGTATTCTCGCCTAGAGAATCCCTTGGACAGAGGAGCCTAGTGGGCTATGATCTACAGGATCACATAGAGTCAGACACAACTGAGTGACTGAAGACACACGCATGCATTCTGTATTAGCTGAATCTCTTCTTGTGGGTTCAGGCCAGATCAAGAGGCGATGTAGCGGAAACTGAGAGGATAGAAAGGTTCAAATAGTCACAATAAGCACTGGCCTGTGCCAGCTTTTCAGTCCCTCTTGAGTTCTTTAAGGCATCACAGAATGCCCCTTAGATGCTCCTTAACTATAAGGTCATTCCAAATACTGAGGATCCCCACTTTAGTTCCAGAGTGCATTACACCGCAGGAGAAACGAGAGAAAATAACCCCAACTTGTGCCAGAGAACCTCCAGTCCAGGGACACAGGCCTTATAAACCATGGGGTTTAGGGAGAAAGAAAAGGAGACAGCAGATAACCAATAAGGACCTACTGCATAGCACAGGGGATGCTACTTAATATTTTGTAATAACCTAAAGCGGAAAAGAATCTGAAAAGGAGTATATATATATATATATATATATATATATATATATTATACTATAAGAATATATGTACTATATATATATAATAAAATTTATACTACATATATATGTAACTGAATTGCTGTGCTGTATACCTGAAACCAACTCAATATTGTAAATCAACTATGAAAAAGTCAAAGTGTTAGTTGCTCAGTTGTGTCCGACTCTTTGAAACCCCACGGACTGAAGCCTGCCAGGCTTCTCTGTCCATGGAATTCTCTAAGCAGGAATACTGGAGTGGGTTGCTATTCCCTTCTCCAAGGGATCTTCCTGACCCAGGAATCGAAGCAAGATCTCCTGCACTGCTGGCCGATTCTTTACCGTCTGAGCCGCCAGGAGAGGCCAGCACATATATATCATGTGTATGTATGTATAACTGAGTTGCTGTGCTGTACACCAGAAGCTGACCCAATATTGTAAATCAAAGATACTTCAATTGAAAAAAGGAGACAGTGGGGAGGCCACTTGGAACATCCTCACATACTGGGGAGAGGAAGCAGCATCATAGATCCTGTGGAGGACACAAGAAGGGTCTTCTAGGAGAGGTCTTTCTAATTCCTTTTGAATCCCCTTAAGGTTTTCATTTTGAATTATTTTGGAAGTCATTTCTAAATCCTCTCAAAACCCCGAGGGAATGGGATGTGAGACTGAAGAGTTTTATTAGAAGAGAGTTGAGAAGAAATAGGCTATATGCATATATAAGAAGGCTCCTTGGGCAGGTCTCCTAAAGAGGGCAAGTATCCAGGCGCCTTTTGTTTGTGGAAGGAATGGAGGATACATATGATAAAGATAGGGCTTCCCAGGTGGCTCAGTGGATAAAGAATCCGCCTGCGATGCAGGAGTTGCAGGAGACTTGAGTTCGATCCCTGGGTGAGGAAGATCCTCTGGAGGAGGACACGGCAACCCACTCCAGTACTCCTGCCTGGAGAATCCCACAGATAGAGGAGCCTGGCGGGCTACAGTCCATGGCGTTGCAGAGTTGGACACGACTGAAGTAACTGAGCCTGCATGCAAGCACTCATGATAAAGATAAGTAGTCACTGGAGAAGATGCTGATTTTTGAGGGATGTGTCCTGGACAGAAAGGTAAAGCTAACTCCCTTCCTCCCCCTCCCTCCACAGCAGCTCACCATCCAAGGTGTGCACTTACTTCGGGTGTTTCCAGCCCAAGCCAGGAGAGGGCTCAGCACCATCAGTATCACTGGCAGAATTACTGTGCAGGAGCCTGGGGGGAACCAAAGGCACACCATGCAGGAGAACAGAAGAAGGCAAAGTGCAGGGGAGCAGAAAAATCTCGGTGAGGACTAAGATCCTCCTCCACCCACATCTCAAATATTACCAACCTAGGAACTCATTGCTCTGTTCCTGGATTGGGTCGGCTGTTTGGGAGAGCCAATCAGATTCATCCGCGGACAACATCATCAGTTGCTGGTCAGATATTCAGTATGCAGTTCCTCTTTCGAATCCTTAAAAGGAGTGTTTTAATTTTGTGCTTTAAAAGTTTGATCCGTTTGTAGTTGTAGCATTTTAATTGGGGCCCTATCGTGAGCCAGCTCTGCTGGTCAGTGATGGTCACCTAAGTTTTTCAGGATCATCTCCCAGCGTTGCCTCTACCTTCAGAATACCCATGAGAGAAAGCCGCTAACAGAGAGTGATCTGCGGGCAGCGCAGGGTCTTACGGTACCTTTGCAGAGTGTGTAACTAACAGTATAACAGGATCCATGTCCTAATCCCATCCTGCAGGAGCTCAGAGATAGGTCTCAAATCAGCAACTCTGCTTTGGAATAATTAGTATTTTATGTGAAAAAGTGATTAATCCCTTCCTCCTGGTTCCCATTTTTGATTCTCCTCTTTCTACTGGGGACATGTCCCCTTCTCTTGCTTTACCTGAAGGAAAGATACAAGCAGATGTATGAAGGAAAGATACAAGCAGATTGTAGAGTGTTCAGTAAACAGAACCCTATGAAAAAAACCTATGAACTACCTCCTTTGATGCAATCATGATTTAAATATATCATTCTACTTTTAGATTAGTGATTACATCTTATATTAATAATGCAGTATCTGTGATTCAGAATGGACTTAAAGGAAAGCTGCCTATCTAAAGTTCTGCATTAATTCTTTTTCTACCACAATTCTGATAAACAGTCCATCTTTACATGCTTTAGTGTATCTAGTGACAGGAAACTCACCATGCTGCCATAAAAATGCCTAGAACTGGTACTTTCCTGGTGGTTCAGTGGCTAAGACTCCATGCTGCCAATGCAGGGGGCTCAGATTTGATCCCTGATGAGGGAACTAGATCCCACATGCCACAACTAAGAAGTCGCATGCCATAACTAAAGTTCCTGCTTGCCACAACTGAGACCCAATGCAGCCAAATAAATAAATATGTTTTTTAAATGACTAAAATTTATTGAGCAGTTTTTGAGCTGGCTTTCCGTATCATCATTTTATTAAATTCTCACGTCATCTCAGTGATTGAATTACCAGAAGATGGACAGAATAAAAGGGTGGAGAATGACTTTTGCCAGGCTGCAAATCTGATGAATGATACTCTCCACACTCAACCAAGTTGAATGTGACTCCAAACCCCACAAGGTCAGCTATTACTTCACAACAATTTACATTCAATTTCTGAAGAGAACAGGGTCCTTAGATTAAAACAATGTTTTCACTGCATCTTAATGGAAGTGTGGTCCATGAGCGGCCCATTTTCGTGAATGACAGCATTTTATATAAATCGAGGCAGTTGCAGTGTTGCAATTCTAGTTCCTCCAAAAGTTTCCCCTCATCTTCACTGTTGCTTTCCTCTGGAAACGACAAACTTGGCACCGATCTTTTGTAATGACACTAGAGCTCTTGTCCAAGTCTCCTTATTGAAGATAAAAATGACCTTAACATTCCTATATCCAGTCCATTGGTCTCAGTTATTATTCCAGATTTTTCAGCATAATGTAGTGCAAGTTTGAACACGGCAAAAGAGAATCAAATGGTGCCTCACTTACTTTGGGGAAAAAAGGTTTCTTTGCCTGTGGAAAGTTCAAGATTTTCTTGGACAGGTAGAGCTTGAGGAGCAGTTACTATTGTCGTGGATTTGAGGAGCGTCTATGTCCCCAGGACCCCAGTGATAATTCAGTACTACCAGCAGTTGTGCAGTTGCCCCCAGGGAACTCTCACGTTTAATTTGACAAACAGAAAATCATAATTTACTCAGAATTCACCACTTGTGACAGTGTGGAAAGCCTAACAGAGGCTCACCTGAGACGACAGGATAGAAGGAATGCTGAGGAAAAGTAATTCAATATCGCAAACATACCAAAGCCCCGTGAAAGAGGGCACTACCAAAACTCATTCATATAAATCTGACATAAAGTTTATAAAACCATTTCAAAAAGGGTGGGATGTATACATGTATGAGTAACCAAGATGTACTGCTTTAAATGTTATAAATCTCAACTTTTCTTCAATACTAATTAAGTATAAGGACAATTCAGGTAAAACAATGCAGTAACCGTCACCACACCATCATCCCCAAGGTGATTTTGAGGCTGAATTTCTTCACTGAAAGCAGGAGGAAAAGCAATCCTGCTCAGCTCCGATTGTGTAAGAGAAGTCTCAAGTAAGAGCTTATCTCCTGAGGAAAACGCAGTTAATTTGGTTTCTGGAATAAAGTGGTTCTCAGTGTAGAAGTTCTAGTCTCTGCTCTCGATGCATGAGACATATGCTTGCTTCTATGGGCAATAAATCAACACTCGGGAACAAACAAGTCACATCACATGCACAGACCTTCACTGAACAAGCAGGTGGAAGTTTGTTTCATTACAGGATGCTTTGAGCCCCACAAACTGTCGCAGAATAGGACTCATTTGTAGAAAGCCCAGAAAGTTGCAATACATCTGGGGAAAATGGGTTCTTCATTATCGCAAGCTAGTTAGCATGTAGAATGTCTCTCTCTTGTCCAAGCAGTTTAATATATTCTCTGTAGTTTTCAGAAGCTATCAGCACTAAGCTGGAAACTAAAGTGAGAAGCAGGTCAGTGGTTCCTTTATTTAAGGAAAAATATTAATAACAGGGAATGGATCAACAGGTCCCATTTCTTCTTACCAAGGAGGATATCCTCCACCTGAGACTGTCTTACAGGCTGCATCAGCCCTCAGCAGGCTTAGGAGGATGCCTTCTAGTGAGATTTTAGCGATGTCAATTCAGTTCAGTTCAGATCAGTCGCTCAGTCGTGACCGACTCTTTGCGATGTCAATTCAGTTCAGTTCAGATCAGTCGCTCAGTCGTGACCGACTCTTTGCGACCCCATGAATTGCAGCACGCCAGGCCTCCCTGTCCATCACCAACTCTCAGAAGAACTTTTAAAAACTATTCGTTTTTATTTATTTATTTGGTTGTGCCAGGTCTTAGCTGTGGCATGTGAATCCAGTTCCCTGACCAGGGATGGAACCCAGGCCCCCTGCATTGGGAGCTCGGAATCTTAGCCACTGGGCCACCAGGAAGATGCTTAAAGATGATCTCGGGACAAAAAAACAAACAATAACCCAACAAACTGCAACAGCAGCAACAAAACCCTTTTTTGCGCCAATAACAGTGTCGCGCGCCCCCTGCTGGCCGCCGGGCCCAGACGGGACACCGGCTGAAGCTTGCGGAGCCGCGCCCGCCGTGGACAGAGGGGAGCGAAGCGGCGACGGCGCGAGGGGCCGTCAGAGCGCGAAGGAGAGCCCCCCGAGTTGCCGCGGGGAGGTGGTGCGAGAGGATACCCGGCGCACTAAAGGGAGAGACGCAGCCCCCCGACCGCGCCCTCCGCGCCCCCGGCGTCCTGGCCCTCTGGACCCGGGGAGCCCAGGAGCAGGGCAGGCGCCCTCTGGTTCTTGGGAGCTCGGAGGCTGGCGGAGCCGGGGTGTGCGGAGGCGGTCATGGAACTTCTTTCAGAGGATGAAGTTGCAGATGGTCAGGCTTCCCAGCTCCCTCTGTCAGGCCGAATGCCCTGGGTCCTAGGGGGAGGTGCGGTGAGATGGGGTACGCAGGGCATCTTTCAGAGCAGCACTGGGTAAATGTGCATCGTGGAAGATGTCCGCTGCCCATTTTTAATGGGATTTTTTCCCCCTATTGAGTTGTGTAATACTTCCTCAGATCTCAGTGACTGTGCTCAGTCGCTTTATTGCGACTGTGCTGCTAAGTACAGTTATCATCTTGATTTTACATTCTTTCATCAGCCTTTTTGGAGAAGGAAATGGCAGGCCACTCCAGTATTCTTGCCTGGAGAATCTCACGGACAAAGGAGTCTGGTGGGCTCCAATCCATGGGTTCGCAAAGAGTCGGACACGACTGAGCGAATAACACACACACACATTGAGTTGTATGGATTTTTACATATATTTTGGATATTAAGCCCTTTATCAGATACATGATTTGCAAGTATTTTCTCTCATTCGGTAGGTTGCATTTTTGGTAGGTTTCCTTTGCTTTGCAAGAATTTTTTACTTTGATGTAGTTCTACTTGTTTATTTTTATTGCTTTTGGGATCATTTTTAAAAAATCATCAAGACCTATATCAAGAAGCTTAACACCTACGTTGACTTCTAGAAGTCTGTGGTTTCAGGTCTTGCATTCAAGTCTTCAACCCATTCTGAGTTAATTTCTGTGTATGGTGTTACTATTGATAGTTGTCTAATTTTATTCTTTTGCACGTGGCGTCCAGTTCTCCTGACACCATTTACTGAAGAGATTGTCCTTTCCCCACTGTGTATGGGCTCTTTGTTTTAAACTAAATGACTGCAGCCATGAAATTAAAAGACGCTTGCTCCTTGGAAGAAAAGCAGTGACCAACCTAGACAGCATATTAAAAAGCAGAGACATTACTTTGCCAACAAAGGTCCATATAGGCACAGCTGTTCTTTCCAGTAGTCATGTATGGATATGAGTTGGACCATAAAGAAAGCTGAGTGTTGAAGAATTGATGCCTTTGAAATGTAGTGTTGAAGAAGACTCTTGAGAGTCCCTTGGACTGCAAGGAGATCAAACCAGTCAATCCTAAAGGAAATCAGTCCTGAATATTCACTGGAAGGACTGATGCTGAAGCTCCAATACTTCGGCCGCCTGATGCGAAGAACTGACTCATTGGAAAAGACCCTGATGCTGGGAAAGATTGAGGGCGGGAGAAGAAGAGGATGACAGAGGATGAGATGGTTGGATGGCATCACCGACTCGATGGACATGAGTTTGAGCAAGCTCTGGGAGTTGTTGATGGCTAGGGAAGCCTGGTGTGGTGCCGTCCATGGGGTCGCAGAGTCAGACACAACTGAGCGACTGAACCGAACTGCATTGACCAAATACATGTGAATTTATTTCTGGGCTATTGTGTTCCATTGGTCAGTTTTTACACGAATTCCACGCGGATTACCACAGCTTTGTAATGTAGTTTGAAATAAAGTCTGGAGTCCACAGCGTCCACTGCTCTCACTGCATCTTCCGTACCTCATGGGGTTCCCAGCTGGTGCTAGTGGGGAAGAACCCCTCTGCCAGTGCGGAAGATGTAAGAGGCACAAGTTCGATCCCTGGGTTTGGAAGATCTCTTAGAGAAGAGCATGGCAACCCACTCCAGTATTCTTGCCTGGAGAATCCCACGGACAGAGGAGTCTGGAAGGCTACAGTCCACAGGGTTGCACCGTGTCAGACACGACCGAAGCGACTTAGCACGCATGCACATACTTTGTAGTGTTTCATTTCACAACATGCTAAGAATGAAAGGGGCGTTAGGGACTATCCAGCCAGTTTCAGCTCCATTTACCATAAATACAAATAATCAGTTCCGTTCAGTCGCTCAGTCGTGTCCGACCCTTTGCGACCCCATGAACGGCAGCACACCAGGCCTCCCTGTCCAACTCCTGGAGTTCACTCAGACTCACGTCCATCGAGTCCGTGATGCCATCCAGCCATCTCATCCTCTGTCGTCCCCTTCTCCTCCTGCCCCCAATCCCTCCCAGCATCAGAGTCTTTTCCAATGAGTCAACTCTTCGCATGAGGTGGCCAAAGTACTGGAGTTTCAGCTTTAGCATCATTCTTTCCAAAGAAATCCCAGGGTTGATCTCCCTCAGAATGGACTGGTTGGATCTCCTTGCAGTCTGAGGGACTCTCAGGAGTCTTCTCCAACACTACAGTTCAAAAGCATCAATTCTTCGGCGCTCAGCCTTCTTCACAGTCCAACTCTCACATCCATACATGACCACTGGAGAAACCATAGCCTTGACTAGATGGACCTTAGTTGGCAAAGTAATGTCTCTGCTTTCGAAAATGCTATCTAGGTTGGTCTTAACTTTTCTTCCAAGGAGTAAGCGTCTTTTAATTTCATGGCTGCAGTCACCATCTGCAGTGATTTTGGAGCCCCCCAAAATAGTCTGACATTGTTTCCACTGTTTCCCCATCTATTTCCCAGGAAGTGATGGGACTGGATGCCATGATCTTCATTTTCTGAATGTGGAGCTTTAAGCCAACTTTTTCACTCTCCTCTTTCACTTTCATCAAGAGGCTTTTTAGTCCCTCTTCACTTCCTGCCATAATGGTGGTGTCAGCTGCATATCTGAGATTATTGATATCATAATGCAAACACAGCAAATCCCCTACACACAAACCTTTAAGTTTTGAACTTTCAAAGATGCAAACCTGCCTTCCATCATGGTCAGGCTTTAGTGAAATTACAGCTCGTCCTGTCTCCTATTGTTGACCTTTCAGCTCTGCCGTCTCCTACCTTCTCTCCTTCCTCATCGGTAACTTCCTGCCTGCTCACTTGATGCCAGCCCCTGTTGTATGCCAGCTGTTGTCCTGTACTGCTGCACTTTTCAAAGCACTGTAAGATTAAAAATGTTTTATCTTTTGTGTTTGTTTTTTCATGTATTATTTGTGTGATAAGTATTATAAGCCTATTCCTGTACAGTACTATAAAGCCGATTGTGCTAGTTGGGTATCTAGGCTAACTGTTGAACATGGTCAGAACATGGACAGAACTTGTGTGTAGACTTACTGTCTGAGGAGTGCATCTTTCTTAGCCAAGGTCACCTGCTAAGGCCTCCTCACGTCCAGTCCAGACATTGGTTCCCTTCTAATTTACACTTTCGTAAATATCACTTGGCCTGTATGTTCAGAAGCATTTACAGGGAATGTTAAAATATTCAGACAAAAGCATAAAGAGAGAGCAGCTGGTAGATCTCAGTGGCTTATCTTCATGGAACGTAGGAGCAGGGAGCCTTAATCTGAATGGAAAGTTTGTTAGCAGCACCCCTAAGAACCCTGCCATTAAACAGCCCATGTCCAGTTCTGAGAAGTGCCCCTTCCCCAGCAGGGAATCTTGATGCCCTGGAATCCCAGGCACATAGCCAGCTTCCTTCCCCTACATCCAATACCACCAGTGCTTGAAGGATGCTGTTACATTTTCTCTCTGCAGGGTCCCCAAGGAACCTCTTGAGATGTGGCCTCATCCTGGGTTCCCACTCCACACTTTGTACTCTTTTTGAGTAGGTGCTAGTTCAGAAGGAGGCAGCCCAGGCCAGCTCCCTCCACTGAGACAGAAAGGCTCACCAACAGCTAGGGGCCGGGAGGCAGACAGAAGCATCCTGGGGCCAGGCCGGGGGGCAGACAGAGGCATCCTGGGGCCAGGCCAGGCCATGAGGCACATGGATTCGATTCCCTGACCAGGGATCGAACTTAAGCCCCCCGCCTCAGCAGCTTGGAGTTTTAACAACACAAGACCACCAAGGGTCTGTTTGTAAACTTTTCTGTTTTTTCCAGCGCTGCACAAGCTTGTCTCTGGTTGTGGCAAGTGGGGGCTACCTCTAATTGTGGCGCAGGCTTCCCACTGTGGTGGTCTCTTGCTGCAGAGCATGGTCTCCAGGGCGGTGGGTTCAACCGTGGCCCGAGGGCTGTGCAGCTCTCGAGCTTAGCTGTCCTGTGGCATGCAGGATCTTCCTGGATCAGGGATCGAAAAACCCGTGTCTCCTGCACTGGCAGGCGGATTCATCGCCACTGAGCCACCAGGGAAGCCTCCTTCACAGGTTCTGTTCGTTTGGAAAGCTCTTATAAATCCAGGAGACTTGATGGGTCAAGAAAAGGCCAGTTGTGTTCTAAGTGAGTGGGAAAAGGCACTGCTTATCTGTTTATTGTTTTGCCCCCAAAGCCTGAACCCTCAGCAGTGTTCAGGAGGAAAAGGTGATGCTTTGTCTTGGATAGAGACAGTGCTATTTGATTTTCATATACACACAAAAGATCAGTATCCGCTGACTTAGAATGGATGTGTGTCTGAGGTACAGGAGTGATCTAAGTCCTTGTTACTCAACATGGTCCACAGACCGGCAGCATCAGCGTTGCCTATGGGCTCAAGCCCGGGCCCACTGAGCCAGAGCTGCACTTCAGAGACGTGTACGCAGATCTGTTTGACAGCGACCCTGCCCTGGGATCATTCAGACAGATGAAAGCAGACCAGCCGGTGACGCTGAGAAAAGTGGACGGACCAGATGAACCAGGGGTCAGGGGTCGGTGAGAGATGTGTGTCTGAAGACATGGGTGGGCAATGGCTGTCTGCTGGGCCTGCGGATCCAGTCTGAGTGGATTCTCCACTGCGCACACAGCACCTGAGTTACTTGCATGTAATTCACCACGTGATCACTGACTCAGCACGGTGACGGTTTGGAATAAAAGGAAAATTCATGCCTGGCGGTCACTGCTCCCCTCCCCACAGGGCTGAGGGCTCCTGGGGAGGTCAGGCATCTGTTCTCATCACTGTGCTTCTTTCTAGAAAGAGCTGAGGACGGAGCATGGTGAAGAAATCATTTTCTGGCATACTTGGGCTAATTTAAAAAATCCACCACCATCCGATTAGTTGCAGAACTCACTTTCAAGAGTTTTCACAATGCTAATTCCATTCTTTATTTCCTCATACCACAAACATTTTACTGCCTTTTTACAACCTGAATTTACATAAGCAAATTGCAAAGGAAAAACAGGCATTCTTTTATCCTCCAAAATGCATGTAAGAAATATAGCACAAACTCTAGAATTTATACATGAAGAGGCTTAGCTGAAGCTTCATGGCAATTTCTTAAAATGAGCATGACAGTTTAAATATTTATGCCTGTGAAGGTTTGCATAATCTACTATACATAGTTATTTCAGAAGCAGTTAAGACATTAATCGGAGAAAAACTTCAACAAAAAGCTCTAACAATTGTGTGCAACTTAAATTATTTACAATTAAACATTTAGGGTCCTGATTCACAAAACTTAGTGCATATCATGATTTCTGCAGAGAAGCTAAGTAGTATACAGAATATTCCTTGGGTAAAATCTAGAATAAATGGCTTTTAGAAGAATGTTTGTAATATGCTTATTGGAAACTAGAGGAAAAGTAACAAAACAAAAACTTCAGCAACTGCATTTGATTTGAAAATTTAAGTAGACAGCAGCAATCAGAAAAAACAGGGGCCACAAGAGAAGAGCTGGTGGCATTTTTCGTATTAGTTTTGTTATGTACAAGGAGAAAAACAATTCTCCCCATTTTTGTCCTTAAAAAAAAAAAAAAAATCCCCAACAATCACTACATGTGAGCTCAGAGTCTTTCTTCTTCCAGAGTTGTCTTCAAACTTAACACCAAAATTAGCAAATGTGGATAAGAAGTACCATCAGTTCAGTGGGTTTTGTTTTAGTAGGGAAAGCCTGGGACAGGGTTACCCAAGGATTAGCCATTCAAATTACAAGAGAATTGTCATAAATAAGGCGTCAGAACCCCAAGCTTCCCCTTGAAGCACTTTGGTGGATTCAAAAGTGATTTTACATTTATGCCAAAGATGATGCAAAGAAAATGAGCAGGACAATCTATTCTAAGGTAAAGTGACAGAATTTTCAGTGAATCAGGTACCAGGTTAAAGCCTTAAAAAAAAAAAAAAATAAAGCCAACATTTACAGTAAACATTTTAAACTCTGGAATGCAGATATAGTACAGTTACTGGTAAGTTACATTTACAAAACTGCTTCAGACAGTAGTTGCTCCAGAGTCAGAATTGAAAAATGTACAAGCCAGCTCATGAGAACCTTAGATACAATGTTATTAAAATACATTGTTAATCATAAAAATACTTTAGTATGTACATGTACACTGTATAAACTCTAGGTCTGCTCAGTCCCACTTCTGCCAGTGCAGCGCTCTATTACCACCTGCTCCTCACACAACGCGCACAGCTGGTCCAGCCGTCAGTTCCTCGGGGACGCGGGGAAGGGCTTCTCGTCCTGCAGGGCGTCTAGGTGGAAGAGTCGCTTTTACTTCCACTGTACCTTACTTTCCTAAACGCTGGTCCGAGTAACTCTGGGCACTCACACGATTCATTTGCGATCTGATTACACTTTAGAAGAAGGCTATAGTTCATCTGGTCAGTTATTACACTGTCCTGCTTGTAGTCGGGATGCTTTGCAATAAACTCCCTCATCCATTTGGCAACTGTCATTAATTCTCCTGCGGGGAGAAAATAATTTTTTTTAATGACAACTTAGTAGTATTTTTTTATTTGTTGGGCGACATTTAGCGCCTGGACAACACAACTCTGAAGAAGAATCAAGAGTGGCGTTTGGGCCGAGCCACAGGGCAGGGGCTGGGAACAAGATATTTTTCACCTTGTCTGAAGAACTCCTCCTAGGAAGGCTTTCATGCTGCAGGCAGGAGCAAGAACACACATGTCCTGCTGCTATGAGGCCTGTTAGGTGCCAGCCATAAGGGGATGCCGCCCGCCCTAAGACAAAGGAGCCAGCGCAAGTTGACTAGCCCGTGTCCTCCCACCCAGCCAGACCTGCCCGTATCGGTGTCAGAGACTGCCCTGGACTGGGGGCTCTGGGCTTCCCAGAGCGATCCGACCAAGAGGGACACAGAATAGTGTGTAGATGCACTCAGAGAGAAACCTGCAGAGACAGCACTTGGGAGTTATCCTCTCGGCTCTGGAAACCTTACAGAAGCTCAAGTGAAACACACAAGCCGCTGTCCACTTAGTCACAGCTGACAGCTCCCTGGCTACCGGGATCTCAAAGCTGGGAAAGCAGGGTCCCCGGGCGCCCCTAAAGGGAGGCAGGCTAGAGGGCCCGAGTCCAAGCTGTGTGCTTAGCTGGTTCACCTTGGACCTGGCTTAGACTCTAATATAGAGTCTGGGGTGCTGCGGAGCACACACAGTTGGGCAATAATGACAAACTATCCACGTACGGTATTTCATTGCCTGAAATGCCATCGGGTTAAAGACTGAACACTGGTTTATGAGCTAGTAAGAGAAAAAGCACTGCTGATTCAAAGGTGACTGTGAAAGACAAGGTGTATGTAACCGCAGAGATGGTACTACCCGGAAAAGTGCAGTGATCAGGCTGCTGTATACTTTAATAAAAGACCACTTTAAAAACTGAGTATTTTAAGACTGTGAGGTTCTGCCTATGGTAAAAGATTCTTTTTTAAAGCACAAAGGAAAGCGGAGGCAGCCGTACCGGATGCCCTCTTCTTGATGAGCCTCAGGTAGTTCAGGATGCTGCACCTGGTGTCCACGTCCACCTCCATGCTCTCCAGGTAGGAGTTCAGGACGGGGATCAGCCCGGGGAACACGCCTTCCTGCGAGGAGCAGCGCGAGGTCAGGCAGGGGCGCCCTGGGGGGGCTCTGGGCAGGCAGGTGGGGCACAGGCCAAGGCGGGCCCTACCTTGCCATTGATGATGGTGTCGATGGTCATGAGCGCGTACTCCTCGGCCGCTGGCTCCGCCCTGCCCGTGGCCTTGCCGCAGCCGTCCACCACGGCGTTGCCACCTGCTGGAGGGGCGCGGGGCACATTAGCAACTGGTGCGGCCTCCGGGGACCCCAGAAATGCAAGAAAAGGCGGTACCTTTGCAAATGTCTTTTCTGAAAAAAACAGTTCCTGTAGGACGGCGTCTCGCTTCTGGGCGACCTTCATGTTCTCATCAACCTAAGGAGGAAAACCATCGCGGCCATGTCAGAATGTTCCCGAAGTCAGGGACACTCGTGCTCCCACATGGGTGGGGCCGCTGGCCTCTGCGGTGGGGACCCACCTGTGACGAACCCTCCCATCCCCAGCGCTGGCTGGGGCCAGAGAGGCTGCACGCTCAGGTGGAGTCATGTCTCTCAATCCCAGCCAGGGACGGGCTTTTCAGTAACGAGGCAACTTGAAGAGACACGCACCTTAGAAACCCATGTGAACTTACACACGTGGAGGCTGCCTGGGAAAACTGGGGGGAATGTATGGTGCTGGGGAGGCATGGAGCCGTCCCGGCTCACAGCCAGAGGCATGGAGGGAAGCGCAGAGGCCCTGCTGCCTTTGGGGGGTGGGGGGCCCTCTGTCCTCCCTGCCCCCAGGGCTTTGCTGCCTCACCAGACCACTTGGCAGTGGGCAGGTCACCAACGCTGCCTGCCCACCTGGGGCTCTGCCCACTCCCTCAGGAGCCCCCAGCTCTTTGTGAATTCTTCATTTATTTCGATCAACATAAGAAATCTTAGGGAACACTCCAATATACAAAACTGACGTAAGTCAGAGGTCACACTGGAAGGGATGGCTGAGACAAAGTCCTGGATCAGCTTTGCCCTTCACACCCATTAATTCCCACAGGTATTTTTTTTAAAAGGTACATATGACCTTCAGATTAATGTAGATAGTTCTAGGAACATGTTCAAATAATAATCCTCGTATGTCTGGCTTCAATCCTAATCAACAATTGTATTTTTCTTAGTCTTGACTAAAAGTCACAAAGATCAACAGTTGTCATTTCTGCTTTTATAAATTCCTTTTTCAGTCTATTTTTACTACTGCTCTTTAGATTCTGAATTTGACTACTTAGGTTTATTTTTAATCTTCCTGTTAAAGCATTTAAAGCTATGGTTTTCCCTTGAGACCAGCTTTGGCTGCCTCATTTTCCATACAATCTACAGTTCTAATTTTGATTTAATCTAGAACCTATTAGGAAAACAATTTAAAATTTCCAACGGTTAAATTTTTCCTGAACATTTTCTTGAGGAGTTTGGTGGAAATGTGACTTAGTGTATGCTGTCTAGTTTTGAGAAGTGAAAATTTTCCCCAATTAATTTTTGATATTCTTCCTCAGGACATTCAAAAGGCGTGTAGGGTATGAGATCTGTGATACAAACGACACAGCCAGGCTTGTTAGTCACGCTGTTGGCCTCTGCTGCGGCTTTTCTCTTCCTGTCTGCACGGCCTGTCAGCTACTGAGGAACAGGACAGGCGCTCTTGTAAGTGGCCTACTCCACCGTCCCGACGCGGCCTCAGGACAGCCCGCGCAGCCCCACTCCACACCTGCACACCAAGGCGCCGAGAGGACACCAACCGTCCCGTGAAAAGGCTGGTAAGTGGCGCAAGCGAACTGAGTGTTCACCGGAGCAATATCTTTCCCACTGCACTGCAGTGCCCTTAAACTCATTTATGCTCTTGAGCAGCTATGCTTTCTGGATGATTAAAAAAAAAAAAAAGAATCATGTCTCTAGGGATCTTGGATGAGCACGTGGATAAACTTGCTTTCTGTATCTCATTTAAGACTTTCTCACATTTCTCTGTTACGACTTTGCCATTCCTGCATTCTTTTTAAAAGGTCATTATGGAGCTCTTTACTGTTTACACCTGTCCGTGTTTTAGGTGTATCTTATGCAAATTACACTGCCAGTTTAGATCACCGCTCTCAGCATCTGAATAAGAGAACACAGTCTGTTCCAATTTGTCTTCTTCTTATGCTCCCCACTGTGTGCTCTCTTGGGCACACTGCCTCCCCATGCCCAAGGCCCGAGACCCACTGCTGTGGCCCCAAAGTTTTCTTTGTTCTTTCCCCACCTCCTTTAGCTAGGAGGTTAGAGGCGACAAATCCTATTTCTAAGATTTAAGTGTTTCTTCTTACTTTCAGACAGTTCAGTTTAGTTCAGTCGCTCAGCTTGTCTGACTTTTTGCAATCCTGTGAACCGCAGCACGCTAGGCTTCCCCGTCCGTCACCAACTCCTGGAGTTCACTCAAACTCATGTCCACCGAGTCGGTGATGCCATCCGACCAACTCATCCTTGGTCGTCTCCTTCTCCTTCCGATCTCAATCTTTCCCAGCATCAGGGTCTTTTCCAATCAGTCAACTCTTCACACGAGGTGGCCAAAGTATTGGAGTTTCAACTTCAGCATCAGTCCTTCCAATGAACACCCAGGGCTGATCTCCTTTAGGATGGACTGGTTGGATCTCCTTGCAGTCCAAGGGACTCTCAAGAGTCTTCTCCAACACCACAGTTCAAAAGCATCAATTCTGCGCTCAGTTTTCTTCACAGTCCAACTCTCACATCCATACATGACCATTGGAAAAACCATACCCTTGACTAAACAGACAAGTAGTTTCGAAATTCTTTCTCCAAATGTCAGCCATTAAGAAGCATCTAATATTCCCCTCCTTCCACTGACCCCTTGCTAGATAAGATTTCTGTCTGACTTTGAGCCCTAACTTCATCTTTCTTGTTATAATCACTTGGAATTTAAAGACTAGTTTGGCTGTCAGAGGCATCCACGGTTCTAGTTCTTTACCTTCAGGATTCTGGAGACTTCTCTCCATCTCTTCCAGCATTTAATATTGCAGATGAGAAATGAGACCAACTGATTTTTCTTCTTTTTGGCAGAAAGCTAAGTAGCCTAATTTCCTTTCCTTTCTGGACAACTGGGACTTCCCTGGTGGCTCAGAGGTTAAAGTGTCTGCCTACAATGCGGGAAACCTGGGTTCGATCCCTGGGTCGGGAAGATCCCCTGGAGAAGGAAATGGCAACCCACTCCAGTATTCTTGCTTGGAGAATCTCATGGACTGAGGAGCCTGGTGGGCTGCAGTCCATGGGGTCACAAAGAGTCGGACACGACTGAGTGACTTTACTTACTTACTTACTTCTGGACAACTGATCTTTTCTTTGAGATTCTTCCTAGATTTCGGTTCTCTTTACCTATTTCTGTCTCATCTTTAATGGCCTCTTACTCAGGGAAAATTATCACTTATTTTCTTTATTGTATCTCACATCTCTTTTGTGTAGACCACTCTCTTCTTCTAATTATTAGACAAACACTGAACTTTTCAAAGAATTTCGCTCTTGCTTTTCCCATGAGTTCCGTTTCTCTGCCGTCCTATAGGGACGAACTCAGTTTGGTTCCCGAAATCAGTGACTTTGACCTTCAACCACATCTGCTTACTGGGGAGCATACTGAGTTTTAAAAGTGTGGCCACCACGTCCTTTGTTTCTGAGAGCTCCTCTGCTCTCCAAATGTTCTTTGATCCACAGGGCGTGTTTATGTAAATGCGACTCTTCTCTAGAATTTCTTCAAGGGCATTAGTGAGAATTTCTTAAAATATTCTTTCCAGTTTCCAAATTAACCGTGTTCTACTGAGGATAACACACTGTGGGGGTCCGTGGGCTCTTCTCTCTAAGGCTGTTAGAAGTTTTCAAGTTGCTCCTGCCTTCCAGACATCCACACCTGACCCTGGAACAATGGGCATCCCCTAGAGGAAGACGCTCCCTCAGCAAACATCACGGTACTCCATGGTCTGCTGCTCGTCGGGTTCTCGGATACAAGGGAACCGACTGTAGGTTACATGCAGTTTTCTGACTGTGAGGGTCAGAGTCCCTAAGGCCTGTGTTGTCCAAGGGTCAAGTGTATTTACATTCATAAGCAACGGCTTAGACTGGCAGCTCTCGGGGACCGGTGACACGGGCTGATCTCCCCAGGGGGTGCCCCACAAGGCTAACAGCGGCCCTCAGAGTCCTGCAGGTCACCTTGGGCCTAGGCGCAGTGGGCAGGCAGGGTCTGCCTGACCGCCAGACTTCTTCAGGGTACACGTGTGCATGCAGGCGGGAGTGGCCCCCACAGAGGAAGGGGGCATCGGGGGCAGGCGCTGGCCTGGCGGCTCTGGTCCTCCTCCCTCGCTCGCCAGGACAAGCAGCGTGTCCCGCGGTCTCTGCTCTGGCCTGAGCCCCGCAGACGCCCACTCTGCCCAGCAGCCTCTCCCGGCCCCACTCTGTGCTGAGACTCTTCAGCCGGGAGCCCAAGGCCTCCGTGCTCGCTCGGCTGTGGCCCCAGAGTCTGTAGCGTTGCAGCCTCACTTCCTGGAGCTATTTCAAGGCCCTGAACGGCTTCCAGAAAGCTCCACCTTGGTTTCAGGTGGGCTGGGGTGGATTCAGATCTGTTTTTCCGATGGTGCCCTGCCATCCGCACTCTCCAGAAACCTCCCCAGCTCAGTGCCTGAGGCACCCCCTCCCTGCACTGAGAAGCCATGCGTCCCTTCCTCCCGAGTCTAAGTGGCCGGCCTGGGAGTTGACAGAATGAAACACACTGGGGGGCAACCCCTCCCACCACCATCTTAAATCAAAAGTCTAGAAATTGGCGGCTATTCAAACGAAACTCTTAATGTCCTTCAAATGGGCCGAGTAAGAAGCCACCATCGGCACTTTTTTTTCAGGAGTCTCCACCAAAATGGTCCCCAGATCTATAGAAAAAGCTTTGGTTTGAAAGGAGAAAAAAATAGGGTGGAAGGGGAACACTCTTCCTAAGGAGGAACAGGTCTAAGTGAGGTCAGAGTTGAAACAAGTATTATACAGAAAGGAGCATCGGATGATAATCCAGATACCCACAGCCAGCCCTACGCTGAACACCATCCTTACCTTGGACAGCGGGATGAGAAAGTCCAGTTTGTAGGACAGGATCACCCTGGTGAGCAGCACCACGAACACCACGTACGCGGAGTTCTCGAAGTCCGTCAGCTGAACCTGGACGTGGGGCCAAGATGTCAGGGACCCACTGTGCCTCCCCGAGGGGCCCACGGGTCACGGCGTTCCCATGCACCTCCTGAGCCCCCACCTGGGGCCGGAAGCCTTTGCCCACAGTGTACTCCCGGAAAGCAGTCCTCCCGAGCCTCTGGGCTCGCATTACACACACACACACACACACACACCCACCCACACCCCCACACACACGATCTGTGCTGCTGTCGGGTAACCCGAGCCTCTGGGGAGGGTACAGGTGGGTGGGTGGCGGTCAGGCGGGAATTGGTTCCTGCCCGCGGGTCGCGTACCTCCATGGGCCGGAATTCCACTCTCCACCCAATGTCAGAGTTTGGAGGAGGAGGCTTGAATCGCATTGTCTGCCAATTTGTGGACTGAATATTCTGTAATCAAAAAGCAGAGAATAAAACCAGTTTTCCACATATCCAGGAAGATGCTAAGATGATTTCATGTTTAACATGGGAAGCTGACTGTTCACTGTCTATACCCTCCGACCTACAAAGGAACCTGAACAGTGAGCATTTTACAGAATTGAGGTGATGTGTCAGAGACTCTGAAAGTAGCAGTCGTGTTCTCTATGTTGTAAAACATCTGCTGCAGATACCTCAAAGTGGTCGGACTCGTTGGCGTCATCCAGGTGGATTTTCTCTTCAAACAGAGTCAGCGGGTCTCGGATGAAGAGGTGCGCCACGTGCTGAGCCAGCAGGTGGTCGAGGCCTGCGGAGAGGTCACACCAGGCTCGCTCCAGAGCTGCTCTCCGCGCCCCGGGGACGGCAGACAGCTTGGGGGGGTGAAGAAAGGCAGCTAGGAGCTTAGGAGACGCTGGGTTGTGCAGGATTCTTGTGCGCCCCGAGTTTATCCTGCAGACCCGAGGGGAGTGTCGGAGTTGTGTTCACCCCTTAAACGACGCCCGTGGGGATCTGAGGGACACACCTCCCAAGTCAGCTCCTTTTGCTAAAAGTTAAGCTCTCATAAGTATCTGGGACTTGAAACTTTAGGGCAAACGGTCTCGTAAGAAAAGTTAAGAGACCTCACGTTAATCATAGAAGCCAGATGGGAATCAGCAGAGGAGTTTAAGAGAGTTCTGAAGAACTAAAGGCTTACAGTCAAATCCAGACAAGGGGAATGGAGGCTTACCTTCCTGCAACAGCTGTTCGTAGATTTCTTCATCTTTTGTCAGGTCAATGTCATTGTATTTCTCACCGCACTCAGATAAGTAACTGTCTATCGATCGTATCGGGACTTACTGATCCTATAGTGGTTGTTCTTCAGTGGCTAAAATTGAAAAAATACAAATGAACACCATATAAAGTGATGTGGAAATGAACTAATACCCCACGTAATTATATTAAAAGGTTATATACTTTATAAATAATTACATAAAACTGTCCAACCTGAACATGAGATCCTGAAAAATAGCTATTAAACCTGAAAAGTATTAGAATTAAAAAAAAAAAAAATTGGAGACAATTTAATCTGTTCTCAGATCTCAGTTAAATATATATACATATTTTTCTTTTTTTTTTTTTTTACAAGTGGATCACCATTATTATTAAGACTAGAAAATGCCCATGTTGGGAGCAAAAATATAAACCCACCATGTATTCTTGCCTGGAAAATCCCAGGCACAGAGGAGCCTAGTGGGCTTACATATAGTCCATGGGGTTGCAAAGAGCTGGACATGACTAAGGCACTAAAACTTTCACTTTCATAATGTAAACCAAAAAATTTGACTTAAGCCATTAAAAAACCATTAAAATGTCTACTTTAAAGCTTATTTGAGCTTAGCATGGTCAACAATTTATGAACAATTATGTAAAGACCAGCGCAGCAGTAGCACAGCTCAGGTTAAAAACATGAGAATCAGCTGTGAGGACGCCTTTACTAATATATTAGCCCGTCTGCGTCTCAGTTCTGGACTTTCTTTACTCACTGGGTCTGGGGGTGGGCAGGGCTGGGTAACTGTTTTTAAAGAGCTCTATAGGTGGTTCTGATGCACACTCTTGGTTGGAGAGATGCAGGGTCAGAGTTCAACATGCAAACAAGAGGCACAAACCTACACTTCTTAGGCAAAACTCACCCTTTATAAGGGGCCAAGGGATCTGACAACAGATTGCGCTTTCTCCAGCAGAGAAAGCACCATAGGCAAAGCACTCATGTGGCGCCAAAAAGCTTTCTGGTAAAAACAGCCATCAGCACTGACTCTCAAAACAAAGAAAAACTGTTTTATCAATTTTAGAGGGCCAAACAGAACAGATTGCAACAAATGATGGAAATTAACTTGGCACTGCCCCTCCCCGCCAACCAAATCACATTTCCCACATTCTCACCCCAAACACACCATAAAGCCAAAGACAGGCTGATAAGCTGTCAGCTTCTTCCCGTGTGCGACTAACCCACTCAGGATGAAAACGGTGTAAGGGAGACTTCAACACTGTGAGTGGCGACAAGACCCCCACTTCACCTGCCGGATTCAAAAGGGTGGTAAGGAAAAGCGTGCCCACCTCCAGTCCTCTCTCCTCCCGAGTTCTATCATCTACAGACGCAGAAATCACGCCCCAGCGACAATCAATGTCTGACACATAGCCTCGGTAAAAAGGCGACGCAGCACTCAAAGCCATCTAGGAACAAACAGAAGTCAGCACCTGCAAGGTCAAAGTGTCACCAACACGCTGAAGGAGGCTCCATGCAGTTACCCCCGGTCTAGAAGCACCAGCTTGTGCCGCTCCTGTGGGATCTACCACAGGCACTGTGCCTGCCTGCTCCTGGAGAAGGACGGCGGGAGTGACTCCAGCCCTGGCCTCTGCTTCCTTGAATCATCCTCTCTAGATGATGAGGGCAGGGGGGATGAGAGAAGGAAAACAGCTACGCTTGAACTTGACGTTTAACACATAAATGCCTCGCTAGCTAAAGCACTGCTAAACTCTTCAGCTTGGACGCTTATCCATGAGCTCTCCGTCTGCATACTAGTTGTGTTAGTTCAGTTCTAAATGAAGTCTTAACTGGACTTAAATAGCACATGGTCAGCAAATCTTGCACATGCAGTCTTTATCTGATACAAGAGTAGTTAAAATTAGGTGTGATTTCTACTTACAACAATTGGGCAGATGGTAGCCAACTGATCATAAAGGTATCTGGCCTCAGATATGCTGCAGGCTTGGAACGTTACCTATTTAAGAATCACAGATTATTAAAGAATAATACAAAATCATCAGCATCCTCCCCAGGGAGCCGGTCCAAGAAGGAAGGTTGTTGCTCATGGCATGTGAGGTCATCCACTGATTCCATCACTGAAGCCAGTTTTAAAAGCTGTCTCAGACAAACTTGTCTAGAATATGGTGTTAATTATGTTTGTATGGGATATAAATAACCATGTTCTGATGTTAAGTAAGATTAAGAAGTCAGGAAAGAAAAACAGGACCTATACTAACAGTGAAGCTCAGCCAGGCACTTCTCCTCTATGGCTGGCCATCCATGTGCGGTTGGCTGTGGGCTTGTATACATTTTGGTACAAATGGAGAATCTGGAGATGCGAATAATGGGCTTCAAAGCTCCCCACTGTGGCACAATGGGTAATAGCTTGGAAGGGGGCAGGACTGTAGAGAAGGCAGTTTAGAACACTTTGACTGCCCAGGAAGAACTGCAGGCTGGTGCAGGAGGTACAGAAGAGCCACAGCAGGCCCGGAGACCGGCGGGCACAGGCCAGAGAGAGCAGACCTGGGCTTGGGCCCGGGTGATCCTTGGGCAAGTGGGGAGCTGCAGCACCAGGACACGACGGGCTTACTGGGCCACGGAAGAGACCAAGAGACCCCGTGAGCATGCTTTCTTCTCAGGTTTTTGATTGGTGTCTCTTAGACGGTCTAGTACACACTACATTTACAGGCAAATTCTGGAAAAGTCAACCCTAGAAAAATATGCTTAAGAAAACTGGCAGCTGGAATTCAATAACCAAGTTACAACAGTGATACAGCTTACAGCTTAGCTGTTTCAAGTACATTTAAGAGCTAGCTTCCTTACCCCAGCCAAACCAAACAGGACATCACTGCCGTTAATGATGGGAAAGGAAAAAAGAATTCTTAATACCTTAAAAAGGTATGAATATATGAATGGTTTTGGCTTCTGGTATCCTTTCAAAGTATCACATAAAGAAGAGAAGCAATTTCCCCTCAGGAAAATGAAGAGGGGGAAAAAAAGAAGAAAAACTGATTTTAGGAAACTAAATACCTAAAATTTGTCTAGTACCCAGTGTTGAAATCATAGAATTTTCTTGGGGGTAGGGGGGAGGAAAGGGGCCTACATAACATGCATGATCTTATTAAATGATTCCTGAAAAGTCCAAGAGTCAAAAATTTGAATATGGTTAAAATACTTTTTGTTCTGTATAGTGCTGCTGCTGCTGCTGCTAAGTCGCTTCAGTCGTGTCCTACTCTGTGCGACCCCATAGATGGAAGCCCACCAGGCTCCTCTGTCCCTGGGATTCTCCAGGCAAGAATACTGGAGTGGGCTGCCATTTCCTTCTCCATAGTGAGTTGCTCAAAAGCCTTAAAACAATACTTTGAAATCATTTTGTCCTGCTTTCTTGTAATGGGTAGTTTCTAGGGTTCCACTTAAAAGATAACAGAGAGACTTCTGTGGAGATTGGTGGAATCTGTCTCATTTTCCATTTACTCACAGCAGTGGGCTAAAGATTTTTAGGATAGTATTGAAAGTGGGGTGGCTGGACACGCCATTTGGAAAAAGAAAACAATGTTAAATCCATGACAAAGCTTAAACTCGATGGAAAACTGTGTCTACAAGCAATAAAAATGCAAACTACCTGCCATTAGGACACATTTGTTTGTATAAACACTGTATCAAGGGAAAGAATGATCCCTTTGGAATGGGGGACAGTGCAGTCTTCGGCAAAACACCTCGGTTTAATAGTAAACCGATGGAAAAAAGGCAACTGGCACTCCAACAGCACGGCTGCAACTTTAAAGCCGTGCACTGTGAAGTTCTAGAGTTTAATGCCTCTCTTCAGAAATATTTGTAATTAAAACAGTTAAGCAGATATGCAGTTAAAAGTCCAAAGGTCTCCTTTTTTATGCAGTGTGCCCAGCTGGAAGGAAACTCATGGCCTAGGTTTGTTTAGCAGACACGCTTTATACCACTTACATCAGTAAGTTGGGGAAAGCGGGGGGAATGGGATCCTCGGCCACGGTTAAACACATTTAGCATGGATACATCTGACTCTGACATTCAATTCTGATTATACATAGCTGGAAAGGTGAACACATCTGAGATCCAAGTGCAGGAAGGCATGCCTCTGTGCGCAGCTGCTGAGACGGCGGGACACAGTCACCAGTCGTGCGTGCAGAGCAGAGCCACCCAACGTGGGGCCAGGCTTCACGGTGCTCCAACCAGCCAAGTAATCGGAACTGGAAAAAATCTCCTTAAGTAATAACGAAGCCCTCCTTTTCACTGGACATTTTCAGTTTGAAACATCTAGGTTTGAGCCACTCCTACTTCTAACATTTTTTTTTTTTTAATTTGTATTTACTTATTTTTGGCTGCGCTGGGCCTTTGCTGCTGTGCATGGGCTTTTCACGGCAGCGGCTTCTCGTGTTGTGGAGCACAGGCTCGAGGCGCACAGGCTCAGCTGCCCTGAGGCATGCGGAATCTTCCCGGGCTAGGATCGAACCTGTGTCCCCCTGCACTGGCAGGCGAATTCTTAACCTGGTCTTTAACCTTAAGGTGGTCTTTTCCTGGACCACCAGGAAGGTCCCAAAATGATTTTAAACAAACTAAAGATTGAAACCAGTATTACTGTTAATAAAAACAACAAAAGAGTATGAGCTGAGTCAGACTTAGAAAGGGCCTTAATATAAACTCTTCTTTCCACTGCTGAGAAAACTGAGGCCAGAAGGGAAAGGAGTTAGCCAAGTACCCGAGAGATGACAGCTGAAGCCTGGATGCAGGCTGGCGGGCAGCCTGAGGGGTCCCCCCATAGATCGCCTATGGGATGGGGACGCATCGCTGCCATAGACACCAGCAATCAGATCACACCTGGGGTGGGGGTAGGGGAGCATTTTAATCATGTCATTAAAAGACAGGCTATTCTGTGTCCTGCGAAACAGCCAGGGGCAAGGCAAACCGGGGCTGTTAAATATTTATTCTTTTTATACCACTATACAGCCTTACAGGAAGACAGACGTTTAAAGTCCAAACAGTCCTTCCCTTGGACCACAAATGCACTGGGGTGCATCCAGGGTTCATTTTCAGAAACAGATTTGAGCAGTGTTTACAATCTCAAAGCTAAACCATCACTAGATGGCAGCAAAAATTAGGCACAGAAAGAACTAGACAGTGGCCCTGGAACATTCCACATTTTAAGTTCACAAGCAACTATGTCTTTGCAGTGAACTGAATATTTTGCAAATTCTGTTCAGTGATACCTTCCAATGAATTTACTAACATAACTTCAGTGGTTTTCAGAAAGATGTTACTAGTTACAGTAATATTTCAACCTGATGAAAATTTTAAAAACGAAACACGTGCACCTCAAGAAAAGAAGGTAATCAAGAGAAGTGGAGGCGGAAGCACCTCTCTGGGTCTTTTCACGGTACCTGCAGGCAGCAGTTGCCCATCCCGAAGCCCATGGCGTCCATGTAAATGTGGTCAGGCTTAGAGGCCTTTGCGGCCTCCTCGTCATCAGGGAAAGTCTCTATAAATGGAGCTGGGGTGTTCTTGTCCTTAAAGACTGCAGTAATAAAAACAGAGAGAGAAAGAGGAGAGAGCAGGGAGTGAGAGAGAGTCAGCATCAACAGCGGGGCAGGGGCTGGCCCCTCCCGCCCACCGACTCACTGGGCACGTTGATGACCACTTTCTCGCCCCTCCGGTGCCGGATGTTCCTGGTGAGTGTGCTGAAACAAACAAACGTCCTGAGCAGGCTGCCCCAAAACCTTCATGAAGGTGAAGTCGCTCAGTTGTGTCTGACTCTTTGCGACCCCGTGGCCTGTAACCTACTAGGCTTCTCAGTCCATGGGATTCTCCAGGCAAGAATACTGGAGTGGATTGCCATTTCCTTCTCCAGAGGATCTTCCCAACCCAGGGATCGAAGCCGGTTCTCCCACATCGGAGGCAGACGCTTTAACCTCTGAGCCACCAGGGAAGCCAAAAAAAAAAAAAAAAAAAAAAAAAACAACAAACAAACCTTCGTAAGGAAGAATTTGAGAATACAGCGCTATGCGGGACGGCTCCTCCCTCAGACAAGTCCCCTAAGGCAGCCCTACAGAAAAATCACATGCTCCGAGAATGAGGGATTCCCTGCAGCCTTGCCCGTGGGCTCCTGCCTGAGGACATCCTCGCCCGCGGGCTCCTGCCGAGGACGTCACCCTCTCTCCTGTCCAAGCCCCCTCCCCGGCTCCGGGGGACTCCCCAAACCAAGCTTAAGTGTTCAAGGTCTGCTGTGGTCTGGCCTCACACTATGCTTCTAGCATTTTCCATGTTAAGTCCCAAACCGGAGCCAAGTTGAAGTCCTCACGTTCCCTATGCCTCACGGGACCCCAGCACCTCATCGCTGCCCCCATCCAACCCGCAGCTTAACACCACCTGATACAGAAGCCCCCAGGCACGCTGTGAGCCAGTCCTAAAAAAGACGTCCTCTGAGGGCAAACACACAGCAGATTTTTAAGACTTGTTTTAGAAATAAAATAAAACTTACCAGTAATTTAAAAATACGGATTGCAAGTTGGATGTGTGTGTGTCATTACTCGATCATGTCCAACTCTTTGCGACCCCATGGACTGTAGCCCACCAGGCTCCTCTGTCCATGGGATTCTCCAGGCAAGAATGCTGGAGTGGGTAGCCATGCCCTTCTCCACGGGACCTTCCGGACCCAGAGTCAAGCCTGAGTCTCCTGCTGTACAGGCAGAGTCCTTACCGTCTGAGCCACCAGGGAAGCCCTCAAGTTGGATATAGCTATAAATGTAACGTGGCTACTAAATTACTATTAAAATGACATGTGTGGCTCGCATTATGGTTTTACCAGGCAGGGCTGCTGCCCGCCCAGCATAACGCCACCGCTCTCGGGAGGCCTGCCTTTGACCCCCCCAGTCAGAAGCACCCTCCTCTGTCGGGTGTTGCCATCTTTGGACATAATCTACACCTTTTCTTACAGCTGACCATCTCCTCCTTGGCACACTCTAACCCTAATGTTGGAAACTAAGCTTCTGCGTCTTCCTCTTCCTCAAAGATTCCACGTGTAGCGGGTGTGAAGACGTGTTACAGGAATGAACACTGAGCTGTTACAGGTCCCTAACTCTAGGTCAGGACCTGGGTTCAGGATGACAGGGGAGACCCAAAGGTACAAAGCTGAGATCAGACCGGTGTGGGTCCGAAAGCAACTGAAACTCTGGAATCAAAACTACAGAGCAGAAGGTAGCGCGTGCCTATTACACACACAGGCATTGGACATGTTACCTTATAGTCAAGGTACACGAGTAGAGTGAGATCACAGACACTGAAGGTAAAAGATAAAAATAAGGACAAGAAAGCTTCTCCAAACAGGGATTGAAATGAATTTGCAGCTAAGTGAACAACTTTAGGATGACTTGGAAAACAGGCAGATCCAGCCTGGAAACAAGCAGCAAGGGCCGTGCAGCCGCGGGGGAGGGTGTGAGCCGGTGCAGCTGCGTGTCTGCTGGCTTCAGGAAGTGCACAGGAGGGTACTGGGGGACACTGCACCCCAAGGCAGAGGCTGGGGCTGAGTCACGGGCACTCACCTGAAGCGCGGGTGCTTATTGATGGCCTCATCGGGAAAGAAGAGGGACTTGGAAGCTCCTCCTTCCACCGGGCTGGGTTTGAACTCGGGCAGCGTGAACCCAGGGCAGCCTAATCTACAACAAATTGAAGAACTAAAGAGATAGAATGCGTCTCCAAGGATGAAAAACTCGCAAGTGCAACACTGCCTTGTTCAGGGGGGCCCAGGTGTTCTGCCAACCCCAGGCCCCCTGTAACCAGCCTGCTGTAACCTGTCTTGCTCACCAAGCTCTTCTCTTGTGACCACAGCCTTGGGCTGATTTATCAGAAGCCTCTGTCCATCCAGGGTCTGCAGGGCACATGTCACAGCCGCCTCAGCTGTTTCCCCCAGGAGCTTCTGTCTGAGGCATGCTCCTGTACCGGCTGTCAGCCCTGCACACCCTCACTTCCCAGCAGCGTGGGTGCCCTGGGAAGGGCCTCCTGTTTCCTGCCTCTGCCCAGCACCTCCCGAATCCCTCCATATCAGGCAGGTCCCCCACAGGTGACCCCGTTTGCCCCCAGGTTTCCCCCGGAGGCTGAAATCCAACCCTATTATCTCACTTGACTTAAGAAGAGCTTTAATTCCAACACAGTAACAAAGCTCTGCTTTCATCCCTAAACATAAAGCCAAATTCCACATCACGGGCAGTGACGCCACCAGCTCTCCCAATTTTAAGGTCACTGCTGAGTGTGCTCGGGGCGGGCACGGGACTCACAGAGCAGCGCCAGCAGAGGAAGAGTGTCTGCTGGGGGGTGGGGCGCGCAGCTCCAGGGTGGGGACTTTCTGGCCTAAGAGCCAAAACTAGCTGGCACCTTCTTTATTTTCAGCCTCACCTTTAATAAAACCGGTTGCCCGCAGCCACCTTGTGAAGAACAGTGAATTTGCTCATCATATCTGGAACAGTCCCAGATGGGGTCTCGGGAGCGTTCCTGCAGCAGCCTGCGTTATCCACCCCGAGCCTGAAGCCTTAGGAGAAGCCCTTGCAGAGAGTGACAGATCGACCCGGGGAGTCTCCGCTGACCAGGGTCAGGCTGGAGCGGGGAGGGGAGCGCCAGTGCGCTGGGCAAGAAGTGGGCGGCTGGGACTCAGACCTGCACACCCAGCAGGGCCTTCCCTCTAGACGACGCATCGGACCATCCGGTGGTGCCTCCAGGGGTGGGAACGCCCTCCACCTGCCCCGCCGGGCAAGCACCGGCAGGCAGGCGGAACAAGGCCATAGGGACCGAGGAACTGCACTTCCGGTTGCGTCAGCCTGAGTAACTGACGTGTCAACAGTCACGTGAGCACGGGGTCACAGGGCCACTCTGCAGTTGCGACCGTTCATGAACAGAGAATCCCCCTGTTCACACTGAAAAAAGCCCAGTCTTCTCCCTCTTGATCCCCAAACAAAACTTTCCTTATCACTTAACCGTGCATTTAAGATTAGGCTTTTACAAACCAATAATTATTGTACTTGTTTTGCTTACAAATCCAAAAATACTCTCCCATCATAAAAGATAAACTTTAAAAAAAATTAGATTTTTAGAATAAAACGTATTCCTCGCTCAACCTTCCTCCCTTCATAATGTGAGAAAAAGATACTTCTCTAAAATATTTGATGAGGTGCTTTAATAAGGCCTCGATTATGTTGATGTGACCATGGAGATTTTAACAAGAAAATTCCCTTTAAGTGTCCTAAGACTGGTGGTGTGACTTCTGAATGCCTGTGTTCCCAGTGGACATTTATCAGGAAAAGAAAAAAAGGTATAAAAATAGTTCAGCGTGTTCCAGGCTCTGGATACCAATCCTCAAAGCGCTTCTGAACTTTGGGGAGGTAAGCATACTTTGCCATGACCTGAGAGATCTCTCGCAAAGATAACCAGATTTACAATTTGGTAGAACTGCATTCTTGCGTACGGTCCTACATAAAACCGTGTGATATTTATGTACCTCATTCTAAGCCAAGGACAGAATCCCACTGACTTTATATTCACTCTTGTGAACTTTTAGCCACAGGCGGATTTGACGAGAAACCCTAACTTGTTTCAGCGTGATCCAAACATGACCTGACGGCTCCCGTGTTCTTTGTGTGCATCACCCGTCCCAGGGGCACTGAAGCCGACCTGCTCATCTGATCTGGGGGGCAACGCGTGCCCTTCCTTATACAATGCTCCCTCCCCTTGGCCTGGGGAGCGTGTGGCCCTCGGGTCCTTCCCCAGTCCCCCAGCCCCCACCACTGACCACCGGAGGCCAGCATGTGACTCGGCCTGCAGCTCTGACGTTACAGATTCTGTCAGACGCTGCGTGATGAAGATAAACCGTCCACAGTATGAGAGCTGCAGGGTCAAGCGCTAGGCTGTGATCTGCTCTCTGGACGCCGGATGCTCTGGGGCGCCAGCTGCGTGCGTTGACACAGGGACTAACCTGGGAAAGGAAGTGATTGTGCAGAGGGCCTGGTTTTCCCCCAGGAGAGATGTGGCCTCTTTGCGCCGCTTTCTCATGTTGTCCTCAACCGTATTAAATTCAGACATGGTCCCGCCGTACGGCTGCCCGGGCGTCCCCTCAATCATGTAGCTCCCATATTCTGGTCTCCAAAGGGTCGGATGGCTGCAGAGGAGAAAAGGTTTCGGGTCTCTCTTATTCTTCCGCTGCAGGCTGCTTTTCAGTTTTGAAAAAGCGGCTTCCAAAAATTAGAAACCACTGGGTATACAAGAAGCCAAGAATGCTTTACGGTTCCCAGAGCCTGTTAATCTTCCATAGCTCTTTAACTGTGTAAGGGTTACAAGTGCTGGGTCCAAAATATTTATAAATAACTGAGCCGCACGCAGGGCATCCACAGTCCAAGATAAACAAGGCCGTCCACTCTGCGATGAAGGGTGTGAGGCCTGAAGGCTCCTTCAGTTTAGCGCTGGGCTCCAAACGCAAACCCAGCCTCCCAAAATTTAGTGGGCAGAAAAATGAACATGCCCCCTTCACCTTTGTCTACTGAAATAAAGAAATATTTTTAAAAAAACATCTTTCCAGCCAAACAAAATCCATCTGCAAGTTTTCTCTGGCACCATGGTTTGTGATCTTGGGAACACGTTGCCAATTTTTTTTTAATATTTAAATAGTAAACAAACTTTATGTGGCATTTACTCCTCCAAGCTCTCACTAATGTATTTAGAGTGTGAGCACCCTAAGAGGCACCCCTGATTTACAGAAGAGGAAACTGAGGCACAGAGAAGTTAAACCCCTCACCTAAGGGTGCCCAGCTATTGAGTAGAGGGAGCAGGATTTGAACCCAGGCAACTAGGAACCAGAGCCTGAGCCCTAAACTGCTGGGCTCCCTGGTCTCCTGTACGTGGGAGGAAAGATGTCACTCCGGTGGTCCTAACAGTTTCAGAAACTCGAAAACAAGGCCCCAATCCATCAGCTTACTTTGGGTTCGTCCTTTCCCCCTTTTCTTGCAGAGTTTCAAGAAGTTCCTCTCCAGACAGGACCAGTTGGGCTTTTTTCTTTTCATGATCAAAAGACACCAACATGTACTCCACCTATTGAGAATAAAGGAAAGAAAGATGAACATTCCTCCATCCAGATTCGAGCTTGATGCGACCTTCTGGAGAGAGAGAGAAGCAGGGAGGTTGGGAAGGGTCACAGGGAGCTGAGGAGTCACCCTGGCTTACACAACAGCGCTTGTATGACGTGAAACCCGGAGAGAGCGGCCAACAGTGGCTGGCAGGAGGACCAGAGGTCTCACTCAAGTCTGTCTTCTCCTGTTTTACGTAGTCCCTTCTAGAAAGGTCAACATGCCCACTCTGACAAACGGTACTTCGAGAGAGAAGTTTTGAAAATAAGATTCTGTAAATCGTGGCTCCAAGAAGCAGTCGCGTTTTACAATGTATTTCCTCAGTGGGCTTACTATAAATTTATGAAAGGGGTTACCTGGGCGTACTCGTCAAGGTAATGACCCTTCCTCACTGGTAGGTTACTTAATCATCCCACTATAAGCCCTGCTAGTGCACCGTTAAATCATAATCAAACACATCGATATGGAAGTGTTAGCATCAGAGTTTTGGCAATTTCTTTTTTAAAAAGTATACATTTCTTCATTACTTTTATTTTTTATCAGTTATTTGGCTGCACCGGGTCTTAGTTATGGCAGGCGGGATCTTTAGTTGCCACATGCGAACATTTATTTGGGACATGTGGGATCTAGTTCCCTGACCAGGGATCGAACCCTGGCCCCTCTGCTTGGGGGCACAGAGTCTTTGCCACTGGACTGGCCGGGAAGACGCTCAGCAATTTTGTTTTGGTTTTTCAAGAGTAAATTAAGGCCACTTCCCCACTCTGAACTGACACAGAATTTACAATTCAAGGTGCGCCAGTACTCTTGCCTGGAAAATCCCATGGACGGAGGAGCCTTGTATGCTGCAATCCATGGGGTTGCTAAGAGTTGGACATGACTGCGCAACTTCACTTTCACTTTTCACTTTGATGCATTGGAGAAGGAAATGGCAACCCACTCCAGTGTTCTTGCCTGGAGAATCCGAGGGACGGGGGGGCCAGGTGGGCTGCCGTCTAAGGGGTCGCACAGAGTCGGACACGACTGAAGCGACATGGCAGCAGCAGCAGTGCATTTATAACAATACCTAGTGGAATTCTGATAAAAATCAAGAGTGAAATACCAAAGTAAGACTTTTCTGGGCAGAGTATAAATAGAACCTGCTATTGTTTTCCCTGAAATTGTGTGCTTTAGTCATGAGAGCTGGTATTAATCCTGAAAGTTGTGAACCACTATTTACAGTTAAAATAAGACACACAGCATCCATATGTAAGTGAAAAGATTGGAGCTGGATCATTCAGGGAAACATGTGACAGCACCCTTTGCACAAGGCCCCAGACCTGTGCCACAAGGTAGCCAGCTCTCCAGAATTACTTTGTCTGGCTTATCATAAAAGAGGCAAGCAACAATGCACTCATTATCTGCCTCATCCACCTGACATTCTGCATGTAAATCCAGATCCCAGCCTTAAAAACAAACCAAAGCCAGGAAGCCCAGCAGCAGGCTTGGGGTGGGAGTAGGGGGAGGTGGGGTGGGTTGCTCCCTCTGGAGGGAGCCTGTGCCTAATTCACATGGACCCGCCTCCCCAGCCTTGCAAGGTGCCTGAATCAGACATCCCTATCAGAGACTTTCAAGAGACTGTTTGACCCTTCAGCTAAAAAATACAAAAGCGAAAAAATGTTAGTAACCGTAGGGAAACAGCCTGTCTACAGGCTTAAATGACAACAAAAACCAAACTTTTATTAGTTGCTGTTATGGACTGAATGTTGGTGTCCCGCACCCCCAACCACATGTTGAAGCCCTTCACCCTGATGTGACTGCATTTCGAAGTGAGGCCTTGTGGAGGTGGGGGTGTACCTAGGTCAGGAAAGTGGGGCCCTTTGATGGGACTTGTAACCCTCTAAGAAGAGATGAGGAAGATGAGTTCTCTCCCTCATGCAAGGACAAAGGTGAGAAGGCGTCCGGCTGTAAGCCAGAAGAGGGCCCTCACCTAGAACCAAAACTATCAGCATTTTTGACCCTGGACTGTCTGACCTCCAGAACTGTGAGAAATAAATGTCTGTTGCTTAAGCCACCCAGTCTGCGGTATCTGTTACAGCAGCCTGAGTGGATCGAGACAGCTGTCTTATTGATGCGTTCAAGTCCCTACTCTTGCTTCTCTATTACGAATTTTTTTAGTTCAAAAAAAAGTGAGTCAGACGGCTTGATTTACGTCATGAACCAGAAACGTGAGATCTGCACCTGTACAATCACTCAATGTTCAAATGCCAGGAAGCTGCAGGCTGCAGAACCTGGAATTGCTCCCAACATTTACAAGTTTTCAGGTAACACCTACAGATTCAGGACTCCCGAAAAGCTAAAACCTGATGGAAGAGGAAACTTTGTTAGGTCTCAGGGGGGATATATGAAAATATCCTAAGCATGAGAAACAACTTTACCTTTAAACAAGCATAATGAGGAGTGGTCTGCTAGGAACCTCTGGATCCTCGTCTTACCCATCACGCACCGTAGGCATGATCACCCACTTGGCAGATGGACAAAAGGCTGAGCGGACCGCCCGAATGCCAGCAGCGATCTGAACCCCGGCCTGCCTGGTCTCAAGGCCCAGCACAACTTGTTGCTAGGACCACAGAGGATTTCAATCTTGGATAAGGATAGAAATAAGCTTTCTAAAAGAACTGTTGTAAGCTGTGAGGCAGGGAAAGGTTTTAATACTGGGTGCAAATCTCTCAGCCTGGATTATACCTCCACTTTATGAAGTAGGCCTGATGTTACATCACAGAAGCGGAGCTCACACAGTTCCAGGCAGAGATCTAAACTGATGGGTTGGCTTGCCTCTTTAGGCCCAGCTGCTCAGATTGTCGTTGCTCTGTGCTGCATTCTGAGCCCCGCACCGTCCCTGCACCCCCCTCCCCCTGCCCCGGGTAGAAGGAGTCCTTCTCCTTCGATCACTGGTTCCAACACATCTGCCTTGCACCATCTGTTGGAGTGAAGTTATCTTCTTAACAAGATAACATGCTTCTTCCGGAAACAGAGATGAAGAGATACTCCCCTGCTGACTGGGTTCCCACTGTCTGTCTATTTATCAAAATGAGCAAGAACGTTGGTACGAATTTATACAACCTATATTGCAATTACTTTTGTTAGTTTCCTGGTTTTGAAATAATTGAAATCCCGTTTTCAGAATCACGCTTGGCCCAGAAGTTTAAAGCTTGGGTAGGGCAAGAGAAGAGAAACTCAAACTGAGTCTGAGCTTTAAATATCAGCCAAATGGATGACATTTAAAATGCTAACAAACCAAACCCTCCTTAATTAAAAAATAATCACCCATGATCTCATTAAACAAGTGAAACAGAAAAACAGAATATTTACAAGAGGAAGAGAAACTTTTGGATAAAATTTACTTATCTTGGGGATAAAATCTAAGTTCAGTTAGAAGGCCTAGAATTCCCTGAACATTTTATAAACTCAAATTTAAGGCTTTCTGGATTATCCCCTACAACCTCCTCCATTTTTCTGCATTAGGGCTCAAAAGGCTTCTTTAGCCTCTCAGCTTTTTGTTAACTTATTTACCCCTTCTTCCATCCCAATATATTTACGTTCATCTAGTTCATACAAGCCCTCAAATAAACAACTCATTCTTTAGGCGCCAATCTAGAATGGTAAGGGAGTTTGGTTCAGTTACAAGAAGTGACACATTAGAAGAATGCGTTCCCAATATAAAATACCTAAAGCCACAGGGAGTTAATTACTTCTGGATTTTTGTTCCCATCCTAAACTTCCTATTTACATACAAAGGATGAGAGGAAAAGACAAAATCAAAGGGAAAACAAAACAGGATATCGAGGCTAAGGACTGGCCTCTGCCTGCTAACTTCAAACAGCATCCATGCTGGCGTGGTGCAGTGTCTCTCTACATGCTCGGCACACAACGCGACCTGAAAGGCAGACACCCAAGGAGCATTATAAATGGGTACAGAGTGACTAATTCAAATTTGCACGATTAACATATCATTTGCAAGGAGCAAAAACAGCCATCTGTTCTCCGAACAGATTACAACTCCTTGCAAATAATTTAAGGCACTACTCTTTGGTGCCCATCAGCTGTCTCTCTAAATGCAAGAACGGGCCCAATGGAAACGCCCAATTAGTTTTTGAGACACTCTACTTAAAACACGCACTACTTTTTCTACAAATAAAGTTAAAATCCTTCAAATTTCTATTCTAAAAGACTAAATGCTATCCCACTAGGATAAAAGCACTAATATTTCTGAGCTGCTGAATCAAAGACAAAAGGCACATTCAAAAGACTATTACGTGGTTTACTAATGATAGAGGGTTGCTAGGAAGGACCTGGACACGGTAGCCTTCCAGCCATTCAACGCAGGTCTGCACAAGCAGGAGGGGCTGTGTGTTCACCTGAAATTAGGCCAATAAAAATAAAGAACTTTAACTGAGGGTGATGCAAGTCAATGCTGAACACAGACAGTGAAATACTTGTGGCATTAAAGCTCAAGTTAACAGTACTGTTAACGTAATATTAAAATGCTGACATTTTTAGAATTCAGGTCATTAAATAGCACTAACTAGTTTAAAATTTAAATGTTCTTTTTTTTTTTTTAAAGGCATTTTGATCCTCTACCATGAAGGTAAGGGTTTCAGAAAGCTCAGAATTGCAGGAAAGCCTAGACATTTTATAAAATATTAAGTTTTAAATTTCTGCTTCCCAGAGATGAAAACAGTGCTTGATTCGGAATCTAGACTCAGAATCAGCCATAGGCAATTCCCTATTGTAGGGAGACGTTATGTTGAGAAAGTTCCTCTGTCAATTTCTGTGTACATTAGAAAAAAGGAATGTTCAAATCTCTTTGAAACAAAGTTATACAAAGGTTCCTGGGCCACCTCTCTAAGTATCTAACCGATCATGTGCCCGACCTCTCAAGAGAGGGAACCCATCACCACGTCCTTGGGGACAATGAGGTCCTAAGCGCTTCCCAGGCACTGGGAGAAGGACTCCACTGCTATACACCTGTGCCCAGGAGGTCAGGCCGAGGAGGGCAGGGTTGGGGGACTTAGCCCAGGAGGAGTGGGCTGCAGCCACCTTACTGACATTCACAATTCAGGATTTAGGGCCAGCTCCTCCTGTTCACCTGCCCAGGCTGGGAGTACTCTTGACTCCTACTGGGACCATCTGTTGTTTCTAAGAAACCTGGTTTTCTCCTTACACTGATCTGAACAAGCCCGAAGCTGTCCTGCGATCAGGCTCTAAGTGGCTGATGACCACGAGCGCCGAAACTCAGCGTCCTGCAGCCCCACCCTCCAAGTCCTTTGACTCAGGTCCTATCTTCGGCAAGTGCTGGGAGCAACGCAGGGGCAGAGCCAGGCGGATGACTCCTGCTCTCAAGCTCACGCAGGGCCTGGAATGATAGTCAGTAACCCAAGGGAGCCAAACGGTCTGGGCAGCAGCTCAGGATGACCATCAGAGCTGGGCCTGTGTTAACAGGAGGGTCTGGTTCCACCTGGAGGATCAGAAAGCTTCCTGGGGCAAGGGATCCTCATAAATACAGCCCTCCACCTGACAACTACCCTGACTGCAGTGTAATCACGTGGCTGGCTGCCCAGAGACACGGATAAACTGAGCCCACACCCCCAGGGGACCATGCCACATAGTCCCGCCTCTAGATGATCAACTGCTTTAAAGGTCTCCCGCCCAGAAGACGGTTCCCTCACACAGCAAGTATCAATGACCAGTGTTTTTGAGCACGTTCGATCATCCAGCTGGATGGCACCCATTTCCATACTGAGCATGACACCCAAGCCTGGAGCACCCAAGGACGTGCCCGCCACAGCAGTGCTACTCGGTTTCAGAATTACCTGCAGCGAAACAGCGAAGACCTGTGCAGGAAGATCTGAACAGCCGCGCTGGAAACGGTGGGTGGACTTGAGCAGACCGCCACAAGTCCAGCAACCACCTGAAAAGGGTGATATTTTAGACTATAACTGTAGAGATGTTCTGTTAAAAACTGCCCTATTTTCCCCAAAAGGAAACATTTTAGTAGCTTACTCTAAAGTTACATCAGGGAACTACACTCAGTGTTTTGTGATAACCTCTAAAGGAAAAGAATCTGAAAAACATACATATAGATAAGCGTGTGTGTGTCTATACACATGTGTGTGTATATAGATGTGCATACAACTGAACCACTCTGTTGTACACCCGAAACAACATTGTAAATCAACTATACTTCAATAGAAAAAAAAAGAAACACACTGGCCAAAAAACAAAGTTACATCAAACTCTTAAATATCTGTTATATTTTGACTTTTTCCCTACTATGAAATGCCGTTTCATACCACAGGATGACACTGGGTGCACACCAGGGATGTTTACACAAAATAAAGTGACCTTGGCCTGGTCTTCCGCTGGCGTGTCCTAGACCTGGACTTCAGCTAACAAAGCAGGAGGCTCTTTATTTATAATACATTAATCTCAAATATAACACTGCGTAAAATGACGAATTTCCTATACGATTAAGTAAAGTTACTTCCTTGAATCACTACCAAAACAAATTCTTCCCAGGCCAAGATTAAGATAAGAGGCCTTGGTGAAAAACTTTTTAAGATTCAGGAGAGAGCAGGGAAAACTGATGGATCTCAGAAAGGGGACAACGAGCCCTTTCAGCAAATGGGGGAAAAAAAAATCCTCTCCTTTATTGGAGACACTAGGCAGGTGTGACTTCCTGGATTTAAAATTAAATAAAAATTTCAGTTCCCAAGTTCCTAACGAGATATTGCAAACAACAATTCGATTACTGCAGCAAGTGGCACCGCACAGCACTGGACTTAAGCTTGGGAGAACTCACCTCCTGGAATTATATCTGGACACACTCACTGAGGCATTGCTGCTGGTTCAAAGGGAATCCTGCATGCAGATTGGCTCTTTCTTGTCTTACAAATGCTGTGAGACCTCTACCTTCTGGGCCTCTTAACTGACACTGGCTTTTTTTTTTTTTTTTTTTAACGATGCCACTACATGTCAGGCATACAGTTTTAACTTTCTGATGGTTGGATGGCATCACTGATTCAAGGGACATGAGTTTGAGCAAAATCTGGGAGATGGTGAAGGACAGAGAAGCCTGGCGTGCTGCAGTCTGGGGCTGCAAAGAGTCAGACATGACTGAGCAACTGAACAAGAAATAAAGGCCAGACTAAGGTACTCCTACTTTATTTCTGAATCAAACTAGCAGAACCCAACTGGCCTGCTCTTACAAACTAAACTCAGAAAAAACAGCAGATTATGTGAAGTTATCAAAGGGGATATTTGCGTGACCATCAACAGGGGTACTCTTCAACTTAGAAACCGAAGTCAGAAGACACTTCCTCCTAAAGAAACAATATTGTAAATATAAACAGTTCTTGTGTGCTGGACTTTGTCGCTCAGTTGTGTCCAACTCCCCCATGAATGGCAACCCGCCAGGCTCCTCTGTCTATGGGATTCTCCAGGCAAGAATACTAGAATGGGTTGCCATGCCCTCCTCCAGGGAACTGTCCCAACCCAGGGATCAAACCCAGGTTTCCTGTGTTGCAGGCAGATTGTTTATGGTCTGAGCCACCAGGAAGCACACAGTAGTTATTTATCTCACAACATCTGCAGATTAGAACCTTCCAGATTCTGAGGATAAGTAAGTTCCTTGGCTCTTTCCTAAGAACAGGGTCCTGGTCACCAAGTTCCTGACAAGAGAGGGTGCCGTGGACCAACTGCTCTGCAGTGCACAGCTGGGGAGAGGGCAGGGAGGCAAAACTGATGAATCTCATAAAGGGGACGATACCTTGCAGTCAAAGGGGAAAAAAACACCATCCTCTCCCTTATTGTAGACAGTAGGCACGTGTGACTTCTTGGATTTAAGGAGTGATGGCCCCTGGAGGACTCCCACGAGGTGTAGGAGAACTCTGAGCTTCAGGAGGGCGGGCTCTGGGCTCCAGGCGAAAGAGGGACAAAGCAAGCTTGGCCTCTGTGAGTGTGCTTAGTGAAGAACTTGGCCCCAGTTCAGGGACCACCGTGGAGATAGGAGAAATTCAGGGGTTTCGTTCTCAGGAAGGTAGGTTAACCCACCCGGCAAAGGAAGGGGCAATGCTCTCTAAGGAGACTGAGAGCTGGTGCTGAAACAGGATGTCCAGCTTCGAAGCCACTGCTGTGTTCACAGGGACCCCCAAGCCCCCAGGATTCCAGAGTCCAGTCGAATGTCCTTCCATCTCAGGGAGGGTCTCTCATAACCGCATCTCACAGAGGCGGTGCCTGGACGCTGCGGCAGGCCCCACCAGCAGCTCTGACCTGCTGAAGACGGGG
>SJXQ01011708.1:260822-292960 GCA_006408695.1 Aepyceros melampus
GTAGGGAGCAAACTTCTCCCTCCTCCCTGTGCCCCCACCGCCCCCGCCAACCCCCGCTGGCATGCCACTGGTGCTCTTCCAGGGCAGAGAACACCTCCTTTTCCTTGGTTTCTCTCTTCAAGCCCATGACTGACCACAGGAAGTCCGTAATAAACAGCTGTCACTTGACAAATACATAAAAGTCATCCATTGCAGAAATAAAGTCATTAGTGTTTTGCCACACATTAAGGGAAGCTGAAGCCTCAGCTTTTCTGAAAGAAACATTCTGCAATATCATCTTTCCTTTTTAAAGAGAACTATTGTGAGGCTCAGAGAAGTTTATGTAGGAAATTAAAACTTTCTAGAAACCTAATATCAATGGGTTTGTAATTAGATTACTTTTTCCAGGAGCCAGTAAAATATGTTCTCTTTGAAAAATGCTAAAACCCAAAAAGGTAACAGGATAAGGAAATGAAATGTATTCTCCCATCTCTTGTACACATTTCCTGATTTTCGTAAGTTATCGGAGTTGTTTTCTGAAACAGTTAAATAGCTAGCTGAAAAGATACAGTTGAAATTGTAGGGCTTCCCTGGTGGCTCAGTGGTAGAGAATCTGCCCGCCAATGCAGGGGACATGCATTAGATCCCTGGGCTGGGGAGACTCCACAGACCACAGAGCAACTAAGCCTGCACCACAACTCCTGAGCCTGCGCTCTGGAACCCAGGAGCCACAACTACTGGGCCCACGTGCGGCAACTACTTAAGCCCTTGTGCCCTGGAGTCCATGCTCTGCAACAAGAGAAGCCTCCACAGCGAGAAACCCGTGCACCCCAACTAGAGGAGCCCAGCTGCCTGAGGCCTTGCTCCAGTTTTGGAGAGCGGGGGCTCCTTGCTAGCTGTGGTGCACAGGCCATTGCGGGGGCTCTTCTTGCTGCGGACACAGGCTCCTGGGCCCACCGGCTTCAGCAACTGCGGCACGTGCTCCGGAGCTTAGGAGTTGTGGCTTAGCTGCTCCGAGGCATGTGGGGTCCTCCCAGACAAGGGAACGAACTCATGTCTCCTGCACTGGCAGGCGGATTCTTTACCACTGAGCCACCAGGGAAGCCCAATAAATTATTAAAAAAAAAAAAATAATAATTGTAGGGGCTTCCCTGGAGGCCCAGTGGTTAAGACCCCTGCTTCCAATGTGGGGACACAGGTTCAATCCCTGGTCAGGGAACTAAGAACCCACAAAGCATGCAGTGAGATCAAAAAGGTTTTTTTTTTTAATTGTATGCGCTGTGCTCAGTTGCTTTAGTCATGTCCAACTCTTCGCGACCTTATGGACCGTAGCCCGCCAGGCTCCTCTGTCCATGGGATTCTCCAGGCAAGGATACTAAAGTGGGTTGCCATGCCCTCCTCCTTTGAATTGTATCTATATAAACACAGGTCAGGAAGCAATAGTTAGAACTGGACACAGAACAACAGACTGGTTCCAAATATGAAAAGGAATACGTCAAGGCTGTATATTGTCATCCTGCTTATTTAACTTATATGCAGAGTACATCATGAGAAACGCTGGACTGGAAGAACCACAAGCTGGAATCAAGATTGCTGGGAGAAATATCAATAACCTCAGATATGCAGATGACACCACCATTATGGCAGAAAGTGAAGAGGAACTCAAAAGCCTCTTGATGAAAGTGAAAGTGGAGAGTGAAAAAGTTGGCTTAAAGCTCAACATTCAGAAAACGAAGATCATGGCCTCTGGTCCCATCACTTCATGGGAAATAGATGGGGCAACAGTGGAAACAGTGTCAGACTTTATATTTTGGGGGGCTCCAAAATCACTGTAGATGGTGATTGCAGCCATGAAATTAAAAGATGCTTACTCCTTGGAAGGAAAGTTATGACCAACCTAGATAGCATATTAAAAAGCAGAGATATTACTTTGCTGACTAAGGTCCATCTAGTCAAGGCTTGGTTTTTCCAGTGGTCATGTATGGAAGTGAGAGTTGGACTGTGAAGAAGGCTGAGTGCTGAAGAATTGATGCTTTTGAACTGTGGTGTTGGAGAACACTCTTGAGAGTCCCTTGAACTGCAAGTAGATCTAACCAGTCCATCCTAAAGGAGACCAGTCCTGGGTGTTCATTCAAGGACTGATGCTGAGGCTGAAACTCCAGTACTTTGGCCACCTCATGCAAAGAGTTGACTCACTGGACAAGATCCTGATGCTGGGAGGGATTGGGGGCAGGAGGAGAAGGGGATGACAGAAGGTGAGATGGCTGGATGGCATCACCAACTCGATGCACATGAGTCTGGGTGAACTCCGGGAGCTGGTGATGGACAGGGAGGCCTGGCGTGCTGCGATTCATGGGGTCGCAAAGAGTTGGACACGACTGAGCGACTGATCTGAACTGACACACACACATATATATATATATACACAAGTAAGCACACAATTCAAAACCAAATGACATAATTTTTTGATTAGTCTTACAGATGAGAAAATTGTGGTCCAGAAGTTCTGTACCAAAGATCATACAACTGTTCGGAAGAAGACCTGAGCTGTGCTCCCACCTTCAAGTTAGCCCATTTTTACACATGTATGCAAACTTCAAAATAATTATGTTTTAACCAAAGACAAACAGTGATACAAAGTAATGAACATTACAGCACAAAGGCAAATAAAATCCTGACTTTAAACATTTGGCTAAATCTAGGTTGCTGGAGATATTAGCACGAGGGCTAGCTTTTGGACAGAGTTTATAGGCAGAGGAGAGGAAAGCTGAAGGAAAAACAAAAAAGGTGCAGCAAAGACTTCCACCTCTGATCATGATGGAGTAATAGTGATCAGTTTTGCCTCCCAGTGTATACCTGTGATGGAGTAATAGTGATCAGTTTTGCCTCCCAGTGTATACCTGTGATGGAGTAATAGTGATCAGTTTTGCCTCCCAGTGTATACCTGTGATGGAGTAATAGTGATCAGTTTTGCCTCCCACTTATACCTGTGATGGAGTAATAGTGATCAGTTTTGCCCTCCCAGTGTATACCTGTGATGGAGTAATAGTGATCAGTTTTGCCTCCCAGTGTATACCTGTGATGGAGTAATAGTGATCAGTTTTGCCTCCCACTGTATACCTGTGATGGAGTAATAGTGATCAGTTTTGCCCTCCCAGTGTATACCTGTGATGGAGTAATAGTGATCAGTTTTGCCTCCCAGTGTATACCTGTGATGGAGTAATAGTGATCAGTTTTGCCTCCCACTGTATACCTGTGATGGAGTAATAGTGATCAGTTTTGCCCTCCCAGTGTATACCTGTGATGGAGTAATAGTGATCAGTTTTGCCTCCCAGTGTATACCTGTGATGGAGTAATAGTGATCAGTTTTGCCTCCCACTGTATACCTGTGATGGAGTAATAGTGATCAGTTTTGCCCTCCCAGTGTATACCTGTGATGGAGTAATAGTGATCAGTTTTGCCTCCCAGTGTATACCTGTGATGGAGTAATAGTGATCAGTTTTGCCTCCCACTGTATACCTGTGATGGAGTAATAGTGATCAGTTTTGCCCTCCCAGTGTATACCTGTGATGGAGTAATAGTGATCAGTTTTGCCTCCCAGTGTATACCTGTGATGGAGTAATAGTGATCAGTTTTGCCTCCCACTGTATACCTGTGATGGAGTAATAGTGATCAGTTTTGCCCTCCCAGTGTATACCTGTGATGGAGTAATAGTGATCAGTTTTGCCTCCCAGTGTATACCTGTGATGGAGTAATAGTGATCAGTTTTGCCTCCCACTGTATACCTGTGATGGAGTAATAGTGATCAGTTTTGCCCTCCCAGTGTATACCTGTGATGGAGTAATAGTGATCAGTTTTGCCTCCCAGTGTATACCTGTGATGGAGTAATAGTGATCAGTTTTGCCTCCCACTGTATACCTGTGATGGAGTAATAGTGATCAGTTTTGCCTCCCACTGTATACCTGTGATGGAGCAATAGTGATCAGTTTTGCCCTCCCAGTGCAACCTGTGATGGAGTAATAGTGATCAGTTTTGCCTCCCAGTGTATACCTGTGATGGAGTAATAGTGATCAGTTTTGCCTCCCAGTGTATACCTGTGATGGAGTAATAGTGATCAGTTTTGCCTCCCACTGTATACCTGTGATGGAGTAATAGTGATCAGTTTTGCCCTCCCAGTGCATACCTGTGATGGAGTAATAGTGATCAGTTTTGTCTCCCACTGTATACCTGTGATGGAGTAATAGTGATCAGTTTTGCCTCGCATTGTATACCTGTGATACAAGGAAAATGTTTGAGTGAGTGAGACTGACAAATGCTCCAGGACTAGACACTGGGCAGCGAGGTGAAGCAGAGCCTCTCGGGGAAGGGGGCTCCCTGAATTGAAGACGGAGAGCTAAAGGTCTGAAGGAACCAAGTCAACTAGAGGTAACAGGACCAAAGAGAAGAGAGCTGCACCAACAACCCCGGAAATCTGCAGAGGGTCCGTACTGAGGACCTGGCACTGACCTGACCCACACAGAGAGGCGAGGACCCAAGGCTGGGACAGGGTGCCTTCCCACAAGCCAGAACGGAGTGACTCCTAGTTCAGGGCACTGCAGCAAGTCCTCCTGAAGGCCTTGCCTCAGCAGAAGGAAATAACTAGCCCTAAGCTGAGACTTCTCCACCCAACAAATTGTAAAAGAAAGACCTGAAGGGATCAAATGTGCTTAGTCACTCAGTTGTGTCTGACTCTTTGCATCTCTTTGGACTGTGGCCCATCGGGCTCCTCTGTCTATTGGATTTTTCAGGCAAGAATACTGGAGTGAGTTGCCATTTCCGTCTCCAGGGGATCTTCCTGACCCAGGGATTGAACTCGTGTCTCCTGGATTGCATGTGGATTCTTTACTGGTTGAGCTATCAAACCATCCCCAAATAATGATATTTCAGAACAAAGCTTTTAGGAAACTACAAATATCAAGCACCTAAGAACGTAAAATTCATGACGTCTGGCATCTAAAGATTATCAGTTACGCAAAGAAGCAGAGGACCTACTGAAAATAAAGAGGAAAAAAAAAATCAATTGAATCTTACCTTAAATGACAAAGATAGAATTAGCAAAAACATTAAAACTGTTACTAGAACTGTACACCGTATGTTCAAAAAACAGTTTTAGCAAGGTTGCAGGATACAATATAAATACATAAGATCCATTTTAATATATTAGCAACAATCAGAAATTGTAACTTAAAGAGCAATGCAATTTACAATAAAAAATATGAAACAGTGATAAATCTGACACAGGACATGAAAGACTTGTCCACTGAAAACTACAAAACACTGCTGAGAGAAAAACAAAGCAGTGGAGAGATGCTCCTGGGTTGGAAGCATCCCTGTTAAGATGTCAGTTCTCCCGAGATGATCTATAAATTTGATGCAACCACAGACAAAATCCCAGCAGGGTTCGTTTCGGGTAGGAACTGCCAAGCTATGCTAAAATTCATGTGGAAATTCAAAGAACCTAAAAAAATCAAAACAAGTTGAAAAAGAGCAAAGTTGGAGAGTTAACACTACTTGGTATCAAAACTTATTATAAATTATAGCAGTAAAAAAGAGTGTGGTATTGGCATAAAGAACAAGAGATCAACGAACAGTGCGAAGTCCAGAAATGAAACTACACATGCATAGGCAAAGGATAGTGTAAGAATGTGCAAAGGCCTTCAGCAGCGGAGAAAGGATTCTTCAACAAGCCGTGCCAGAGCACCGTGCAAAAGCACTGAATCCCAAAATCCACACCTGGCATCATATGCAAAAATTAACTCCAAAGGGGCCTACATGTAAAGCTAAGGAAAGATTTCCTTGATACCAGACCAAAAGTACGATCCTTTAAAAAAAAAAAAAAAAAGACAAATTAGATTTCATCAAAACCAACAACTTCTGTTCCTCAAAAGACACAATTAAGAGAATGAAAAATAGACTGGGAACACAAATGTGCAAAGCATGTATAAGACCTACATCCAGAATACAAAGAACTCTCAAAACGCAGTAATAAAACAATTCAAATAGACAAATATTTCAACACACTTCACCAAAAAAAAAAAACACGGATGGCAAATAGGCACATGGAAAGGTACTCAACATCAGCGATCTTAGAGAAAAGAAAATAAAAAATACAATAAAATACCACCACAAGTCAATTAGAATGGCTAAAATTAAAGAGATTAACATTAAGTCAGACTTTATTTTTTGGGGCTCCAAAATCACTGCAGATGGTGACTGCAGCCATGAAATTAAAAGATGCTTGTTCCTTGGAAGAAAAGTTATGACCAACCTAGATAGTATATTCAAAAGCAGAGACATTACTTTGCCGACTAAGGTCCGTCTAGTCAAGGCTATGGTTTTTCCTGTGGTCATGTATGGATGTGAGAGTTGGACTGTAAAGAAGGCTGAGCGCCGAAGAATTGATGCTTTTGAAGTGTGGTGTTGGAGAAGACTCTTGAGAGTCCCTTGGACTGCAAGGAGATCCAACAAGTCCATTCGGAAGGAGATCAGCCCTGGGATTTCTTTGGAAGGAATGATGCTAAAGCTGAAACTCCAATACTCTGGCCACCTCATGGGAAGAGTTGACTCATTGGAAAAGACTCTGATGCTGGGAGGGATTGGGGGCAGGAGGAGAAGGGGATGACAGAGGATGAGATGGCTGGATGGCATCACGGACTTGATGGAGTGAACTCCGGAAGATGGTGATGGACAGGGAGGCCTGGCGTGCTGTGATTCATGGGGTCGCAAAGAGTCGGGCACGACTGAGTGACTGAACTGAACTGATTATGAAGTGGTGACAAGAATATGGCTGAACTGGAACTAGCATATTCTGATGATGGGCATGCAAAATGGTACAGTCACTCTGGAAAAGTTTGGTAGTTTCCTTCAAGAGTTAATGTACATCACTCCTACATAATAAGATGAAGGAGTGATGAAGGACAGATGAAGGCATAAGTCCATACAAATACTTAAACGTTTACTTCATAGCTTTGTTTGTAATAGCTAAAAACTGGATACTAGTCAAGCAGTAAAAAGATAAACAAATTGTCGTGACACACACAGTGGAATACTACTCAGGAATGAAAAGGAGTGAACCACTGATACATCCAACACTACAAATGAGTCTCAGAACAAAAGCCAGACCAAAGAACATGCTGTGTGATTTCCTAAACATAAAACTAGGAAATGCAAATTGAGCTATGGTGACAGAAAGCAGGTCAGCGGTTTACTACCGATGCAGGGGACGGAAAGCGAGTTATGAAGGGACACAAGGACATTTCTGGAGACGATGCACCTTCATTATGCTGACGGCGGTGACGGTTTCACAGGTGTATGTGTATATATATACACGTGATATATATGTCAAGACTTAGTAAATTGTACAGTCTAAATATGTGCAGCTTATGTCAACTGTATCTAAAAACTGCTGTTTAAATACACCTAATTGGTCAAATGTACAAACAGAATATGAATAAGCAAGCTCATTAGGATGTGGTCTATCCAGCTAATCAACAGCAGTAATGCCCCATATAACAACATACTCAAGTGGGCCTCGAAACAAACATTCAGAAACACAAATTCTGTGTGAGAGGCTCAAATAATATTCTGCTATCTTTTCTTAAGATATGGGGTCTTACACTGAACTTTACTGAGGTTTCTCCTTCAAAATGAAGCTACCCACAGAATTCTTAATTACATTTGCTAACACCACTTCTAGACATTTCTGAAAGTGGTACCACTAGAAATGGTATCCTGGACATTCCTCTTCTTGGAGAGGAATTCAACAAGGATACGATGGAGTGTTGGTAACTCATCCAGAGGTCTGGAAACATCCTTGATGTGAGCCGGGTGTACAGAAGGAATAAATCTTCCCTTCCATTGTGTTTTCCTCGTGCCTTTAAGGTACAGCAAAGCTTCTATGTATCCAAAGCCCTCTGCATGCTTATCCTACCCGCTCACTGCGCTGACACCACCACCAGGCGCAGAGCCGCTCACCTTCTCACTGCTCACTTGCCTGGAATGACTTCCCTTTTCTTTTATCTAGATAAGGCCCGGATTCTCTAGGGTAGCTTCCAATGATGCGCTGAAGCACCAGAATCACCTGAGGGGCTGTGAGTCTCACACGTCTGCAAAGGGCACAAGGGAACTTCTGGACGGCATGAAAGTGTTATATACAATACATATGTTTCATCTTTTAAAATTTTGACTGCGGTAGCAGATATCTGGCTGTATACACTTCTTAAAAGTCACTGAGCTCTACATTTAAAATGGGTGTGTATTATTTTATGTAAATTATAATTCAATGAAACTGGTTTAAAAAGAAAGTCCACATAAAACTGTACAACACAAAATGAACAAGGGGAAAAAAATCCCTAAGTGAGATGGACACCAGAGGAGGCAGCCAAACTCAGTTCCTAACATACACGAAATTGACCCTCGAACCAGGAAGGAGTCAGGGATGCCGACTTTCCCCATAGCCTGAGATCTGCATGTTAACTTTACGGTCTATAATATGTATTTACTGAAAAAAAAATCCATGTATAAAGTGGACCAGTGCAGCTCAAAACCCCAACTGTACACACAGGGTCCGTGATCTGGTTCTCTAATCTTCAAAAATGAACCTCGTGGTTGAGAAAGGTAATTATAGGGGGAAAAAGAATCACCAGAAGGTCCCAACCATGTTCCACTCTTTTCCCTGGCTTTCATCGCAGAGCTTCAGAATGTCAGTAAAGGCTGTTAATGTCCATGATGATGGTAAGAGAGGGAAAGATGCAGCAGCTGTGCTTCACGTGCAGAGAACACACGAGGACCGACAGACTCTGCATGGCTCTGAGGAATCTGCGCTCAAAACCACATTCTAAGAAGTCAGTGTCAAATAATGCATTAAAAAGAAAATTTACTTCACTCTGTATAATAGGCTCCAATTTCATCCACCTCATTAGAACTGATTCAAATGTGTAAGCCAGAAAGAAAAACACCAATACAGTATACTATCGCATATATATGGAATTTAGAAAGAAGGTAATGATAACCCTGTATATGAGACAGCAAAAGAGACACAGGTGTATAGAACACTTTTGGACTCTGTGGGAGAGGCGAGGGTGAGATGATTTGGGAAAATGGCACTGAAACATGTAAATTATCATATGTGAAATGAATCGCCAGTCCAGCTTCGATGCATGAGACAGGGTGCTCGGGGCTGGTGCACTGAGATGACCCAGAGGGATGGGATGGGATGGGGATGGAGGTGGGAGGGGTGTTCAGGATGGGGAACACATGTACACTCGTGGCAGAGTCAAGTCAATGTATGGCAAAACCAATACAATATTGTAAAGTAAATAAACAAATAAAACTGAGATTTTAAAAAAATAAAGAAAAAAAGAATACAATTTAAATTCTGAAATGCAGTTCAGAAATACAATAAACCATGACTAACTAAGCTAATGGAACACCATTATATGTGAATGGCAAATTTGAGTTAAAAACCCACAAAAATGGAATGCCTCATTCCCCAAAGACCATGGCTATTTAAATGAGACATTTTAAATGAATGGTATCTTGGATATTTAAACATTTCCAAGCACATATCTTAAGCTACCATTTATGAGTCTTACTTAAAAGACAAGGCACAGACTTGTAAACCATTTCATCAACATTATCCCATTTAATCTTACTAACTCTGTAAGGAAGGAATTACTCTCTCCATTTTATAGATGACAAAACTGAGGTTAAGAGAGGTTAAGCAACTTGTCCAAAGCTATACAGAACCTTCAATTAGACTCAAATGACTATGCTTTTGTCCATTCTAGATTTATAATTCAGGATGTTATTTTTGCTATAAAATCATAAGCTTATTAACAAGCTATGCATTTTCTAATTAGTCATGTAAGCATCCTCAACCTACACAGTAATTTGAAGTTCAATGAGTGATATGCCAGCCCTTTATAAATCCTTCTCATGGTTTTAAGCATGATACCAACGCACTCATAAATTATATTAAAGATGTATTTTCCTCTTAAAAGTTCACATGTACTTATATCTGCTAATTAGAGGACAACTGACCTTCTTTCCTTTGAAAGCCACTGTAATATTGGGTCAAAAAAAAAAAAGTATGTTCCTTTAAAACGTTTTTCTGATACCTCTCTAACCAGGAGACTTTGAAGAAATTTGATGAAATCTCATACACTGTAAATAATCCAAAACCTGGTATAATGTGTTTAAGAAAGGTCCCTGGAGTCAGACAGATTTCAATTCTGATAATGCCTGTGCCACTAAGTATCTGAAAAGGCTGGCAGGTAGCTGACATTAGAGGGATATGGAGTCGTGTTTACTGCAACATGTGCAGCTTTTATAAACTTCCTAGGTGCATACTCCAAGTTCTAAACAACACCTGTACCTAAACATTGTGTGTGGGCTGTGGAGAGAGAAGTGCTTATTTTTTTATTTTTTTTTGCATAGAAGAAGGCTTAACGGACATCAGGGCCCCCAGGAACACCCATCTCAACTCTCCCAGACCCCATCCTGGGCCTACATGAAGCATCTTCTCTATACCTGGGAGTTAAAACTTCAATTCCCTCCAGAAACAGCGGGATCACTGGTGGCTGGGGTTGGGACCTGCCACATTCAAGGAGAGACCTGCACCTGTAAGCTGACCTGGGAGTCTGCCTGTTTGTAAGGTTCTCATGGGAAAACACTTCTGATCTCCAAAAAGCCAGTGCATACATCTGCAGGACACAACCCCTTTGGCCCGTGACTGGTGCCAGCCTTCTCTCTCTTCAGTCAGCAGTCTAAAGATGAGCTACGCCCAGGGGGATTTCAAAGAGGAGCAACTCTTGTTCCAAAGGAGAAAACCGAGGCTCACAACCACACAGGCCACTGGCAGGCCTTGCAATACAACACAAGGGCAGCCCCAAGCGCAAATTCTTCCCAATAAACACTACCAAACACTGCCCTAGCGCCAGGCATTTCCAAGATGGCAGGCTCTCCTTCCAACCATGGGTTTAGACTCCTTTTATCTTTTTTTAAATCCAAGTCCATGGTCCTGTAAGCACAACACCCAAACCTCCAGAAAGAGCAGAATTTGGTATCACATCAACACAGCCCAACGTATCATGTCCCAAACACCCCTTTCTGTCTGGTGGGCCAACCTGCATCTCCGGGGCCACAGCCCCCACCACACCCTTCCCCACTTTTATCTGCCCGGCCTGATTCTTGGTTGTTGCCTAGGCTTCTGCATACAGACAAGGTTGCTTGTGGGCTGACCCTGCCTGCAGACGTTACTCAGTAGTTGTGACAGGGAGCTCCCACCAAGTGCAAGGATCAGTGTTAACTTCTGTCCTGCTCTCAGTACCCCACCTCACACGATCAGTGTGGGACCCTGACTTCCAAACTCCTTAGCTGCAACCAGAGTAATAATTTACTGCAATACAGGCACCCAACATACCACCCCCCACACACTCAAATTATTCAGGTTTGACGTAATATCCTTGCTATGTATGATAAACCAATACTCTTCATCCTACTCTTCATTTTTTACAGTCTTGGAGAGACAAAAATCTAGCGGAGGAGGAAAGACCATAAAATACACCCAATACATAAATGAATACACAGTCATCCCTCAGTATCCATGAGGGGCTGGTTCCAGGACCCACCAGACAGCACAATCCACAGATGCTCAAGGCCCATAGTCAGCCTTCCAGTCAGCATCTGTGGATTCAACCACCCTCGAATCGGGTCATGTATCCTTCTGGACAAAAATATCTGTTATAAGAAAATCAGATTCCTACAATCCTCTGAATTTATTTCTCAACCTACTAATGGATCATGATCTCCAGTTTGAAAAGTAATTTTTGGTAACATAACTGTGATGACCTTTACATAATGCCAGAGGTACACGAACACCAGCAAATAAATACTTAAGATATGAGATCCCACACCACCCACCACCGCCCCCGACCTGGCAACCCTCAAGTCACACCTTCTCTCTGCCCAGAAACGCAGAGGTACCACAATGGAGAACCAGCATCTGAATGCCCTAGGTCAAGGAGAGAAGAGAGGAAGCACCTGGGGCAGACTAAGGTGTCAGTCAAGTGCCTTTCCAGGAGGAGGAAGAGTGCGGCTTTTCTCTTCATCACCTGAGAAGTCTACACAGTCTCAAGTCTTCCCTTGGGTCAGGCTGCCCATTTCCCAACTGGACTGTCAGTACTGGCAGGCAGGAATTTCTTTGTGAAAAATCCTACACTACCCAGACATGACTGAAGCATGATTTAAAGTAATAACACATGGTCAGTGGGTTATTTCTTAAATCTAAGATAACTTTTCTAATTCGTAGTTTCTGTTAAACAGTCCTCATTGCGAAGGACACTGGTTTGTTAGTGGGAAAAAAGGAAAGGGAGATGTGGGAGAGAAAAATCTAGAGGGAACACAAGAATAGATCATAAATACACACAATACACAAGTACATAAAATGTAGGATGCTGTTAAAAACAAAACCAAGGATTAGACTAAAACTGAAGAATTATCACCAAACACATAGTGTACCCCTCTTCTGTCCAATATAGTGGAAATATGCATTACAAGTCAAGTTACTTTTCTAGCTTACAAGAGCACAATTCCTTCAACTACTATCAGGGGCAGAGGCATTTTCCGATCATAGAAAAACAAACTTTTTGCAAGGAGACAGATCGGCCACTGGTGTAGCAGCACCCTGACACTTAGGTCAGGAGTGCTAACACTGCCGAGAAGATAAATAATTTACACCTGAGCAAGCCATGGGCCGTCAAACACGAAAAACAGACGGACCTTTTGAGAAGTCACTCGATTCGAACCGTATATACGAGTGATTCTTAAAAACAGGAAGCCAAGGAAGACACAGATAGCTGTGGCAGAAAAGGCTCTTTACAGCAGGCAGTGCTTTCCAGATCCTTCCAATAAATAATGGTTCAACACTGAGACTCTATAAAGGCATTTCACCTGGAAGCGCACACGTGGGGAAGCACGGATTCGGAAAGTTTACAGGCTAAATCTGGGCCATGGAAAGGCACTAATAAATCCTAATTTTGAAGCTCTCCGAGTTCCCTAATTTGTTTTAAATTACACCTATAAAATTATGGTCGAGGGGTGGTTGATGAGAAGTTGGAGGTTTAAAAGGTACCTGGATGGGGGGGGGGGGGGGGGGTGGGGGGGGGGAGGTGTTTATGAAATTAAAAAATGTAAGATTGGCTTTATTTATTATTATTATTATTATTTTGGAGGAATGAAACACTCATAAGTCACACTGGAGGAACGTGTCATGAAATAAAAAGAATTAGCAAGTGGGGGGGGGGGGGGGGGGCGGCGAGTGAAATCCTTTAGACCTCATCCCGAAAAGCAACCGGCCTTCTGAAACCAACCTAGTCCCTTTCACTTTAGTGGCATTTTGAGACGGGACGGGGACAGTGGATCGATAGGCGGCGGCAGACACCCCAGCCTGAAAACTCCTCCAGGCACCCAGTGTCACACTCTGGCACGCTCACGCCTTCCCAGCGCCTGCTCCGCGTTTGCTGAATGGAGAGGAACCCCAAATGAATGAATGGGAGGGAGAGTCTGGCCAGAGGCTCTGAGCAGGCAGGGCCCTGGACAGCGCCGGGCGCCCGCGGGCGCGGGGGGACCCTCGGGGCAGCGCGGCGCAGGGCGCGGACCGAGGGGGCCGGGGCCTCGCCGAACAAAGGGGCGCGGAGGGCCGGGCGCTCACCTCATCGCCCCACTTGAGCACGTCCTTGTGCCGGTCCTTGACGGCGTGGTAGATGTGCAGGAACTGGAGGATCCCGTGCCGCCGCACGTGGTCGGCGTGGCGCTGGGTCTCCTCCCAGCTCAGCGGCGAGCCCTGGGACAGCAGCCCCATGGCCGCCCCCTCTCTCCGTCCTCGGGGCGCGCGGCGCGGGGCGGACGCTCAGCTGCCCGCAGAGGCGGCGGCGGCTCGACCCCGGGGTGGGGTGTGGCGGGGGGGGGGCGCCCTCGGGCCCCAGCCGGCGGAGGGAGGGTCCAGTGCCCTCCGGCTCGCAAGCGCGGGTCCTCGCCGCCCCGGGCACCTATCTAGCGATCGGGCGCACCGCGCGGACGGCGGCGGCGGCCCCGAGGCCGGGCTGGCGGGCTGGCTGGCCGGCCCTCCGCCCGACCCCTCGCCTGCTCTGGCTCCCGCACCGCTCCTGCTCCGAGGCGGCCGCGGCTGGCGCTTCTCTTTGCCGGTGTCGTGCACTAGCTCCTTCCTACTTGTGACCAAAACCTGCGCCGCCGAGCATGCCCAGTACTCCCGTCCGCCGGCCGGCCACTCCCGGGCGCGAGAGGCCGCTCCGGGCTTTATAGGCTGCTGAAGGGGCGGGGAAAGGGGCGGGTCCGGCGAGGGGTGGGGCCGGGGGCCCGGGGTAGGCGTGCGGAGGCGTGGCTAGGGCGGAGTCCAGGGGGCGCATCCGCGGAGGCTTTAGGCAAATAACCTGTGAAATTCCTTTTTTTGTAATCCGAAAAGAGAAACTGAGTTGGGGAAGAAAGTTGATTATTCGAGCTAATGAAGAATCCACCAGATTATTTTTTTAGGTGAGAAAGGCCTCACACTTATAAAAACAGGTGGAGCATTATGGTGTGGCAAGAAAATTTGTCTATAGGCTTTAAGACGTGAACATATTAAGTATTTGTGTAGTCTCTAACTATTTGATGACATAGGTTCTTTGGATGGCACAGGAACCATTCATTGCAACCGTTGCAATTCACCCATCAAGCGATTAAAATGACGTTCCTGTGAGTTTACCATGGAGGTGGAAGATACTAGAAACTTCTTGAGTTGGCCTTCTCTTGGCGGCAAAGGGAAGGAACGGGGTACCTCGCCCCCAAGTAACTGTTAAAATAATGTGTTAACAGAGCGATGAGATGACAGATGAGGCTGCAAGTGACAGCAGCTAGATCATACACGTATTGAGACCAGAAAGTGTGTACTTACTGTGCCAGCTTCCCTTACAGCTAACATTTAGTGAGCACTGTGTGGATCGCAACAAACTGTGGAAAAGTCTTCAAGAGATGGGAATATGAGACCGCCTGACCTGCCTCCTGAGAAACCTGTATGCAGGTCAAGAAGCAACAGTTAGAACTGGACATGGAACAACAGACTGGTTCCAAATCCTGAAGGGGGTACATCAAGGCTGTATATTGTCACCCTGCTTATTTAACTTATATGCTGAGTACATCATGAGAAATGTTGGAATCGAAGAAGCACTAGCTGGAGTCAAGATTGCTGGGAGAAATATCAATAACCTCAGATACGCAGATGACACCACCCTTATGGCAGAAAGTAAAGAAGAGCTAGAGCCTCTTGATGAGACTGCAAGAGGAGAGTGAAAAAGTTGGCTTAAAACTCAATATTCAGAAAACTAAGATCACGGCATCTGGTCCCATCACTTCGTGGCAAATAGATGAGGAAATAATGGAAACAGAGACTTTATTTTGGGGGGGGGCTCCAAAATCACTGCAGATGGTGACTGCAGCCATGAAATTAAAAGATGCTTGCTCCTTGCAAGAAAAGTTATGACCAACCTAGATAGCATATTAAAAAGCAGAGACATTACTTTGCCAACAAAGGTCCGTCTAGTCAAAGGTAAGTTTTTTCAATGGTCATGTATGGATGTAAGAGTGGACTATAAAGAAAGCTGAGTGCCGAAGAATTGATGCGTTTGAACTGTGGTGTTGGAGAAGACTCTTGAGAGTCCCTTGGACTGCAAGGAGATCCAACCAGTCCATCCTAAAGGAAATCAGTCCTGAATATTCATTGGAAGGACTGATGCTGAAGCTGAAACTCCAATACTTTGGTCACTTGATGCGAAGAACTGACTCATTTGAAAAGACCCTGATGCTGGGAAAGACTGAAAGTGGGAGGAGAAGGGGACGACAGAGGATGAGATGGTTGGATGGCATCACCAACTCAATGGACATGAGTTTGAGTAAGCTCTGGGGTTGGTAATGGCAGGGAGGCCTGGCATGCTGCAGTCCATGGGGTCACAGTCAGACACGACTGAGCAACTGAACTGAACTGAACACTTACTGACTGTCAAATGGATAAATGATCATAGAGGTCTCTTCTCCCCATCCTTCATATTGGACTTGCCCATCTCAGGGTCTGGGGACATGGAAACCCAAGGTCTGGCTGTAGTGTGCACAGGGGTGTGTGTGTGTGTGTGTGTGTGTGTGTAGTGTGAGTGGGGATGTGAGGGTATTTGAAGCTCGGAAGATAATGTTTCAATCATCTGTTTCAACAGCTGGGATAAAAATCAAGCCTCATTCTACTTTGTCCATAGCTCAATCTTCTTTGTACCCTCCCCACCAATCACAAGACCTGTGTGATTCTGACTTTCTGCTGTTTTTCTTTGGTTGGAATTCTCTATTTGACACAAGCGTTATTCATTCGTTGGGTCCCAGTTACTCTTCTCTGTATTTTGGATGCATTTGTACATATCACTGTTTCTACATCATGATAGAATCGCTTAAAAACATATTTCCACGCTAGACAGTGACTTCCTCTGGGATAGAATTCATTCTGGCCTCTTGTATCTTTAGCTCTAAAAAAAGTGCTTGGTGTAAATGGATGGAAGGTGGTGTTAGGGGTGGGGAGGAAGGGACAGTATTGTCACTGTTTCACATCCAAGCCAGGTATCCGAAGGATCATTTTGTAATTCTTAAAATCTCATCTCACATATGCATACCCTGGCATTGTTCAGTACAATAGCCATTAACCACATGTGGCTGAGCACTTGAAATGTGGCTAATTGGAGAAACTGAATTTTACTTTGATTTTAATTCACTAAAATAGAAAATTTTAAATTGATGTTCCATGTGGCTACTGGAAAACTTCTAAGTAAATTTGGAACAGATTGGGAGTGTGAAATCCACTTTTTCATCTGTTAATTTTGTAAACTCTAAATACAGAGCAAATATTTCCAAAGAAAATTTAGTGGACTGGAGATGCGTTGTGAGGGTAAGACACATACCAGATTCAACGTGACACACACAAAGAACGTAAGTGATTTTATTTTGATTACATGTTGCAACAGTAATATTTTCAATATATTATTTAAATTAATTGACCTCCAGGATGTCTTGTAAAGGCCAAGGGAAGCCATATTTAACAACGCTCATTCCCCTCTATTAGTGTTTTGCATTTTTTGGTTTACTTCTCGAGTTTGTTCCGTAGATTGCACCACGGTTGGGTTTCGACTTCTGGGAGTGGGCTCTCAGCGGACAGCCCCACACAGAACGTTCAGGGCTTTAACGATGGCTAGGACGAAAAGAAGGTGCTTGTAGCCTGCACAATCAGCCTTCACCAAAGGCGGATTCCGGGTAAGTTCTGCATAAGAGAGAAAGACCCACTGGGCCAGAACCCGGTGACTGAACACCCAGAAGCCACAACACCGCATCCGGCCCTGCAGGCGCTGGGGCCAGCGGCAAGCCGCGCCCCCAGGGCCGCGCGGAAAACCCGGGCGCCGGAGCCGGGCGCGGCGGGCTGGCGCTCTGCGCAGGCTCCGAGGGCCGGCGGGTGGCGCGGGGAGGCGGCGCGGGCGCTGCACGCCGCGCCGTTGTTGTGGTCCGGCCCCCGGCACGTGACCGCGGGCCCGCCCCCGAGCGCGGCACCGCCTCCCCATGACTCAGCACTCGTGCCGGCTCGGTCCCCGGGGTCAACCTGGGAGAGCCTGCGCGGGGTCGGAGTGCGCTCCGCCGCTCCCGCCCGTGAGGCGGCGGCGGCCGCGGATGTAGCCGCTACCCTTGCAGTCTCTTCGGTTTTCCGGCCTCCGGGCAAAGAGAGAAAAATATATGATGTTTCCCTGGAGCCAGATCGCTCTGGGTTTCCCCTGAGTCAGCAGCTCCGCGGGGAACCCACAGCTGGCCTTGAGTGAGGCGATGCGGGAAGCAGAGGGCGTACTTAGCGGTCTCTAAGCCTCAAGTCGTTTGCAGGTGACCTGTCCAGCCCTTACTGCTCCGTTTGGCCTGAGCATCCGCTAGATGGTCTCTCGGGTGGTGTCATTTCAGCTCAGTCCATTCGCTCAGTCGTGTCGGACTGTTTGCGACCCCACGGACGGCAGCACGCCAGGCCTCCCTTGGCATCACCAACTCCCGGAGCTTGCTCAAGTCATGTCCATCAATCAAGTCGGTGATGCCATCTAACCATCTCATCCTCTGTCGTCAACACTACTCTTTATGCCTGCTTTATACCAAGCTCTTTATCTGGAAGTCTATGGAACAGCCCTGGTTGTTTCCTTGTTCTTGGATGAGGCTGCAGAGATCCAGTGAACAGGTCGTTGCTATGCAGAGTTGAACTGCAGTGTGAATTTCAAAGCCTGTGCGCTTCCTCCTGCACCCCGAATCCTGCGTGAAGCTGAGAGCCTCCTTCCGTGGGACTCTTCTTGGGCCTTGATACCACCACAGCCTTCCTGTTTTGACACACCTCTCCCCTAAAGACCTCTGGTCTGCCACTGAGGGGCTTAAGATGTTCTTCCTTTTTAATTGTTGGTAGAAAATAAACACACAGTGCTGATGACTTCAGCGTACATGATGCAAATGATGTGGAAAGGATTTTTTCCCTACAACCGCGTGGTGTTCAGCATTTGAGTTGATTATGTTGAAGAAGGCCCCTAAGCCTTAAGATAGAAGAACAGGAGCCAGAAGAAGCTACCGGGTTCACCCTAGCTCAGAGGGTAACCTGAGAGGCTCTAAGCAAAGCTGTGTCGTCATCAGGGACCACCCCCCCTCCTCACTCTCCACCTGTTTCAATGAGAATCTGGAGGAGATGTGATTTCCTTTCCAACCTAAACAGTTCGGGTGTCAGTAGTACTAAATTAGTTGAAAAAAGTGCAAATCTTTTCGTATTGTGTAGTATTTCTAACACAGGATGCTGAGATACACAATTGTTATTTTAAGAAAAAATACTTTTAACTTGGTTTTTAAAAGCCAGCCCCTAGTTTATATGGATTAAAACAATATATAAACATGTTCTTTTTCATGTAGAGTTACACAAGATCTGCTCAGTAAAGGGAAGGCCTCTATTAAGCTGGGAAAGCATGGGTGTGTAAAGAAGGTGGGTAGGAGTTAGCAGGGGTGAGGTTAAAGATGTGGGCGTGAGAAACTGAAACCCTTTACCACAGATTGGGACTTGAACCCATGTGCCGGGACTCAAACCCAGGCAAAACCCGTGGTACCTGGTTTTAGGACCTAATGAAGCTCAGGTTCTTGATGTCTCGCAGAAAGAATTCAGTGAGAGACAAAGTGATAGGTAAGAAGTGGGTTTATTCAGATTCAGCGAGAAGCACACTCTGCAGACAGAGTGTGGGCCATTTCAGAGGGCGAGTGCGGCTGTGAAATGGGCCATGGTAAGTGGTTAACACTCTGTGCCCCTAATGCAGGGGGTCCCAGTTGGATCCCTTGTCAGGGAATTGGATCCCACCTGTGCATCCTGCACATGACAACGAAGGTCCCTTGTGTGGTAGATAAATTTTAAGAAAAGAAAAAAATTATCTCTCAGGAGACATGACTTGATGAAATCCAGATCACATGTAAAGAAATTAATTTTTTTCTTTCTTTCTTTCTTTTTTTTTTTTAAGTAGTATCATCTTCTTGTGAGATGCTGGGAAAGATGTAAGGGATTGGGATGGGCAACTTGGTAGCTCAATTCAGTAGACTCACTTTCACTGGAGTGCAGTTAAGAAACACGGCTTTTTATGATGGACACTTCCAAATAAGCAAAAAAGTAGGGAGAACAGAGTGTCATCTACCTATTACCCATCTTCAGAGTTGCTGCATGGCTACTCTTGTTTGGGGTATTCCCCTCATTAGAGCAGATCTTACTGAGAATGATCTCCAGTGGTGAGCTCTAAACGAGCCCTTGCCTCTAAGAAAGAAACAGGAGCATGGGGATGAGAGTGATCCAGGAAGCTGGGAAGGAGTGAGCAGTCGGCTAATCTCTTACTGGAAATCAGTTTCCTTCCTTTAGAAATTGGAGACGGTTGACGTTAACCAGTGGTTTTTATTCCAAATGTTCTAACTATTGTTATAAATTATGGGACCTTGAGTTTAAATCAAAGCCAAAAACAAAGCCAAAAAGCAGTGCTTGTCACATGTAGTATAAACTATTTCACAATAGCTGGAACGGATAATTGTTGTGGTCAAAGCAGGCCCATTGTCAAAAGGAGTGTAAGGCCTTTCAAGCATGTATTTACCCTTTTAAAGATCCGTAATGTTAGTCTACACCCTTTTCTTCCCATTTCACTTACATGGGTTCACACGGATAAATGCAAACTTCATTCTAAGTTAAATGACATCAAATAATTCACCTTTGTCACACAGCAACCCATCATTTGTGGATGACGTGATGTGAAAAGGTGCTAACCATAATTACACAGACAGAAAAAGGCAATTGTACTAAATATTGAGCAATTTTGCTTTGATAAGATCAATTCCTAACAGGAAAAAAAAAAAGGAATAATGTAATTTTTCTTCCTGAAGGTATTTTTCCATACACAATACCCCTGCCATGCATTGTAGTACTTCAACTAAAATGTAATAGGTACCTTCGGTGGGGGAGAATCAACTCATCTAAGATGTACCTTATCCAAGACTTCTTGATGGTCCAGTGGCTAAGACTTCATGCTCCCAATGCAGGGGGACCAATTTCAACCCCTGGTCAGGGGTTTAGATCCCACATGCTTTAACTAAAGTTCTCGCATGCGCAATGAAGACCTGGTATAGCCAAATAAATAAGTGTTTTTTAAAAAGTAAAACGCAACTTATCCTATAAGTGCACAGGGCAGCCCCACACAATCGTCCAGCTCAAAATGTCAGCAGTGAGAAACCTTGGTCTACGTGGATCAGGATTGATCCTGAGTGTTGCATGGGTGCTTTTCCTTAAATCTTTGCAAGGGTTTCTAAGTTCATCAGAATGGTTAGTTGAGACAAGCTGAGTATATACAAAGGTTCAGTTCAGTTCGGTCGCTCAGTCGTGTCCGACTGTTTGCGACCCCAAGAATCGCAGCACGCCAGACCTCCCTGTCCATCACCAACTCCCAGAGTTCACCCAGACTCACGTCCATCGAGTCAGTGATGCCATCCAGCCATCTCATCCTCGGTCATCCCCTTCTCCTCCTGCCCCCAATCCCTCCCAGTGTCAGAGTCTTTTCCAATGAGTCAACTCTTCGCATGAGGTGACCAAAGTACTGTAATTTCAGCTTCAGCATCATTCCTTCCAAAGAAATCCCAGGGCTGATCTCCTTCAGAATGGACTGGTTGGATCTCCTTGCAGTCCAAGGGACTCTCAAGAGTCTTCTCCAACACCACACTTCAAAAGCATCAATTCTTCGGCGCTCAGCCTTCTTCACAGTCCAACTCTCACATCCATACATGACCACAGGAAAAACCATAGCCTTGACTAGACGGACCTTAGTCGGCAAAGTAATGTCTCTGCTTTTGAATGTGCTATCTAGGTTGGTCATATACAAAGGTTAGTATCTTTATTTGCAGTTACCATGAACACAAATATGTACAACTGTCTAGTACATTCTTGGTCTGTAATGGGCTTATGCAACTTAGAGTAGGAGAGAGAGGGGAGGGCCCTTACTTTTATCCTGTTTCTGGTTTCCTTGTGGCTTCTAACTGCTCTAACTCTGGTCTACTCTTCATAGCATCTTGTTTTCTGTTCATGTGAGATGAGTTATATACCTGTACCAATATTAACATTAAACTGCAGTGTTCTCAATCCTCTGTCTAGATTTCTTGAAAATTCAGTTTTAAAGAATGGAAACTCATTAGCTCCTTTAAAAGCTCTGTTCCTACTAGACAGGAAGTATGGTACATGTGTGATCTGGCCACCCAAGATACAAAGGTACTTTTCTCTTTAAAAAAAAAAAAAAAAAAATCCAAAGTACTGGAGCTTCAGTTTTAGCATCATTCCTTCCAAAGAAATCCCAGGGTTGATCTCCTTCAGAATGGACTGGTTGGATCTCCTTGCAGTCCAAGGGACTCTCAAGAGTCTTCTCCAACACCACACTTCAAAAGCATCAATTCTTCGGCGCTCAGCCTTCTTCACAGTCCAACTCTCACATCCATACATGACCACAGGAAAAACCATAGCCTTGACTAGACGGACCTTAGTCGGCAAAGTAATGTCTCTGCTTTTGAATGTGCTATCTAGGTTGGTCATATACAAAGGTTAGTATCTTTATTTGCAGTTACCATGAACACAAATATGTACAACTGTCTAGTACATTCTTGGTCTGTAATGGGCTTATGCAACTTAGAGTAGGAGAGAGAGGGGAGGGCCCTTACTTTTATCCTGTTTCTGGTTTCCTTGTGGCTTCTAACTGCTCTAACTCTGGTCTACTCTTCATGCATCTTGTTTTCTGTTCATGTGAGATGAGTTATATACCTGTACCAATATTAACATTAAACTGCAGTGTTCTCAATCCTCTGTCTAGATTTCTTGAAAATTCAGTTTTAAAGAATGGAAACTCATTAGCTCCTTTAAAAGCTCTGTTCCTACTAGACAGGAAGTATGGTACATGTGTGATCTGGCCACCCAAGATACAAAGGTACTTTTCTCTTTAAAAAAAAAAAAAAAAAAAATTTTGGCCACACCATGCAGCATGTGGGATCTTAGTGACCAGGAATCGAACCCTTGCCCCTGCAGCAGAAGTGTGGAGTCTTAACCACACTTCTAGCACTAAGATGTCCCCAGGATGGCTCTTCTCTTGCTTCCTGTCCACCCCCTGCTCCACCAGCCCCTACTCCACCTACACCATACTCACAGGACTGACTTCCTACATACTTGCCTCCCCAGCTAGTGATTGTCCTAACTTTAGATTAGAACATCTCCATCAGAAGGGCAGTGGAGGGGTGTGCCTCTCTGCTTGTTTCCCTGGTGATCTATGAGCCAAGCTGACACCAATTCCTCTATAACCGGTAGCCCGCCCCAGCACACATACCCCTTCTACTCCCACCCCTGACCCCCATCAAAGACTGTCACATGACGGGGTGTTGCTCCAGGACCTCGCTTCCCACGTGCAAGGTTCCTCATTCATTGAACCATTGATGTCTCCATTGCTGACTCTAGGCTCTTTCTTCGGTTTCAAAGTTGGCCTTCAGGACTTGTAGGCCTGCTGGTTGCAGCCTGACAGCATCCTGGAAGAAAGCTCAGTTTGAGAATTGGAATTCCAGCTCTGCCCACCTTTAACCCTGGGCAATAGTTTGCTGATTGAATGTAAAGATTGAAAATAACATGCAAAATGTCTGACGCAAGTTAGGTAGAGGCTCTTGAAATGGTTATTTCTTTTGCATCAGCCAAGGCAGGGGAGGGATTTCCGGAGGACCAGCACTATTGTATTCAAGGACCAGTGAGTTCACAAAGCATCTTCAAGCCATGGACGCTTCTTTTCTGGAAAGGCCAACAGATACTGGGCTTTTGAGTAACAACAGCCTGTAAACACTGGGATTCAAAGCTCTCCACTGGCCACTGAAAGTTGCCTGACACTTTCATTTTTAAGGTTTTGTGATTTCTTCGAGTGTCTTTTTCGGAAGGGTGATTCAGTCAAACCTCCATGGGCTTCTTCTACCATATTTCTCCCCAAGAAGAAGGCTGGACAAAGTGGAGATCGGTTTGTCACCCAGCAGCTGCCTCCGTGGTGGTGGGTGAGGGGTGTTGTAAGGACGTCAAGGAGGGCAGGTCACAGCTCGTGGCAGCATGGGCCAGTGAGTTCACAAAATGAGTTGTCATGAAGCATCACTTGGGATGGGCAGCCTCGCCCAGCCTTGCTTTGTTTTACAAATTTAAAGCAGGGCCTGATCTGGGTGACCAGAGCCTCCTGGTCCGTTTACATCTCACTGTGGGTGGCAGCATCGTTTGCAGTAAGAATATTCTCCTTTTCAAGGTGGCCTGATGGCTCAGATGGTAAAGAATCTGTCTGCAATGCAGAAGACCCAGGTTTGATCCCTGGTTCGGGAATATTCCCCCCATCCCCCACCTGGGAGAAGGGAATGGCAACCCACTCCAGTGTTCTTGCTTGGAGAATTCCTTGCACAGAGGAGCCTGGCAGGCTACAGTCCATGGGGTTGCAAAGAGTTTGAAGCAACTGAGTGACTAACAGTTTCAATTTTCAATGTCATAAAGAAGTTTGGGAACAACTTCTGTAGGTAAGAGCCCATTTCGCAGAAGAGAAGGCTGAGGCTCACAGATTATTCCATCCTCAAAGGCCACACCTAGAAACATTAAAACCAGGGTTTGACACCAGGCCTGTTTGCCTTCAAAGTCCGAGTTCATTCCTCACACTGTTGAAAACAAAACTGAGTAAACAGTAGTATCTAAATTTTGAATAGGTCTTTATGGCTGACCAAGTGCTTTGACAGAAGAGGGGAGTTAAGGGGGTGAGGGAATGAGCGGTCTCATATATCTAACCTGCATCCAGGGCTTCCCACCAACCATCTTATTGAATGTTAACTGTGTGGATTCCTGATTCACAGAACTTATAGTCGATGGCCTTGCTTTGTTTTACAAATTTAAGTTGCTCAGTCATCGTTTTCTCTCTATGCCCCACTAGTTCTAAGAACAAGCACTACTAATTACTCACATTTGTGTATGACAGGGTAGCTTTCACATATGTTTGATATTTCATTTGGTTCTCAAATCACCCCCTGTGGAGTTGGGCAATTTTACAAGGAGGAAACTGAGGCTAAGTGGTTATCTATCTTACCCCAAAGTGGCACCAGTAGCATGAGGCCAGGCTGGGAACACTTAATGACTGTTCCAGCTCTGCCAGCACCTGGCAGTGGACGTTGATTCTCAAGTGTTTCTGCACTGACCGCGTGCTTCAAGACTTGAAGCTCATGGGGCAGGGATAGGGTAGGAGACTGGGATTGATGCATACACACCGCCAGATACAAAACAGATAACTCATAAAAATCTACTGTGTATATTTAGTGCAGCAGAAACAGCTGCAACACTGTAAATCAACTATACTCAATAAAAATTAATTTATAGGAAGATAAGGTAAGGTAAGGTAAAGTCACTCAGTCGTGTCCGACTCTTTGTGACCCCATGGACTGCAGCCCACCAGGCTCCTCAGTCCATGAGATTCTCCAAGCAAGAATACTGGAGTGGGTTGCCATTTCCTTCTCCAGGGGATCTTCCCGACCCAGGGATCGAACCTGGGTCTCCCGCATTGGAGGCAGACGCTTTAACCTCTGAGCCATAGCTTTGAAGTTTAGCAGATAGCTTCCTCCTATCCTCCCTTTTCAAAATATCCCCAATCAACAGGAAAAAAAAAAAAGTAAATAAATAGAAGGGGAAGAAAAACAACCAAAATGTTCTCAAGCAATTGTCTTTCAAGAACAAATACAAAATGAAGGCTGGCCCAGGAAATAGCTTTCTTCTCTGTGTAGAGAAGCCGCCGGCCCAGGGCAGGGGTGACATCATCATCTCTCAGTCAGGTGATGGCTTGACCACCCAGCTTCAGCCCATCTTTCCCCATAGACTGTCCTAACTGTACCCTCACCTGACCTCCCGCCTGCAGGCTGACTTCACACATAGGCTGTCTTAGTATGTAAGCCCCCCTTTTCACCAGATTATATAATCTTATAGAACTTTAATATGACTTTTAGAGATGGGGAGACTGAGCTGGAGAAAAGTTCAATGATAGAACTTGCACTTAAACCTGGGTCTTTTGACAGAACATTCAGGACCTTTCTTGCCCCAAGAGTGATGCCTTCATTTCATATGGTAGAGATTTTCAGAATCAGATAATCATTTTTACCAGCTCAAGAGTAGACAAAAGAAACTCTTAAACTTGATGTCTTTAGTTTTTGTACATTTCTGTTTTCTCTCTCTATGTATTTTAATTTCTTTGTCCAGGACTTTTGCGTATTTGAAGAATTGCTTAAGTCATGTGCTGCTGGAGGAAGATAGGGAGAAAGACTGGATGAGAGATAACAGTATCATGGAAACTGCTAGAAAACCCTCAAGAAATGATTTCTTTTTAAAGGAAAATATTCAGTAAGTATGCTCCTTAAAGTAAACCCATGAGTGTAAAACAAGCCACTCTGCCAGGTGAGGAATCCCACCCATGACAGGGTCACGCGGCAGAGTTTTGATGGGCAAGGACGAGTTAGATCTCAGGTTTTCCCCCTGGTATTTCCTGAGCATGTACCCCCTAAATAAGAATCTGCCTGCTTTTCCACTCTTCTGACTTTCTCTGGAAAAAGTTAACTCAGGGCTTTAGTCTTCTGCGTTTGAAAGGAGTGTTTCAGCTCAACCCCCTCTGATAACACTCTAACTTGCCTAACAGGTTCTTTGGACCTTACAGCCCCCAACTGCAAGGGGCACAAAGCTTAAGTATCTTAAAGTTACAAAACCTTTTCTAAGAGCTAAAAAACATATTGGTGACAGGATTTCACTGTTAACTCAATGATTGCTGCCAGACCTCCTTATCTTTATCTTTCAGGCACCTGGAAAGATGTTAATCGATGTAAACAGGATATGGAAAAGGATATATGGTAGTTTTGATGTTAGCAACACTAGACTTTTGAGTTAATTGACACAAATAAGTCTTCTGATTAACAAACCCTTATCAGAAAAGAGCTGTAAAATGTTAATTGGCCTTTTGGCCAGAAGATGATGTAAATCACCTAAGGCTTGTGTATACAACTAGGTATGCAGAGAGAAAGCCTGGTCTCAATAAGAGTCAGGGCTGCTGACGCTGCATAATTTTATATATTATCCATTGATCTCTATGTAAGAAAAGGATATAAAAGACCTTGAAGAACAAAGGGAGCCGGAGCCAGTTATTGGAAGGATTGGTTTCCCTCGTGTCTTCTCTCTAATTTCAGGCTGAATTCCCATCTGGGGCGTGGAGGCTCGCCATGTCTACTTACTTGTCCCGGCTTCTAAGTTCCGTGAAAGGGAGCCCAGGGCGGGGCACCCTTAGAGATTCAAGCGGGTGCCGGTGGCCCCACGTAGATGGTGCAAACTCCTTGTCTGGAACTTTATTGGCTTTCCACGTAAACCAAGTTATTCAGCCTTCTTTTCTCCATCTAAAATTTCCTACTATACTATTATTTCCTAATCTTATATTTCTAAATAAATAAGTGTTTTTCTTGCCACGTTGTCCCCGCTTTGAATCACCCTGGATCCACCGGGGCTGGACCCTGGCACCACTCCTTTTCAGTACTATTCACTGAAACTCATGGTATAGAAAATAAATTTCTCTGTCCAGAGATATCTCTCAAGCACATAAACCAGGCCCTTTATCCTGCTGAAGAAAACCAAATGTAACTTGTGTGAGAGCTCACGAGCCATTTTCAGGTACAGGGAAACATCGGGGGGTCACATTCCTGTAGTTGCAGATGTGTGTGTTGCGGAACTTCAGTAGGTTTTCTGAGTCGTAAGTAAAATGCAAGGGCGAAATTAATTATTTATTTCTGGCCTTGCTGGCTCTTCATTGCTGCACGTGGCTTTCAGCGGTCGCAGTGAGTGGGGGCTACTCCCTCGTTGGGGTGCCTTCTCATTGGGGTGTCCTCTCTTGTTGTGGGGCACTGGCTCTAGGCAACAGGCTCAGTATTTGTAGCACGTGGGATCCTCCAAGACCAGGGGTCAAACCTGTGTCCCCACAACTAGATTTAAAATGGATAAGCAACAAGGAACTACAGTATGGCACATGGAACTCTGCTCAATGTTATGTGGCAGCCTGGATGGGAGGGGTGTTTGGGGAGGGGAGAATGGTTATAGGTTTATGTATGACCGAGTCTCCTTTGCTGTTCACCTGAAACTATCACAGCATTGTTAATTGGCTATACTCCAATACAAAATAAAAAGTTAAAAAAAAAATTGCAGGGGTGATTGCAAGAGCTAAAACCTCAGGTGTGAGAATTTGTCCTTGAAGATAAGATTCCTAATGAAGTTAAACTTAGTTGCTGTCTTCTTTTCACTGTGCAAAACAAATACCTAAAACATCTTTTACATATATCCTTTAATATTTAAGAACTTGAATTAAATATGTCCACAAAGTAGCTCTGAAATGAGTACCAGTGTTGATCTGGGCTGCAAAGAACTCTTGGATGTTTAGATGATACATAGTTATATCATGGAGGCAATGTTCTGCCAGTTGGATTAAATGTGTGCTTGGTCATTTAACAAATATTTACTAGGTACTCGCTCTATGCAGATCCTGTTCATGGTACTGGAGACTTTGGATGAATGGGAAGGACCACAGTTCTGTTCTCATGAACTTTCCTTCTAGAGGGAGAAGACAGACAACAGGAGAATAGATGTGATGATTTCTAGGTGCCATTTTGAAGAAAGCAATAGAGAAGAGTAATTGTTGCTGTGAGGATTTATGTATGCTACACCTTCTTGTGGTTAGTTTTACAAATGATTTAACTACCAGTCCTGTGATTTTGCAGGCCAAAAAAGCTGCCAGCTCTAGAGAGTGTTCCTTTGCTCCTGCCTGGGCTTCCTGGGTGGTGCTAGTGGTAAAAATCCTCCTGCCAACGTAGGAGAAGTTACAGACGTGGGTTCGATCCCTGGGTCAGGAAGATCCCCTGGAGGAAGCCATGGCAACCCACTCCAGTATTTTTGCCTGGAGGATCCCATGGACAGAAGAGCCTGGGGGGCTAGAGTCATGGGGTTGCAAAAGAGTTGGACATGCCTGAAGCAATTTAGCGTGCACATACCTGCTAGGGCTGAACTCTATTAGTTGAAGTAGAGTTTTTTTCCTCCCCTTTCCTTTAGGTAGGGCATAGAGTTTCCTTCTTAAATTTCTTCAAAATGAGATAATCATTGTAATTGCTATTGAAAGACAGATGCTTTAGTTACCTTTGATAGTTTGTCATGAATCTCTAGATCTTAGAAGCATAGTATTTAAACAGTTTCTAAAACCTAAAGTATTTATGAAAGATTTATGGTGAGATTTAAGTATGCCAAAATAGTGTCAAAATGTTAAAGAATATTTGATTTGAGGTTCATTAAATTGACTCAACACATTACATGGGTCAAAGGTGGTTTTTTGTTTTTTTTTTTAATTTACTTGGGTTGAAAATGATAATTAATGGCATTGCCTTGAATTAAGGGCATTGCATGCACTGAGAGCACAAGAAAGAAGGTTCCTTTCACTGGGTGTTGGAGGCATCTAAACTGTAAAACCAGAGGGAAAAGTGCAAATAGTTCCATTTTCCAGATATTTGGTACATTTGAAGATGTCAAATTTGTAAGCAACAAGTAATTTAATCCATATTATATTATGCCCAAGTTTGTTTATAAATCCTGTTTGTTATTTTTTTTCTCATAAGAAACAAACATAAACTGTGCTTCTTCAAGATGGAACCCCCAGCAAGAGTTTTCTCTTTTATCCATATTTATATTTTATAGTTGTAAAAAGGAGATTCAGGTCACCCCATTTTAACTAGGGTAAAATGTTCTGAGGTTTCTGAGTTTTTGTTTTCAAGTTATGGCTAGTTTATATCATTGTGGGGCTGTTTTACATTCAGATGATTATATGGTGTTTATTTAAAAGGTAAAAAGAAACGCCAACGTAAGCCTTCAAATATTTACTTCAGCTTTTTAAAAGTCTGTTAACATTAATTCAGGTAACATGTTATTGCATGATTAATGAAAGCTGAATTTCTTTTAACCATATTTAGAAAGAAGACTGTTGAAATAAAAAAAAAATGACTATTATGTTTTGTTTCCTCTGAGGCTTGTAGTTTAGTAATTGCCTTAGTATTGCAATCCAGAGTCACAGAGGAAGGGAATAAAAACTAGTGTATAATATGAGGTTGCTGCTGCTGCTGCTGCTAAGTCGCTTCAGTCGTGTCCGACTCTGTGCGACCCCATAGACGGCAGCCACCACGCTCTCCCGTCCCTGGGATTCTCCAGGCTAGAACACTGGAGTGGGTTGCCATTTCCTTCTCCAACGCAGGAAAGTGAAAAGTGAAAGGGAAGTCGCTCAGTCATGCCCGACTCTTAGCGACGCCATAGACTGCAGCCCACCAGGCTCCTCCGTCCGTGGGATTTTCTAGGCAAGAGTACTGGAGTGGGGTGCCATTGATAATATGAGGAGTTATCAGGAAAAGGCAGAGAAGGAAAGAATTGAGGGGAAAATGAAAGAAAGAAGAAAGGGAAGAGATTCACTTGGCTGTACAGCAGAAACTGACACAACATTGTAAAGCAACTATACTCCAATGAAAATTAAAAAGAAAGAAAAAGGGACAAAAGAAAGAAAAGCAAACCAGGGAGAGCCTGGAGCAGCGTCTTGGATTCCTTACCGACGAGCTCATTCTCTCAGAAGCTAGCGTGCTAGTGACAGAGCTCGGGGAAGATACACATGGAGCTGCAGGCTTGGTGCCCAGACCTGTGGACACAGTGTGGGAAGGAGAGGGTGGGGCCCACTGAGAGAGGAGCGTGGACACATAGCTGTCCCCACGCGGAAAATAGAGAGCGCGTGCTATGCGCTGTGTGACGCAGGAGCTCGGCCCAGTGCTCTAGACAGCCTGGAGGGGTGGGGAGGGAGGCAGGGAGGGTCCGAGGAGGGCACACGCGTGCACCTGTGGCCCATTCGTGCTGATGGATGGCGGGGACCAGCACGATACTGTGAAGCAATTATCCGCCAATAAAACTTTTCTTAAAAAAAAAGTAAGGAAAGAAACTGCAAATGATAACAGTTCTAGCCACCGAGTTAGTGTGAGGTTTAAACAGCATAACATATATGAAAGGGCCTCAAAAAAATTCTTTACAGAAGAAGGTTCTCTGCAGGTACTACAGGCAGACCTCTGAGAGATTAGGAGTGGGTTGGGTTCAGACCACCACAATAAAGCAAACATCAACACAGTGAGTCACATGAATATTTTCGTTTCACACTGCATATAAAAGTTACATTTATATCATACTGTAGTCTATTAAGAGCAACAGCGCTATGTCTTAAAAGATGTAAAGTTTTAAGTTAAAAAATACTCTAAAAGAAGGTAACCATCATCTGAGCCTTAAGCAGGTTTTAGTAGTAACATCAAAGAGCACGGCTCATGGATCACTGTAATAAACATAATAGTGATGAAATGGAGATGCAGAGACATGAAGTGAGCAAATGATATTGAAGAAATGGCGTGCTGGGCTTGCTTGATGTGGGGTTGCCACAAACCTTCAATTTGTGAAAAATGCAGCATCTTCAAAGTGTAATAAAAAGAGGAGTGCCTGTATTAATAAAAGATATGGGCCTATTTACCATCTTATTTCTAAAACTATATTTGAGGTTTTTCGAAGGGCCTCCCAAGCCAATCTCAAGCACGGAGAGTGAGATGGACACCCTTTATCTTGTGAGAAAGCTTGCAGTGTCTCAGTACTCACACTGGCTGCATATAGGGTAGAGGAGGAGCAGAACAGGATCTCTTTGATTAGTGTCTATTGTTAACAACAACAAAAAAAGCCAAAGCTATAGTTGTGCACATTTAAGATACAGTATCTCATTGGGAAGATACTGGGTAGGTGATACATTCTATAAGACTGGAAAAGATGAAAGAAGCTGATTCATCTAATTCAAGGCCAGGATCCATGGAGGCTGCACTGCATTCAGTGAGGCCATAGTTTGTGCATGTGACTGTTCAAACTCTTAAGCATCCTTTCATTTAATTCTCACCACCATCATGTGGGGCCCAGCAATAAGAACTCCACATGGCAGCTGGAGAAAGCAATCTTTAAGGATTTAAGCACATTTAAAAGTTAACTACCGCACAATTGCACTCATCTCACATGCTAGTAAAGTCATGCTCAAAATTCTCCAAGCCAGGCTTCAGCAATACGTGAACCGTGAACTTCCAGATGTTCAATCTGGTTTTAGAAAAGGCAGAGGAACCAAAGATCAAATTGCTAACATCCGCTGGATCATGGAAAAAGCAAGAGAGTTCCAGAAAAACATCTATTTCTGCTTTATTGACTATGCCAAAGCCTTTGACTGTGTGGATCACAATAAACTGTGGAAAATTCTGAAAGAGATGGGAATACCAGACCATCTGACCTGCCTCTTGAGAAATTTGTATGCAGGTCAGGAAGCAACAGTTAGAACTGGACATGGAACAACAGACTGGTTCCAAATAGGAAAAGGAGT
>SJXQ01011708.1:293157-353793 GCA_006408695.1 Aepyceros melampus
TGTGCATGGAACAACAGACTGGTTCCAAATAGGAAAAGGAGTACGTCAAGGCTGTATATTGTCACCCTGCTTATTTAACTTCTATGCAGAGTATATCATGAGAAGCACTGGGCTGGAAGAAGCACAAGCTGGAATCAAGATTGCTGGGAGAAATATCAATCACCTCAGATATGCAGATGACACCACCCTTATGGCAGAAAGTGAAGAGGAACTCAAAAGCCTCTTGATGAAAGTGAAAGAGGAGAGTGAAAAAGTTGGCTTAAAGCTCAACATTCAGGAAACGAAGATCATGGCATCTGGTCCCATCACTTCATGGGAAATAGATGGGGAAACAGTGGAAACAGTGTCAGACTTTAATTTTTTTGGGATCCCAAATCACTGCAGATGGTGATTGCAGCCATGAAATTAAAAGACGCTTACTCCTTGAAAGAAAAGTGATGAGCAACCTAGATGGCATAATTAAAAGCAGATATTACTTTGCTGACTAAGGTCCATCTAGTCAAGGCTATAGTTTTTCCAGTGGTCATGTATGGATGTGAGAGTTGGACTGTGAAGAAGGCTGAGCACTGATGAATTGATACTTTTGAAGTGTAGTGTTGGAGAAGACTCTTGAGGGTCCCTTGGACTGCAAGGAGATCCAACCAGTCCATTTTGAAGGAGATCAGCCCTGGGATTTCTTTGGAGCGAATGATGCTAAAGCTGAAACTTCAGTACTTTGTCCACCTCATGGGAAGAGTTGACTCATTGGAAAAGACTCTGATGCTGGGAGGGATTGGGGGCAGGAGGTGAAGGGGACGGCAGAGGATGAGATGGCTGGATGGCATCACCAACTCGATGGACGTGAGTCTGAGTGAACTCCGGGAGATGGTGATGGACAGGGAGGCCTGGCGTGCTGCGATTCTTGGGGTCGCAAGGAGTCGGACATAACTGAGTGACTGAACTGAACTGAACTGAAAAGTTACTTATCAAGTAAACGGCAGAATTCAAATTCAAATCCAGGTATTTACTGCCTTGCTTCTTGCCTTCAGCTCTCTGGACACCCCTGCTGCTTCCTGGGGCAAAGGGGATCAAAGGCAAGGGGCCCAGGGCTCTCCTGCAGAGTCAGCTGTTGGCCCTGTGGGTGTTGGAGTCAGAGGTCTTTTTTCCCCATCCCACCCTCATGTTCTGTAGCATTTCTAGAGAGTGTCTATGTTCCTTCTCCTGTCTTGGGATGGTGGTTGAACTGAACTGAAAAGTTACTTATCAAGTAAACGGCAGAATTCAAATTCAAATCCAGGTATTTACTGCCTTGCTTCTTGCCTTCAGCTCTCTGGACACCCCTGCTGTTTCCCGGGGCAAAGGGGATCAAAGGCAAGGGGCCCAGGGCTCTCCTGCAGAGTCAGCTGTTGGCCCTGTGGGTGTTGGAGTCAGAGGTCTTTTTTCCCCATCCCACCCTCATGTTCTGTAGCATTTCTAGAGAGTGTCTATGTTCCTTCTCCTGTCTTGGGATGGTGGCACCATCGTTAAGGGCAGCTCTCTTTAACTGCTGCTTCTCAGAGATGGTCTCCTAGTTCCAGAGGTTGGTGAACACTTTGCAGGGGTTAACGGAGGAGCTCAGAAGTGTTGAGTGCTAAGAAGAGAAAGAGGGATACAGTAGGAATTTGGGAGTAACATCACTGTATGTAAGATAGATAACCAACAAGGACCTATAGCACATGGAACTCTACTCAATAATTTGTAATAATCTATATGGGAAAATGGAAAGAATCTGAAAAAATACATCCTGAATCACTTTGCTCTACATTTGAAACAAAATGTTGTAAATCAACTGTACTTCAATAATTTTTTTTTTAAAGGGAAAGAGGCAGGAAAAGGAGTAAGGTTAGGGTAGTGGGGGAATATAAAGAGATTGCCTACTGGTGCCCTGTACAGTGCTAGGTGCTGGGACAAAGAAGTAGACAAAAGGCAAGGTAGTTCTCTTTCCATTTACAGCCAGGTTGGGTAGAAAGAAAGTGGTGTTAAGAGGTGTATGAGTTAATGGGCTTCCCTGGTGGCTCAGACAGTAAAGAACCTGCCTGCAGTGTGGGGGACTTGAGTTTGATCAGTGGGCTGGGAAGATCCCCTGAAGGAGGAAATGGCAGCCCACTCCAGTATTCATGCCTGGAGTATTCTGCAAACAGAGGCACTGTTGTTCCTGGGGTCCCTAAGAGTTAGACACAACTGAGCAGCTAACACCTTCATGACAGTAAAAGAGTGCTATGGCAAGGAATAAGGAGAGGAGGATNCTGGTTGTTGCTGCTAAGTCGCTTCAGTTGTGTCCAACTCGTATGACCCCATGGTAAGATTTCCAGTTAATAGAGGAATAGGATCACAGCTTATCATGCCAGCTTTTACTCTGACTCTGCTTAATATACTGCAAGTCAGTGTTTACTTCATGAGTGGTATTTAGTGCTTTTCAATTAAAAACCAAGCCATGTTGTTAATATGGAAATTCCTATGATGAGTTGTGCCCACTGTCTCTCCATCGCTCACTCCCTCTATGTGTTGGCAGTCAGGGATGCATTCCAGGCTGTGGTAGTTAGCATCCTTGGATATAAGCCCAGTGGATGCAGCAGTTGCGTCTGCTTTGCTGCCTGCTACTCCTCCACCCCCTGGAATCTGGTTTTGCTCTACTACGGCAACGGAGTGCTTCTGCTCAAGGTCACAGCTCTGTATTGCTAAATCCCGTGGACACTTTGCAACTTCTGTTTTCACCTCTTAGCCGCATGTGACCCTGATGACCAATTCCTCCTTGAAGTATGTTCTTCTTATAGCTTCCGTCACACCATCATGTTCTGGTTTTCTTCCTACTGCCCTGAATATGCCGCGGTCTCCTTTGAGGGCTCATTTATATCCCTTCATCCTTTAAATATTGATGTTCCTTCAGGGTACATGGGGCTTCCCTGGTAGCTCAGATGGTAAAAGTTTCTGCCTACCATGCGGGAGACCAGCGTTCGATCCCTGGGTTGGTAAGATCCCCTGGAGAAGGAAATGGCAACCCACTCCAGTACTCTTGCCTGGAAAACCCCATGGACCGAGGAGCCTGGTAGGCTACAGTCCATGGGGTCGCAAAGAATCGGACACGACTGAGCGACGTCCCTTCCCTTCACTTCAGGGTATGTCCTGGCTCACCTATTTTTATTATACACACTCTTCCCCCGGCAATCTCATCCCTTACACAGGTTCTTGTCTTCTATGTGACTCTCTTCTAAATTAATGTCGCTATCTGAAACCTCTTCTGAGCATCTGAAGTCAAGCCGTTCACTGAACAGCTTCTCTCCGATGGCTCGATCCCAGCCTGTCCCAACTGAAGGCTGACTCCTTCTGCCCTTCCCCGGCCACAAGCAGTTTCCTTCTGCCCCCACCCTCCCCAATTCGTCAGCTCCTTCTATGGACCAAACTGCAGTGAACGACACTTCCATCCTTTTGATTACTGAGAAGAGAAACCCAGGAACCATTCTTGACTTCTCCCTTGCCTCTACCACAGTCCTAAATTAATAGACTAATCCTGTCAATTCTTCCCTCTCAATAGCTCTTAAATAAATCCAATTCTCTTTAGCTTTCTCCCTCTCCAGTTCAGAGAATGCATGCTCCCAAATCACCTGTCTCTATGCCAGCCAAGTCCCGGAATGCCAGACACCTGAGTCCATTGTCCTTTTCATTTTGCCCAGTAGTACCTGCCTTGAAGCTGCAAAGAAAAGCACGCTGGTTGACTTAGTCTGAAAAGGCCAGAGGGCTTGGAACTGTGCATGTGTGTATGTGAAACCCTATTTGCTTAAAAATTTGATCCAACTGCATCTATAGTAATTTCTAGAGCTTCTAAATTTCTCCATTTATTTTCTAGACCTTCATGTCTACTTTATAGCTAATAGTAATCATATTCTGTGCTGTGCTTAGTTGCTCAGTCATGTCCAACTCTTTGTGACTCCGTGGGCTGCAACCCACCAGGCTCCTCTGTCCATGGGATTCTCCCGGCAAGGATACAGGCGTGGGTGGCCATGCCCTCCTCCAGGGGGTCTTCCCAACGCAAGGACTGAACGCAGGTCTCCTGCATTGCAGGTGGATTCTTTACTGACTGAGCCCCGAGGGAAGCCCAAGAATACTGGAGTGGGTAGCCTCTCCCTTCTCCAGGGAAACTTCCCCACTCAGGAATTGAACAGGGGTCTCCTGCATTGCAGGTAGATTCTTTACCAGCTGAGCTACCCAGGAAGCCCAGTCGTATTCTACTTAGCAGCCAATAGTATACTGCTAATACTACTAATGTGTGGTAGTATGCTATAGGATAGCTATAGTTAATAGCATAGATTGCTTTTTCCCTTCATAATTTTAGTTTTAATTGCCATGTTGAAGCTCAAATGTTTGTTTCTTAATTTCTCACATTCTTGAAAGTTATTTCTTCCAGTCTGCTGGAATTTTTCATCCCCGTATTTGCTTGGTCTTTTTTTTTTACCCCCAAGCTGTCTAGTGGACACTGCAGTTATGATTCTGTAAGTAAAATCAAGATCAATCGTTCAGCTGTTTGATGACTTCTCATTACTTACAGTTTTTTTTTTAAACTCTGAAAAGTGCTCATTTATTTTTACAATTTCCTTTTTTTTTTCTTGCTCAAAAGGATAATTAAAATCCAGAGGACCTCTTTTGAAACTTTCCATATGTAGATTCACTAATATTTTGGAGTGAAATGATGGGTTGTGGGAATATCTTGATGATTCTTCTTGTTTTCATACATTTTAAACCATGTATTGGGTACCATTTTGCCTTTTTATACTGTTCATGCAACTCACTGCAAAAGACACTGATGCTGGGAAAGACTGAAGGCAAAAGGAGAAGAGGGTGACAGAGGATGAGATGGTTGGATAGCTTCATCGACTTAATGGACATGAACTTGGGCAAACTTTGGGAGACAGGGAGGGACAGGGAGGCCTGTGTGCTGCAGTCCATGGGGCTGTAAAGAGTCAGACATGGCTTAGCAACTGAACAACAGCAACAATTGGGTACAGTGTGTTGATAGGCCTGTAGAAGGTGGCAGTGCGATTTGACAGCTGGATGAGGGCTGATTAAGGTGCACTGCATGTCAGGATATATGCTTGCTCTCGGTGGGTCTATGGGGCACCTCTTGGGCCCCATCTGGCATCTGCAGCCAGAGATACAGGTGGCTTGGCAGTGCCTGGACTCAGCTGTCCTTTGAGTCTCTGGCTGGCCTGTGGCCTCTCTGTTCTTGCTGTTGGGGAGGTTTCCAGGAACTCCCTGGTGACAGAGGCATAACCGAGCTCTAGGAACATGCACTCCATGGGCTGTTTTTGACCACAAAGGGGTGGGAGCCTCGGTATGGTGCGAATAAATGTACTTTACTGACTTTTTCATCCTCACCCTCCTGCTCCCTCAGGTATCGGGAAAAGTATTTACATAATAATAAATATTCTTCAGTGTGGTGAGGATTAAATAAGATAAAGTGGGTACAGGTCAAATAGTAGATACTCAATAAATGCTAATTTTCCTCTCTGTTCCTACACTTACAAAATTGTGATAATGAATGTCATTATTTTGTTTAGCTTTTTTTTGTCGTTTTTACTACTAGGCTTGAAAAAATAATTTAAAGAAAATAATCTTTTAAACTTAAAACTCTTCAAAAATTGAAATTAATACTAACCAATGACTGATAAGTACAGCTAAGAAGTATAGCTGATAGGGGGGCATCTCTGGTAGCTTAGCTGGTAAAGAATCCACCTCCAATGCAGGAGAACCTGGTTCCATTCCCGGGTGGGGAAGTTCCCTTGGTGAAGGGATAGGCTACCCACTCCAGTATTCTTGGGCTTCCTCAGGGTCTCAGTTGGTAAAGAATCCGCCTGCAATATGGGAGACCTGGGTTTGATCCTGGGTTGGGGAAAATCCCCTGGAGGAGGGCATGGCAACCTACTCCTGTAGGTTGACTGGAGAATCCCTTTGGACAGAGGAGCCTGGCAGGCTGAAGTCCATGGGGCTGCAAAGAGTCAGACACGACTGAGCAGCTAAGCACAGCACAGCTGAATGTCCTGTGTGGAGTCAGAGAAACCTAGAGTCTGGTTCTGGTCCCACTGATGACTTAGTGACGGAACAACAAGAAATGGCTACCTGCTTCACTTCGGAAGGTCTGTGGTGACTCACACGACACTGGATGAGGAAATAGGCTTGTTCTGACTCCTAGCACCTGCTGGCAGAGGGAGGAAAGAAAGAGGGAGAAAAAAATGTTTTAATAGTAACACAGTCAAGATGGAATTTACTCCTAGCTTTCACTTCAAGGAGGAAGTGATTCTAATAACCAAAACTGGCTTGAAACTCCCCACCCACTTAGTCCTGGCTGCAAAATGATGCTCTGCTGAAAGTACCCTGTGCCTCAGATGCCACTGAGTCAGGGGCAGAGCTCAGGATTCACAGCCAGGGATGGACAAAGCTTTTCCTCACAGCCAGCTGATACTAACTCAGTCTTCAAAGAATTCCTGTGAATAAGCCAAGAAGTAAAGCTAACTCACAGAAATCACTCCTAAAGATCCCAAAGCAAGAAACAGATATCTCAGTGACTGAGCGGCATAAGCGTATTGTGTGTTATATAGTGAAACCAGACTGAACCCTGACTAGTCTCTTCACTAAGAGTTTTTGGAAGGAGGAGCTAACGAGATATCAAAACAGACTCTGTGTCCTTTGAAATTTGTTGTCCATGTTTATGGAGAATGAACTGTGCATAAACCTCAGAATTCGGGGGCTTCCCTGGCGGTCCAGTTGTTGGGATTTTACCTTCCAACACGCAGGTTGCAGGTTTGATCTCTGTTCCAGGAGCTAGGATCCCACATGCCTCCTGGCCAGAAAACCAAAACATAAAACAAGCAGTATTGTAACAAATGAACCATTAAAAAAAGTGGTCCACATTAAAAAAAAATCTTTAAAAAATCTCAGGATTGGGGGTCATTTCTTTTACCCTCACCAATTGTTTTCTTTCTTTGAAAATTCTGAGTTAATTATTTGGGGGGTTATTTTCATTTCATTTTTTGGTCTTTTTTTTTAATTGTGGTAAAAAACCCATAAAGCATTCAATGCTTCATCTTAACTGTTTTTGAGTGTACAGCTCGGTAGTGTTAAGTATATTCACATTGTTGGGCAACACGCTTCTAGAACTTTTTCATCTTGCAACACTGTAATTCTATACCCAGGAAACACCAATTCCTCCCTCTCAGTCCTTGGCAACCACTTGTCTACTTTTTGTTTCTATAGTTTTGGCTTCTTTGGACATCTTATGTGAGTGGAAACACACAGTATTTGTCCTCCTGTGACTGATTTCTTTCTCTTAGCATAATGTCTCAAGGTTCATCCATGGTTTAGCATGGGACCCTTTAGCAGGGGCTCACTCTTTTTAAGGCTGCACAATATCAATAACCTCAGATATGCAGATGACACCACCCTTATGGCAGAAAGTGAAGAGGAACTCAAAAACCTCTTGATGAAAGTGAAAGAGGAGAGTGAAAAAGTTGGCTTAAAGCTCAACATTCAGAAAACGAAGATCATGGCATCTAGTCCCATCACTTCATGGGAAATAGATGGGGAAATAGTGGAAACAGTGTCAGACTTTATTTTGGGGGGCTCTAAAATCACTGCAGATGGTGATTGCAGCCATGAAATTAAAAGACGCTTACTCCTTGGAAGGAAAGTTATCACTAACCTAGATAGCATATTAAAAAGCAGAGATATTACTTTGCCGACTAAGATGCGTCTAGTCAAGGCTATGGTTTTTCCGGTGGTCATGTATGGATGTGAGAGTTGGACTGTGAAGAAAGCTGAGCAATTTAGCAGGGGCTCACTCTTTTTAAGGCTGCACAATATCAATAACCTCAGATATGCAGATGACACCACCCTTATGGCAGAAAGTGAAGAGGAACTCAAAAACCTCTTGATGAAAGTGAAAGAGGAGAGTGAAAAAGTTGGCTTAAAGCTCAACATTCAGAAAACGAAGATCATGGCATCTAGTCCCATCACTTCATGGGAAATAGATGGGGAAATAGTGGAAACAGTGTCAGACTTTATTTTGGGGGGCTCTAAAATCACTGCAGAGGTGATTGCAGCCATGAAATTAAAAGACGCTTACTCCTTGGAAGGAAAGTTATCACTAACCTAGATAGCATATTAAAAAGCAGAGATATTACTTTGCCGACTAAGATGCGTCTAGTCAAGGCTATGGTTTTTCCGGTGGTCATGTATGGATGTGAGAGTTGGACTGTGAAGAAAGCTGAGCACTGAAAAAATGATGCTTTTGAACTGTGGTGTCGGAGAAGACTCTTGAGAGTCCCTTGGACTGCAAGGAGGTCCAACCAGTCCATCCTAAAGGAGGTCAGTCCTGGGTGTTCTTTGGAAGCAATGATGCTAAAGCTGAAACTCCAATACTTTGGCCACCTGATGCGAAGAGTTGACTCATTGGGAAAGACTCTGATGCTGGGAGGGATTGGGGGCAGGAGGAGAAGGGGATGACAGAGGATGAGATGGCTGGATGGCATCACTCGATGGATGACTCGATGGGCGTGAGTCTGAGTGAACTCCGGGAGTTGGTGATGGACAGGGAGGCCTGGCGTGCTGCCATTCATGGGGTCGCAAAGAGTCGGACACAACTGAGCGACTGAACTGAATCTTCCATTGTATGTTCAGACCATATTTTCTTTATCCATTCATCCGTTATTGGACATTTAGGTTGCTACCACCTCTTGACTATTGTGAATAGTGCTGCCATCAACATAGGGATGTATCTTTTTGAATTATGGTTTTCTCTGGATATATGCCTAAGAGTGAAATTGCTAGGTCATTGGTAAATTGGTAGTTCTCTTTTAATTTTTCATAATGGCTGCACCATTTTACATTCCTACCAACAGTGCACAAGGGTTCCAATTTCTTTCCATCCTAATCAACACATTATTTCTGTTCTTTTTACAGTGGCCCTCCTACTGGGGATGAGCTACCTACTGGGTATCTTATGGTTTTGGTCTGGGTTTGTCTTATGGTTAATGATGTTGAGCATCTTTTCATATGCTTGTTCACCACTCTTGTCTTCTTTGGAAAATTGCCTATTCAAGTCTTTTCTCCATTTTTACTTAGGTTATTTGTTTTTGTTGTTGTTCCTTACATTTTCTTGATATCAACTTGTATATGTCAGATACATGATTTGAAAATATTTTCTCCCATTTTATAGGTTGACTTTTCATTCTAGTGATTGTTTCCTTTGATGCACAGTTTTTAGGTTTGATATCATCCCATTTGTCTATTTTTGCTTTTCTTGCCTGTGCTTTTGATGTCATGTCCAAGAAATCATTGCCAAATCCAAGGTCCTGAAGCTTTCCCCCTATATTTTCTTCTACGACTTTTATAGTTTTAGTTCTCATGTTTAAGTCTTTCAGTTCAGTTCAGTTCAGTTCAGTCGCTCAGTTGCAACTCACAGATTGGGAGAAAATATTTGCAAATGATGTGGCTGATAAGGGTGTTAATTCTAAAAGGTCTTGTAGGTATTCATAGAACTGTTCAACTTCAGCTTCTTCAGCGTTACAGGTTGGGGCATAGACTTGGATTACTGTGATGTTGAATGGTTTGCCTTGGAGACGAACAGAGATCATTCTGTCACTTTTGATATTGCATCCAAGTACTGCATTTCGGACTCTTTTGTTGACCATGATGGCTACTCCATTTCTTCTGAGGGATTCCTGCCCACAGTAGTAGATATAATGGTCATCTGAGTTAAATTCACCCATTCCAGTCCATTTTAGTTCGCTGATTCCTAGAATGTCGACATTCACTCTTTCCATCTCTTGTTTGACCACTTCCAATTTGCCTTGAATCATGGACCTGACATTCCAGGTTCCTATGCAATACTGCTCTTTACAGCATCGGACCTTGCTTCTATCACCAGTCACATCCACAGCTGGGTATTGTTTTTGCTTTGACTCCATCCCTTCATTCTTTCATCCATTTAAAATTAATTTTTGCATTTGATGTAGGGAAGCCCTCAACGCCATCCTTTTGCATGTGGATATCCAGGTTTTCCAGCATCAGTTGTTGAAGAGACTATCCTTTCCTTATTGGGTAATCTTGTTGCAAATTATTTGGTCCTACATGTAGGGTTTGGGCTTCCCTGGTGGCTTAGTGGTAAAGCATCTGCCTGCAACCCAGGAGATGCAGGTTCAATCCCTGGATTGGGAAGATATCATGGAGGAGGGCATGGCAACCCACTCTAGTATTCCTGCCTGGAGCATCCCATGGACAGAGGAGCCAGCAGGCTGCGGTCCCCAGGGTTGCAAAGAGTTGGACATGACTGAAGCTACTGAGCACACTTACAAGGATTGACTTCTGGGCTTTCTAGTCTCCTCCACTGGTCGATAGGGAACCAATAGTCTATATGGTCTCTAAGACCATGTTGCCTTAGTTACTGTTACTACACAGCATGGTTTGAAATCAGGAAGTATGAGGCTTCCAGCTTTGTTATTTTTAAAGATTATTTTTACTATTCAGAGTCCCTTAGATTCCTTATGAATTTTAGGATGGTTATTTCTTTTCCTGCTAAGAGCACCTTTGGGATTTTGATAGGGATTGAACTGAATCAATCTGTAGATCATTTTGGGTTGTATGGACAGTATAATACTATTTAGTCTTCCCACTCATGAGAAATTTTGCTACTATAATAAGTGGGATTGTTTTCTTAATTTCTTTTTCAGATAGGCTATTGCTAGTGTATAGCAATGAGAGTGATTTTTGTATATTGATTTTTTTATCCTGCAACTTTGCTGCAATCTTTTTATTCATTGGAACAGTTTTGTTGGTGTATGTTGTGGAGAGTTTAGGATTTTCCACATGTAAGATTATGTCATTTGCAAACTGAGATAATTTTACTTCTTTTCCAATTTAGATGCCTTTTATAATTTTAGTTGTTTGCTTTAGAGTTTCCAACGTTGAAATTAAGATTCCAGCCTATGGAGCAACAGAGGGGTGAAGAAAAACCAGGACCCTTGCTCTTCCACAGGATGTCTGTATAAACAAGAGAGAAGCCAGCCACTGCCTCCGGGGAGCTCAGCCTGAACCTGGGTGTGTGCGTGGAGAGCAGAGCACAGGCTGAATTTCGACCCCTCCCACCCCCCGATCGAAATTCTTGGGTAGTGGACACGTGTTTCACTTCAAATCCTCCTGACTTCTCCTCTGATTCTAGCCACAGGTGCAGGGACCAGTTCTGAGCAGGCTCCCCTGGATATTGCCTCCTTTGAAACCCTGGCCTCTCATTTCTTGTTTGGGGGGTTTTGTGATTCTCTTCTTGGGGGTGTCCATAGGAGCTTTCTTGGCACTCACAGTGTGCAAGGCTGGAGGTGGGGAGGAGTCACAGAGGGGATGGAGGGCAGGGAGAATAATGCTCCACAAGGCAGCCCTTGACCCGTGGGGCCAGCGGTCAATGAACAAATGCTCTGCTGTCTCCACAAGCCCCCGTGGAAGTGTCTTTTCTTTATAGATACACACACACATATTTATATGTGTGTGTGTATCTATAAAGAAAAGACACATTTATATACATTTATTTATTTGGCTGCACTGGATCGTAGTTGTAGCATGCAGCATGCAAACTCTTAGTTGGGACCTGCAGGATCTTTAGCTACAACCACGCAGGATCTATTCCCTGTTCTGGGAACCCGGACCCCCCACATTGGGAGCCCAGAGTCTTAGCCGCGGGACCACCAGGCAAGTCCCTCCATGGAGGTTTCTGAGATATGTTTCCTAAGAGTTGTCAAAGGGCTCCCCAGGACAGAGCAGCTGATGGTCTGAAGCTGTGCCTTGGGGGACTCGCTGTAAGGCCTGTGTGCAGCAGCCCTGAGAGTGACCTCTGACCCCACCGTTTCTGGTTATGCCTTAGAGAGACTCATTTGTTGCGGAGGCTTTACGTGTTACATAACCAGTTCACATCTCTGAGTTCTAGCATCCTCTTTATAAAATGAAAGAGAAAACAGTTAATAAATGTATTCAAATGTGAAGTGCAAAATACTTTTTATCATTAAATATAAATCACTATGTTGTCACACCTCACATCCACTACCGTGTAAATAATACTTGCCTTTGTGAATAAAAAGTCATTTATACAGATCTCTAGACACAGGATAATGGGCAGTGAGTGTTTTAGGCTGGCTGCTGATTCTAGAGAAAGCTCACTGTTAATTCCTCTTTTTATCTTTATGGAGGCAGCGGGATTGTTGAACTCGGCCGCCTGACCTGGCCTTCATCGTGGCCAGAAGTTCATGCCAACTCATCCCTCGGTCTGTGTGGTTTGGCCTGCCTGCCATTTTAAGCAGCGCTCATTCTAGATGGGCTTTTGAAAATTTTTGGAGCCTGATAGTGCCAATCAGGAGAGCGCAGCTTCAATCTTTTCCCCCAACCCGGCCCCCTCACTCTGCATTCCACCCTCAATGGAATCTCTTCTCTGTCAATATGTCTACAGTTACTACTTTGTGACATCAAAAAGCATCTGTAGTTAGCTTACTGCTATATTGGACTTTTATTTTCAGTCTCAGGAATAGCTTATCATTCACAGATGAGAGAAAATACTGAATAAAAACTCCTTTCTTTCTACATGACAATATGCCTGAATTATCGTCATTCACTGAAATATCCCTGCTCTTCATCTGATACCAAATATTTCACAACTGGAGTCAACCCAGTATCAGAGAAAATTTTATCTGCATATAAAACAATTAAAAATTTAAAAAATTTAATCTGCATATCATAATATGATCAAGATGATCACATTAGTGACTTCATGTCATCATGCCTTTGGAAATGGCGTGTAGGCCCAGTTCTGCTCCTGCCACTTAATTCCTAATTTATAAAAGCTTCCACTTTTATAAATGGGACTGTTGGACTAGACACACCACCTTCTCTAAAATTCTGTGAGTGCCTCCTTTGCATACGGATCAGCTGAGCATATCCCTGGGTTAAGATATTGGTAGTAGGGTGTCTTCCTTCCTTATATCTCACTTGTCTTCCCAGCCTCCCTTCTGTTTGCTTGAAAGTTGTAGCAGTACTTTGCTCTGACTCTTACAGTGGCGTATTGTCCTGGGTGTCAAAGCTTTCCTTAGTTGAGGCACTATAAACATGCCACAGGTCTTCCTCCTGTATTCCTGTTCAAGAACTACATTAAATGCAGAGTCTTCAGCTCAGGTTCAAATGTCCTGACTTCTCTGTAGTAAGGTAATGCAGTAGTGAGCATGATGTCGATTTTCATCCAATGACCTCCCTTCTTTGGTCCACTTCCACGGTCACAGATTGGACTTCTGCTGAGTGTTCAGTGAGAACGAGGCAGGGGCTGATGGAGGCTGCAGTGGTTTCGCCAGGTGAGAATCGGGCCTTCATGTCATGTCTGTTAGTCATGGGGTTGCAGTGCAGAGGGGCGACGGTTGACTTGAGGACACGTGCTACCCAGACTGGATGGGCGGAACAGCAGATATCTACTTCTCACAGTCCTGGAGGCTGGAAGTCTAAGCGCAGGTGTAGATAGGCTTGATTTCTTCTAAGGCCTCCGTCTTCGGCTTGGAGACGGCCGCCTTCTCGCTGAGTCCTCACGCGGTCTTTCTTCTGTGTGTGTACTTCTGTGACTCTTGGGTGTCCAGATTGCCTCTGACAAGGACACCAGATCAGACTGGATCAAGGCCCACCCTAGCAGCTTCATTTTAACTTAGTCACCTCTTTGAAGGCCCTAACTCCAACCCATTCTGACATACTGAGGATTAGGGCTTCAACACAAGAAGTTTGGGGAACATAATTCAGTCCATACCCCCCTCCATGTACTGGGTGAGCTAAAGCAGTAGCTCTAAGAACTTCATGAAAATAAAATTGTGATAAGAAAATAGCATTTTATAAAAATTTGTATTGGAAAAAATATACTGAATTATTTAAATTTTAATTTTGAACTTTTCTAATTCATTCTGTGTGTATTGTGTTACACTAGGTGCCTCAGAAGGAAAGAGGACCAGGGGCATTAGTTATTTGATAGGAGTTGGTCAGGCTGATTTTTTTTCTACTTGTTCTGTCAACTGCTGAAAGGAATTCAAGTTTCTGGTTATCACTGTGGATTTGTCTACTTCTTCCTTTAGTTTTGCTGGTTTTCACTTTATATATTTTGAAACTTTAATATTCGAGGCATACATATTCAGGATTATGTCTTCCTGATGGACTATTCTTCTATTGTTATGAAATGCTTCTTTGTCGTGAAGTCTACCTTGACTGAGTTTAACGTGGTCACAGCAGCTTTCTGCACTTACTGTTGGATGATATATCTTTTCCCTTCAGTGTGTTTATGTCCTTGTCCTCAAACTGCATCCTTTATAAACAGCATATTACTCAATCTTGCATTTTAAATTCAGCCTGGCAGTCTGCCCTTTAATTGGGGAATATAGTCCATTGACATTTTGTGTAGTTGTTGATATGGTTGGATTAATTAATTAATACTGTTTTATGTCTATCATGTGTTTATTATGAAAATATGGTAACACATTTACAGAAGGCTTGGTAAACACAGAACAAGGTTAATATAGTTCCACAATATATTGCAATTATTTTTAAGTAGAAAAATTAAGACTTTTAGTTGAAGTTTCAATATTAAACTCTCAAAAATGAATAGAATCAATATACAGAAAAGTAAAAGGATACAGTAGACCTGAAAAGCACTATGAACCAATTAAACATAATTCAGATGTATGCAATCTTCACACAACTGTAGGATACAAATTCTTTTCAAGTTCCCAAAGACTATAAACTAGAAGACACTGGAACATATCCAGGGACATAAGACCAGGTGCAAAAATTTGATGGTCTAAAGGTGTGGAAATCATATTGTCTATTCTCTTATCAGTGTGGAATTATGTTAGAGATCAACATCAAAAGATATTTGAAAGTAGCAAGTGCAATGTCATGCGTTTTTGTTACTCCATTACTCCTTTTGTTATTGAGTCAGGTTGACACACAGTAAACCAAAACGATGGGATGCTGAAGTTTGGAGGAGAAAGGGTTTATTTGCAAGTCAGCCAAGCGAGGAGATGGGAGAGCAACTCTCAGACCTGCCTCCCTGAAGGCAAGGGGCTCAGGGCATTAATGGAACAAAGAATAAAGAAACAGGATGGTCTGAGGCTTAGGGAGCTTTGGAAAAGATGCGATATTCGTCACTCTGCACAGGTGTACTAAGCTACAGGGTTCTGCATTTAAAATTGGAGGCATTCAGCACAATCTGACGGTGGGATTTTGTCCCACTGATGCCAAAAGGTCACCAACTGGACACACACGTGCCCAACTGGAGAGTCAGTGGTCATATCCAGTCTCAACCAACTAAGTTACAACTTGACACAGCTGACTCCAGGTTCCTGGAAAACAACTGAGGCAAATATCTTGTTGTTTGGGCTGTGTGCTGCTTGGAGGACATGCAAGTCTTAAAAACGACCTTGATTAGGAGAGGGAGTTAAAATGATTTTGCCTACAATTTCACTTTCCCACTTTTTGTTGAATTGAATATGTTAACATAATTTGGAAAATTTCTTCTATGTTTTGAAAAATCACAGTCCATTTTAAATTATGCTTCATGTAAATGGAAGAAATTTACGATGGTACAATTTCTTTTACTCCATCTTTGTGTTAATGTTGTCATATATTTTACTACTATGGACTTTATAAACCTTATACATGACAATGATACTACTTTCGCTTTAAACATTTATCTTTTAAAGAAACAAGGAGAAAAACAATAGCCTTTTAGTATATTTTTGTTGTTGTTGAGGCACTCAGTTGTGGCCACCTCTTTCTGACCGTATGGACCACAGCAGGTCAGGCTTCCCTGACATTCACCAACTCTCAGAGCATGCTTAAATTCATGTCCATTGAGTCAGTGATGCCATCCAACCATCTCATCCTCTGTCATCCCCTTCTCCTGGCTTCAGTCTTTCCCCGCATCAGGATCTTTTTCAATGAGTCAGCTCTTTGCATCAGGAGGCCAAAGTATTGAAGCTTCATCTTCAACATCAGCCCTTGCAATGAATATTCAGGGTTGATTTCCTTTAGGATTGATTGGTTTGATCTCCTTCTGTCCAAGAGACTTCTTGAGAGTCTTCTCCAATACCACAGTTCAAAAGCATCAACTCCTCGACACTCAGCCTTCTATAAAGAATGTCCAGCTCTCACATCCATGTATGACTTCTGGAAAAACCATATCTTTGAGTATATGAACCATTGTGGCAAAGCTATGTCTCTGCTTTTTAATTTTGTCTAACTTTTTCATAGCTTTTTCTTTCAGAGAACAAATGCCATTTAATTTCAAGGCTGCAGTCATAGTCTGCAGTGATTTTGGGTCTAAGAAAATAATCTGTCACAGCTTCCATTATTTCCCCATCTATTTGCCGTGAAATGATTGGACCGGATGCCATGATCTTAGTTTTCTGTATGTTGAGTTTTTAGCCAGCTTTTCCACTCCTCTTTCACCTTAATCAAGAAGCTTTTTAGTTCCTCTTTGCTTTCTGCCATAAAGGTGGTGTCATCTGCATATCTGAGGTTATTAATATTTCTCCTGGTAATCTTGAGTCCAGCTTGAGCTTCAACCTGCCTGGCATTTTGCCTGATGTACTCTGAATATAAGTTAAATAAGAAGAGTGACAATACATACCCTTGACATACTTCTTTCCCAATTTTGTACCAGTCTGTTGTTCCATGTCCAGTTCTAACTGTTGCTTCTTGACCTTCATACAGATTTCTCAGAAGGTAGGTAAGGTGGTCTGATATTCCTATCTCTTGAAGAATTTCCCACAGGTTGTTGTGATCCACATAGTCAAAGGCTTTAGCAAAGTCAATGAAGTAGAAGTAGATGTTTTTCTAAAACTCTCTTGCTTTTTCTATGATCCAGTGGATGTTGGCAATTTGATCTTTGGTTCTTCTGCCTTTTCTAAATCCAGCTTGTACATCTGGAAGTTCACGGTTCATGTACTGCTGAAGCCTAACTTGAAGGATTTTGAGCATTATCTTGATAGCATGTGAAATGAGTGCAATTGTGCAGTAGTTTGAACATTCTTTGGCATTGTCCTTCTTTGAGATTGGAATGAAAACGGACTTTTCCAGTCCTGTGGCCACTGCTGAGTTTTCCAGATTTGCTGGCATATTGAGTCACAGCATCATTTTTTAGTATTTGAAATAACTCAGCTGGAATTCCATCACCTCCACCAGCTTTGCTGGTAGTAATGCTTCCTAAGGCCCACTTGACTTCACCTCTAGGATGTCTGGCTCTAGGTGAGTGATCACACCACTGTGGTTATCCAGGTCATTAAGTATATTTAACTACTTCATTCCTTCCTCTAAATCTGAAATTCCACCTGGTTTCATTTCTCTTTTAGTCTAAAGAGTTGCTTTAGCATTTCCTACAGTGTAGGTCTGCTGACAACAAATTCTTTTAATTTTCATTTATTAGAAAATGTTTTCATTTTATGCCTCCCCCCCCACCTTTAAAGTCAAGTTTAAAAAGAGTGACTAATTCCTGGCTTTCTCAGCAGCTCTCAGAACTCTACAGCCCTGTGTTCACTGTGTATTATGGCATGAAGCCTGCTGTGGCGTTGTATGGATAGGAAGCAGTGAAGGAAGCTTTGACTGATTTGGGAGAAGAGTTTTCTGGAAAAGGCAGTCTTCCATCATCTGAAAGAATTTGTAAAGGACATGGTAGGTGGTGGAGGAAGATGGTGGAGGAGAAGGATGTGCGCTCATCTTCTCCTGTGAGAATGCCAAAATTACAACTCACTGCTGAACAACTGTTGACAGGAGAAAGTTGGATCCTGCCAAAAAAAGATGCCCCATGTCCAAGGGCAAAGGAGAAGCCCTAGGAAGATGGTAGGAGGGGCGAAATTGTATTTAGAATCAAACACTATACCCACTAGAGACCCTTGAAGGGCTCAAACAAACCTTGTGTGCACCAGGACCCAGAGACCCCACAGGGACTGAGCCAGAACAGTGTTTGAGTGTCTCCTGCAGAGGTATGGGTCGGCAGTGGCCTGCCACAGGGCCAGGGGCTCTGGGTGCAACAGGCCTGGGTATGGCATAAGCTCTATTGGAGGAGATTGCCATTAACCCCACCATAGGGCTGCCAGAATTTACACAGGACTAGGGAAACAGACTCTTGGAGGGAAAAACAAAAGCTTGTGTGTACCAGGACCCAGGAGAAAGGAGCAGTGACCCTGAAAGAGAGTGACCCAGACATGCCCGTGAGGGTCCAGGAGTCTCTGGCAGAGGCATGGGTCGGCGTGGCCTGCTGCAGGTTCGGGGGCGCTCTGCGGCAGTGCATGCATGGGACTTTTGCAAGAGGTCGCCATTATCTTCATTATCTCCACCATAGTTTGGCCTCAGGTCAAACAGCACAGCTCCCCCCATCTACAGAAAATTGGATTAAAGATTTACTGAGCATGACCCTGTCCATCAGAACAATTCCCAGTTTCCCCCTCAGTCAATCTCTCGCATCAGGAAGCTTCCATAGCTTCTTAACCTTATCCATCAGAGAGCCAACAGAATGAACCACAGTCACAGAAAACGAATCGAATTGATCACGTGGATCACAGCCTTGTCTAACTCAATGAAACTATGAGCCATGCCATATAGGGCCACATAAGATGGATGGGTCATGGTGGAGAATTCTGACAAAACGTGGTCCACTGGAGAAGGGAATGGCAAACCACTTCAGTATTCCTGCCTTGGGAACCCCACGAACAGTATGAAAAGGCAAAAAGATAGGACACTGAAAAGGCAAAAAGATGAACTCCCCAGGTCAGTAGTGCCCAATATGCTACAGGAGATCAGTGGAGAAATAACTCCAGAAAGAATGAAGAGACAGAGCCAAAGCAAAAACGCCCAGTTGTGGATGTGACTGGTGATGGAAGTAAAGTCTGATGCTGTAAAGAGCAAAATTACATAGGCCTGGAATGTTAGGTCTATGAATCAAGGCAAATTGGAAGTGGTCAAACAGGAGATGGCAAGAGTGAACATTGACATTTTAGGAATCAGTGAACTAAAATGTACTGAAATGGATGAATTTAACTCAGATGACCATTATATCTACTTCTGTGGGCAAAAATCCCTTAGAAGAAATGGAGTAGCCATCATAGTCAATGAAAGAATTGGAAAAGCAGTACTTGGGTGCAATCTCAGAAACAACACAATGATCTCTGTTTCCAAAGCAAACCATTCAATATTACAGTAATCCAAGACTATGCCCCAACCAGTAATGCTGAAGAAGCTGAAGTTGAATGGTTCTATGAAGACCTACAAGACCTTCTAGAACTAACACCCCAAAAATATGTCCTTTTCTTTATAGAGGACTGGAATGCAAAAGAAGGAAGTCGAGAGATTCCTGGAGTAACAGGCAAATATGGNCAGGAGGAGAAGGGGACGACCGAGGATGAGATGGCTGGATGGCATCACTGACTCAATGGACGGGAGTCTGGGTGAACTCCGGGAGTTGGTGATGGACAGGGAGGCCTGGCGTGCTGCGATTCATGGGGTCGCAAAGAGTCAGACACAACTGAGCGACTTAACTAGCTAACCAGCTAAGATATAGCTTCCCAAGTGGCACTAGCGGTAAAGAACCTGCCTGCCAGTGCAGGAGATAAAAGAGACGCAGGTTTGGTTCCCGGGTGGGGAAGATCCACTGGAGAAGGGAATGGCTACCCACTCCAGGATTCTTGCCTGGAGAATCCCATGGACAGAGGAGCCTGGCAGCTACAGTCCCTGGGGTCGCAAAGAGTTGGACACAACTGAGTGACTGAACCCATGATGGATGGGGCTTCCCAGGCGGCGCTAGGGGTAAGGAACCCACCTGGCAATGCAGGAGACGTAAGAAACGTGGGTTCGGTCTCAGGGTCCGGCAGATTCCCGGGAGGAGGGCCCGGCAGCCCACCCACCCCAGGACTCTTGGTGGGGAANATATTCACCATTTCAGATCATGTCTCTAAAGATCAGGATTTGGGGTGATCTCTGCTCACAGTGGGCTTTCCAGGTGGCGCTAAGTGGTAAAGAACCCACCTGCCAATGCATGAGACATAGAGATGCAGGTTCGACCCCTGGGTTGGGAGGATCACTTAGAGGAGGAAATGGCAACCCACTCCAGCATTCTTACCTGGAAAATCCCGTCGACAGGGGAGCCTGGCGGGCTGCAGTTGACAGGGTCGCACATGGTCAGACCCGGCTGAAGGACTCATCACGCACGCACACACACGATATAGACACACAGCGAGGAAAACCCGAAGAAAACTGCAAGCCAGAAGTCAAAAAACCCCTAACGCTCACCTCAGAGCATTAAGATGCATTAAAATGTCCTCAGAAGCGCGATAATTCTCTGAAAGGCAGTAAACTCCCTCAAAATTAAGCAGCATATTCAGCGGAGGAGCATCCCGCTAAATCAGCGCTGAGAACTGGGGAATATTCATTCTGTGTGGCTGTTACCTGTTATGCGTTACTCGGGGTAGCCCATCTGTCTGCAACAGATGCCTAATCCCTTCACGGAGGATGGCGTGCTCTGTCGTCATCTGCAGGGAGACCACGGGAAAGGAGCAGTGACAGGCCTCGTCGGGAGTGGGTTATTGCACCCGGGAAGGTACAGAGGAATCAAAAACAGCTTTGATTTGTCTTGCGCGGGGTACTTCAGAAGATGACTAATAATATTCTCTTATCATCTCCCTGGGTGCTACAAGAGCGCAGTCTTCACTAACATCTCTTTAAGGTACCTCTTAACCATCTTCATCTAATTCAGTGGGTATGAGAAATAGCGAGACTATTTTGTATGCCAGATCTGGAATTGCCAGGGAAACACTCCAGCTGTGTTTGACATGAAGAATCAATATTCCACATCAGCTCATTCTGACCATGGAAAAAATGCATTCATGACTCTGTTCACTGTGTAAGATGCTTTTATGAATATTACTAATATTGACTCAGTAGAAAAGGATACAAAAAAAGCATTTGCTTAAGTATTTTGACAATGTGCCCATGAAATATTTTGAAGAATATTAAATCCTTCCACTCTACTTTGTATCACATTGCAATTCAAAAATGTATACATGTGCTGCCTGCTGGTTTATCAAGAATATGCATTTATAACCATTTTATAGACAGCTGTTTAAAAATTTGTATAGAACACCTAGAGAGGGATTCCATTCACAATATTCTTAACTTTCCCATTGAAATTCTGTGCATTTTAAAATTGTCCTCAAAATAGATGGGATGAATAGACCAAAAAAAGAAAAAAATACACTCTTTGGAAACAAGAAGTATGCTATGTGTTTGAGTTGATAATATACAGGAAGAGAAAAAGTAATATAACGTGAAGAAATCACTGAAAAATAAAAACAAAAACTTCAAAGTTTAAAGATTAACATTGGAAGGTCATTTGGCCAATAGATAATTTGTCAATACTTACTATGTTACTGTAAATTATTCTTAACTTTCCCATTGAAATTCTGTGCATTTTAAAATTGTCCTCAAAATAGATGGGATGAATAGACCAAAAAAAGAAAAAAATACACTCTTTGGAAACAAGAAGTATGCTATGTGTTTGAGTTGATAATATACAGGAAGAGAAAAAGTAATATAACGTGAAGAAATCACTGAAAAATAAAAACAAAAACTTCAAAGTTTAAAGATTAACATTGGAAGGTCATTTGGCCAATAGATAATTTGTCAATACTTACTATGTTACTGTAAATAGAACTTGAGTATATATCAGTCTAAGTGTCCTGTGAAATATTTTGTTACTATGTTAATACTCCTCTTAAAGGGGATTCCCTGATGGCTCCAGTGATAGAGAGTCTGCCTGCAGTGCAGAAGACCTGGATTTGGTCCCTGGGTTGGGACGATCTGCTGGAGAAGGGAACGGCTAACCATTCCAGTTTTCTTGCCTGGAAAATTCCATAGACAGAGAAGCCTGGAGGGTTACAGTCCATGAGGTCACAAAGAGTCCAACAGAATGAATGACTAACACTTTCACTTTCCCTCTTAAAGAGAATCCAACTATAGATATGGTTTAATATTTTAAAAGGTCTTCAGAATGATTTTTTTGTGCAAAATAATAAAACATCATTCTTGAAAAAAGAATTGGATATAAACTCTTGAAAGCATCAGTTTCTCCTGATGTCATACAGTTTTCAATCTAGGTAGGAAATTCATCATAAGCAATACACTTTAATGAAGTCACGTGCAATAATGCTGTGAGATCATTTTATCAGGCAATGTAGCTGAAAAAGCAAACTTCTTTATTTTTTGAAAGTTTTTATTGGAATATAGTTGATTTACAATGCTTTTTTGGCTGTAGAACACAGTGAATCAGCTATTATGTACTCATATACCCCCTCTTTGGATTTCCTTCCCCTTAGGTCATCAAGGCAGTGAGCAGGGTTCCTTGTGTTCTACAGTAGGGTCTCATCCCTTATCCATTTGATACATAGTATTGGCAGTGCCTAGGCCAATCCCCGCCTCCCAGTTCATAGCACTTTTCCCCTCTTGGTGTCCATACTTTTGTTCTGTACGTCTGTGTCTCTGTTTCTGCTTTGAAAATGAGTCCATCTGTACCGTTTTTTAAGATTCCGCATATATGTATTAATTTCTTTCCTCTTTGTGACTTGCTTCACTCTGTACCACAGTCTATCTTTATTCTCATACAATGACAAAGAAAGGGAAGTGGAGGATTTTCATGGTGAACCTTTGTTACTAAGGAGATGAGCAAAAATCTAGAGGTACTTGTGCATGTCTGAATTAAGAATTGGTAAAACTGACTTGCTTTGTGTAGCTTGTTTTTTGATTTTATGGCCTGAGATGGGTATATTATGAAATATTAACATTCTCAGATATTGGTTCCTTTTAATGTCCTTATCTATAAAATAAAAGCTGGGAAGGTATGCTGGTATCCTCTATTAATATTTTTTGAGAGGGCCCTGATTTCAAAAAGTTCAGGAGTCATGGATTTATAGATAAGAAAACTTAGATGTGTTAATTTTGTGATTTAAAATAGCCAGCAGAAATCCTATAAAGCTCAAGTGTCTGAATTTGACAACAGTAATTCTTGAATTATTAAGATTTTAAACTGCAAGCCAGTGATATGGAATATGAACAAAAGCCACTCTCCAAGAAATGCATTTGCTCTGAACAGATCTAAAGAGAAAACAGAGCTCATTTGTATGTAGGAATCCACTAATAGAAGTTACTTTAGGCTAAGGCATATGGGAAGAGACATGGAACCGGACTTCCTTCTGAATCTAAATGTCAGTTGTGGCCTTCTTTTCTCACCTAAGGCTTCCCTGATGGCTCAGCTGGTAAAGAATCCGCCTGCAATGTGGGAGACCTGGGTTCGATCCCTGGGTTTGGAAGATCCCCTAGAGAAGGGAAAGGCTACCCACTCCAGTATTTGGCCCAGAGAATCCCATGGACTGTAGAGCCCATGGGGTCACAAAGAGTCGGACACGACTGAGTGACTTTCACTTTCACTTTTCTCACCTAGTCTGCCATCAGACATGTCAAAGTATAGGCACTACAACAGCTGGGATCCTTTTGAGCTGAGCTTTCCTGTCAAACTCTGTTTTTGTAACCACATCTGGTCTTGCCTACATGTTTAATTTAGTGTTGAGATTCTTCAGGTTGTTCTTCTTTCAAGCTGCTTTTAACATTGTCCAGAGACTGAAAAAACAAATGTTTATTCATTAGCACCATTTTTTTTCCCCTCCCAGCTCAACACAGGCGAAATGTTCTTTCATGTGTTACCTCTTTAGATAAAGAACAGCACGAGGCAGACTAAAGACAATTTAGCTTACTTTGGATGAAGCATCGCATTTAGAAATGACAGAGACAATGGAAAACATTAGTTAGAAAAAAAGCTGTTCTAAGAGAAAGGTAATGCTCTAAAGAAAACATCAATTGGTCAGTTCATGCTGAGATAATTGCACTTTTATTAACAAATGCATCCTAATAGGCATGATTTAAAAATCCTGTAGAAAAGATCATCTGTGCACAAAGAGGTTTTCCAGTCCTTTCTATCTGGTCATGCAAGCCTCCTGCTGAGGCCCCAGCCCTTGTCAAGACCTGTAACAATCCTGTCCACTTTGCCAGCTTTGCAGTGACTAGTATCCTGTTAATTTTTATAGCACTTTTCTGATATTAATGCATCCCAAAGTATCCCACATTTTCTCATACAGCACACATATCACTTTCTCTTTTTCTCTTCTTCATCTGCTATGATTGGCATATCACAGTGCTCATAGCTTACCCTCTGGTTACACATCCAGGGACTTCTATTGTGGATGGCAGGCTTCTTGGCCTGGAGCACAAAGAACCAATTGAACCCTTGAAAGTTTCCAACTTGGAGAACTGGATTCTTTCTTATTATCTACAATCAATGATTAGAATCCACCTATGAATTATCTATGGCCAGATGCAATAGAATGTTTCAGATTTACTTAATGGTGACTAATAACCAATAAAATCAGCTGTGTCCCACACATTGTGTAGAAGCTCTGTATTAGACCCAGGAGACCCAGGTTAAATCCCTGGGTAGGGAAGAACCCCTAGAGAACAGAATGGCAGCCCACTCCAGTATTCTTGACTAGAGAATTCGAGCAAAGAGTTGGACAGGACTAAGCAACTGGCACTACTGCTACTACAGGGCAGAGGACAGGGGGCTGCTGAAGTCACTTTATAGAGAACAGAGTTAAGGGCATTAAGTTATTCTAAAGAGATGCCTTTCTTAGACACAGGCTTTGTACCAAAGATGCAAGTCTGCTCTAACACAAAGTAGACGGTCATGCTGGTTTGCAAATACAATATCTCTCCTTAAGAAATTTAATGTTTTAATTTTACATCTTAAGATTTATTTTATAATTTCATATTACATGTTTGTTTTCTTCCTCAGTGTTATAACGCTATTGTAATACATTCAAACCAACCTTGTGTGAAGTTGCAAATGTCGATACTAACGTAGCTAAATTATTCCAACAAACCTAAGGACATGGCAGTGACCACAATCAGACTACACAGTACCCTGGCCCTAAAGATTTTAAGAAGGAGCTCAGCCACAGGAACCTGCAGATCAGAGTGAGGGTCCTGTCAGTCCTTTAGGTACTTCTCTATCTATAATTCCCTGTGGGCTTGTCCAGCATTTCTGAATATCTAGCTAACTTCCTGCTTTCTCTTCAAGGGAAAGTAACTAGTAATAACTTTAGAATATTTAGTACTTACTGTAAAATCGAGAAATTTATATGGCAAACCATCTCCTTAGCAGGTCCAGGTTTTAGGCCTTCATATATATTTTTTAGGCCTTAACAATAACACTTTTATTAACTTTCTCTTGAAGTATAACACACAGAGAATAAAAGTACAAGATCTTAATACCTGTATAAATCATTTAAATTCTACAGAATGAACATATCTGTAATAGCACATAGGAAAACACTTAGAGAATATCAGAACCCCAAAGGACCCTTCACCACTTTCCATTCGGTACCGCCTAGGATAAATTATCCTGAGACCACAGACAAATTATTATGCTTTCTTGAACTCTATATGACGAGGAGGATATAAAGTGGGCTCTTGTATATGTGTCTTTCGTTTTCTGACATGTATGTGAGACTCATCCACGTATTTTTGAACAGTTGTTCGTAGTTCATTCCCTAAGTCATGCCCGACACTTTCAGATCCCATGGACTGTAGCATACCAGCCTGCTCTGTCCTCCACTATCTCCCCTAGTTTGCTCAAATTCATGTCCATTGAGTCAGTGATGCCATTTAACCATCTCATTCTCTGACACCGACTTCCATTTTTGCCTTCAATCTTCAGCATCAGGAACTTTTTCAGTGAGTTGACTCTTCACATCAGGTAGTCAAAGTATTGGAGTTTCAGTTTTAGCATCAGTCTTTTCAAATATTCAAGATTGATTAATTTTAGAATTGACTGGTTTGATCTCACTGCAGTCCATGGGACTCTCAAAAGTGGTGTCTCCGCTTTTTAATATGCTGTCTAGGTTTGTCATGCAAAAAGAAATNTACTGATCACTTGAATCACAGCCTTGTCTAGCTCAGTGAAACTATGACTTGCCGTGTTATAGTCACCCAAGACAGACGGGGTCATGGTGGAGAGTTCTGACAAACCGTGATCCACTGGAAAAGAGAATGGCAAATCACTTCAGTATTCTTGCCTTGAGAACCCCATGAACAGTACATACCCTTAACTCTCTGGAAAATTAATCTTGGCTTCTTAATAATTCTTTTCATGATGATTCTATAGTATAGGTATTGCAAGCATCCTAAGTTCATTGACATTTTAACCTAATTCTTCCTTACAATTCCAGAGGAAGTGGTGCAGTCATCTGTACCATGGGGGCAGACCCATAAATGACCACCTAGGCACAAATGATGGATATAGGTATATTTAAATAATGTTTTCCTTATTCCTGGAAATTATGGAAGTGTTGAACAAACGGCAAATGTTAGATTCGATTGGGGTTTTGCTTACAACATAAAACATCCTAGACACCCTAAAAGGCAGTTGAAAATCTACTCAGAGCAGAAAGTCGGGAAGACTGTAGTATATTGCAGCAATATCTTCTGATTGGCCATTTCTGTTTGAGTTTACTTTTTAGAGTTTTTAAATAGTCTTACTGTCAAAACTGACCATCTTTTCACATGTTAATTGGTTGTTAATATTTTGATTTTCAGCCACCATGTTCACCTGGGCTGAATTATTCTATTAGATTCTTATTTTACTCTTAAACAGCAGTGCCCTTAAAAATTAAACAGGGGATTTAAATTTAAATGCACATGCCCTTTGACAAATATATTCCAGTATGTATTTACCCTAGAAATATATTCATAAAAGCATATAAAGATATTCAATGGTGTTCTCTACTTATAAAGAAAAAATATAGTAGGAATAGTTGAGTAAATTAGCCCATACACTGGAATACTAATTAGCTCTTAAAAGATAAACTGGTATGGGAAGATTGCCAAATTAACTGAAAAAGATAAGATGTAAAATAATATCATGATGCCAGGGGTGGTTTAAAATACACACTAAACAAATGTTTGTTGAGTGCTATTGTGTGGCTGTGACCAGTCCAGACCAGTCCATTCTGAAGGAGATCGGCCCTGGGATTTCTTTGGAAGGAATGATGCTAAAGCTGAAACTCCAGTACTTTGGCCACCTAATGTGAAGAGTTGACTCATTGGAAAAGACTCTGATGCTGGAAGGGATTGTGGGCAGGAGGAGAAGGGGATGACCAAGGATGAGATGGCTGGATGGCATCATGGACTCAATGGACGTGAGTCTGAGTGAACTCCAGGAGTTGGTGATGGACAGGGAGGCCTGGCATGCTGCAAATCATGGGGTCGCAAAGAGTCGGACACGACTGAGAGACTGAATGGAAACGGAAACAGAAGCAGAAGATATTAAGAAGAGGTGGTGAGAATACACAGAAGAACTGTACAAAAAAGATCTTCACGACCCATATAACCACAATGGTGTGATCACTCACCTAGGGCCAGACATCCTGGAATATGACGTCAAGTGGGCCTTATGAAGCATCATTGTGAACAAAGCTAGTGAGGGGATGGAATTTCAGTTGAGCTGTTTCAAATCCTAAAAATTGATGCCGCTAAGGTGCTTCACTTAATATATCAACAAATTTGGAAAACTCAGCAGTGGCCCCAGGACTGGAAGGTCAGGTTTTATTTCAATCCAAAGAATAGCACTTTCAAAGAATGTTCAAGCTACCACACAGTTGCACTCATTCAAGCCAAGCTTCAACAGTACATGAACCGTGAACTTCCAGATGTTTGAGCTGGATTTAGAAAAGGCAGTGGAACCAGAAATCAAATTGCCAACATCTGCTGGGTCATTGTAAAAGCAAGACAGTTCCAGAAAAACATCTCTTTCTGCTTGCCAAAGCCTTTGACTGTGCGGATCACAATGAACTGTGGAAGCTCTTCAAAGAGACAGGAATACCTGACCACCTGACCTGCCTTCTGAAAAATTTGTAAGAAAGTCAAGAAGCAAGGTCCAGTTAGAACTGGACTTGGAACAACAGACTGGTTCCAAATGGGGAAAGGAGTATGTCAAGGCTGTATATTGTCACCCTCCTTTTTAAACTTAAATCCAGAGTACATTATGTGAAATGCTGGGCTGGATGAAGCACAAACTGGAATCAAGATCAAGATTGCTGGGAGAAATATCAATAACCTCAGTTATGCAGATGACACCACCCTTATGGCAGGAAGGGAAGAAAAGCTAAATAGTCTCTTGATGAAAGTGAAAGAGGAGAGTGAAAAAGTTGACTTAAAGCTCAACATTCAGAAAATGAAGATCATGGCAGCCAGTCCCATCACTTCATGGCAAATAGATGGGGAAACAGTGTAAATGGTGGCTGATTTTATTTTTCTGGGCTCCAAAATCACTGCAGATGGTGACTGCAGACATGAAATTAAAAGACTCTTACTCCTTGGAAGGAAAGAAATGACCAACCTAGACAGCATATTGAAAAGCAGAGATATTACTTTGCCAACAAATGTCCTTCTAGTAAAGGCTATGGTTTTCCCAGTGGTCATGTATGGCTATGAGAGTTGGACTCTAAAGAAAGTTGAGCACTGAAGAATTGATGCTTTTGAACTGTGGTGTTGGAGAAGACTCTTGAGAGTCCCTTGGACTGCAAGTAAATGGTGGCTGATTTTATTTTTCTGGGCTCCAAAATCACTGCAGATGGTGACTGCAGACATGAAATTAAAAGACTCTTACTCCTTGGAAGGAAAGAAATGACCAACCTAGACAGCATATTGAAAAGCAGAGATATTACTTTGCCAACAAATGTCCTTCTAGTAAAGGCTATGGTTTTCCCAGTGGTCATGTATGGCTATGAGAGTTGGACTCTAAAGAAAGTTGAGCACTGAAGAATTGATGCTTTTGAACTGTGGTGTTGGAGAAGACTCTTGAGAGTCCCTTGGACTGCAAGGAGATCCAACCACTCCATCCTAAAGGAGATCAGCCCTGGGTGTTCATTGGAAGGACTGATGTTGAAGCTGAAGCTCCAGTATTTTGGTCACCTCGTGCGAAGAGCTGACTCATTGGAAAAGACCATCATGCTGGGAGGGATTGGGGGCAGGAGGAGAAAGGGAGGACAGAGGATGAGATGGCTGGATGGCAAGGTGTATGGAGTTAGAAAGTGTTCTAATTTCATTCTTTTATATCAAGCTTTATAGCTTTCCCAGCATCACATATTGAAGAGATTGTATTTTCTACATTGCATACACTTGCTCCTTTGTCAAGACTAGATGACACACAGTAAGTGTGTGGGTTTATCCCTGGACTTTCTGTCATTTCCCACTGATCTAATTCTGTTTTTTTTTTTTTTTTTTTCCTGTGCCAGTACCATACTGTTTTAATCAAGTGTAGCTTTGTAGTATAGTCTGAAGTCAGGGAGCCTGATTCCTCCAACTCTCTTTTTCTCTCTCAAGAATTTTTTTACCTATTCAGGATCTTTGTGTTTCCATATAAATTGGAAACATTTTTGCTCTAAATCTCCGAAAAATGCCATTGGTAATTTTATTTGTTGTTCTTCTGTCACTAAATCATGTCCAACTCTTTGCAACCCCATGGACTACAGCATGTCAGACTCCCCTGTCTTTCACTGTCCCAGAGTTTTCTCAAATTCATGTCCATTGAGTTGGTGATGTTATCTAACCATCTCATCCTGTGCCACCTCCCTCTCTTTTTGCCTTTAATCTTTCCCAGCATCTGGGTGTTTTCCAGTTAGTCAGCTTTTTACATCAGGTAACCAAAGTATCAGCGCTTCAGCTTCAGCATCAGTCCTTCCAATGGATATTCAGGTTTGATTTCCTTTATGATTGGCTGGTTTGATCTCCTTGCAGTCCAAAGGGACTCTCAAGAATCTTCTCTAGGAGCACAGCTTGAAACCATAAATTCTTTGGTGCTCAACCTTCTTTACGGTCCACACTCACATCTGTACATGGCTACTGGTAAAACAAGTTCTTTCACTATATGGACCTTTGTCAACAAAGTGATGCTTCTGCTTTTTGATACTCTGTATGGGTTTGTCATAGCTTTCCTTCCAAGGAGCAAGCATTTTTTAATTTCATGGCTGCTGTCACTCTGCACCACTGATTTTGGACCCTAAGGGGGTAAAAAAATGTCACTGCTTCCAGTTTCTCCCCTTATATTTGCCATAAAATAGTGGGACCAGATACCATGATCTTAGTTTTTAGAATGTTGTTTCAAGCCAGTTTTTCCTCTTTCACCATCATCAAGCAGCTCCTTAGTTCTTCATTTTTTGCCATTAGAGGGATATAATCTGCATATCTGAGATCATTGATATTTCTCTCAGCAATCTTGATTCTACCTTGTGATTCATTCAGCCTGGCATTTCTCATGATGTTCTCTGCATATAAGCTAAATAAGCAGAGTGACTATAGACAGCCTTGACGAACTTGATATACTCCTTTTCCAATTTTGAACCAGTCTGTTGTTCCATGTTCAGTTCTAACCATTGTTTCTTGATCTTCATACATGTTTCTCAGGAGGCAGGTAAAGTGGTCTGGTACTTTCCACAGTATTTTTATGACCCACCCAGTCAAAGGCTTTTTCATTGTCAACAAAGCAGAAGTAGATGCTTTTGAGGAATCCCCTGCTTTCTCCACGATCCAGTGAATGTTGGGAGTTTGATCTGGTTCTCTGCCTTTTAAAAACCCAGCATGTACATCTGAAAATTCTCTTTGCAGGTGCTGCTGAAGCCTAGCTTGAAGAATTGTGGTCATAATCTTGCTAGAATGTGAAATGAATGCATTTGTATGGTAGTTTGAGCATTCTTTGGTATTTCCCTTCTTTGTGATTGCAATGAAGACTAACTTTTTCCAGATGACCAATTAAATCTCCACAAAATGCTACAGGTAGCACACAGACTCTCATACATACACAACACACAACAGACATTATGTATATATTAATTATTGCTAGATGATATTTGAATAAATGAATTAATGTGGGCACATGTAAAGGGATGATTACATAAGGAAAAAAACAAAAAAACAACACACTAATTTACCTAAGCATCCAATTCATCTGCTTTGACCTCTACTCAAGATAGAAAGATCAACAATATGTCTCTAAGTCCTTTGAAGAGGAACTAGACAGGATTTCTCTGATTTTAGAATGATAGAGGATAGTTAATGGAAGACTATATGTAGAACTTTCCTTGAAAAATGATTTTGAAGCATGTAGTAAGAACTTAGAAAGATCCATAATTTTGTAGATATTCTGAGGAATGAGTGCCAGAAACCCTACTCCCATGCAGATCTCATAGAGAAAAAAAAAGATCTCATGGAAAATTTTACCTGAGGAAGTTGGATCCTAAATCCTAGGGCTTCAGTTTTCAGTAAAAATTTCCACTCTCTATGAGCACAGTCTATGAGGCTTCCTACCTTGTAAAAGGACTATATATGCTTATACAGCTAGCCTATCAATATTGACTGCTTGAAACAGGAGAGCTCTAATCAAGCATTTTGGGCTGCTACATACCTCATGAAATCTCTAATGACTTTGCAGTTGGGTTCATAATGAATGGAATGGAAGCTCTCCACTATTTCAACTTAAATGAGAAAAAATAATTATATATTTATTTATATTCTATTTTCATAGTTGAATAAAATTCATGCAAATACACCCATTCTTAGAAAGGCAAATAAATCATAGATTGATAAATCACTGAGCAAACATGTTGATAATTAGTAGATAGATGAGATACTAGCTTATCAGGGAAGTTAAAAAGATAGATGGGTAGACAAATTGACAAACACATATAGAACATGCATTTAGATAATTGTCTAAACAAAGATGCATATAGACCTCCAAGCAGGTTTCTCATGAGACAGGTAAGGTGGTCTGGTGTTCCCATTTCTTTAAGAATTTTCCACAATTTGTTGTGATGCACACAGTCAAAGGCTTTGGTGTAGTCAGTTAAGCAGAGGTAGATTTTTTCTGGAACTCTCTTGCTTTTCTCTATGATCCAACAGATGTTGGCAATTTTTCCAGTAGTCAGGTATGGATGTGAGAGTTGGACTATAAAGCAAGCTGAGCACTGAAAAATTGGTGCTTTTGAACTGTGGTGTTGAAGAAGACTCTTGGACTGCAAGGAGATCAAACCAGTTAATCCTAAAGGAAATCAGTCCTGATACTCATTGGAAGGACTGATGCTGAAGCTGAAACTCCAATACTTTGGCTACCTGATGGGAAGAGCTAACTAATTTGTAAAGATTCTGATGCTGGGAAAGATTGAAGGCAGGAGAAGACGAGGATGACAAAGGATGAGATGGTTGAAGGCATTACCAACTCACTGGATATGAGTTTGAGTAAACTCCAAGAATTTGTGCTGGATAAGGAAGTCTGGGGTGCTGCAGTCCTTGGGATTGCAAAGAGTTGGCCAGGACTGAGTGACTGAACTGAAACAGCTATTTTGAAAATCCTTATAGTGATTACAAGAATAGGCATAAGCCCTTGGTCATCTCTTTAGCCATCACTGAATAATGGTTAATTCAGGGATGCTGATTTAACAGTCCTTTAGGGAAAGTTTCAAAACATATCTAACTAGCTGAAGCTTCAGGCTAGATTTGGGCAGGGAGTTCATAATGACACAATTAGAAAGAGGCCAAGATGATGAAATTAGTATCTCTCTCAAAGGAAGGAAAAAGTTATTCAACTACCGCAAAACTAGAAAATAATTAAGCTACTAATTAACAATAGTCTTTAAATGTCTTCAATGTGAAAGACTCATTTAACTGTTACTGAGTGACTCTACATCAAATCATTTAATAGACACTCGGGAAATGATTTCTACCCTTATCAATTGCAGAGTCTAAAAGGATACTGAATGCATAGCCACATAAAGCAGAATATAGCAAAGGATTAAAATAAGTGCAAACCAAATTATAAAGCACTCCAGGGTAAATATTTTGTTGTGGCTGAGAAACATTGTAGTTGTGCTATAAGAATACTCAAAGACCTTTAATCTTTATGATTTAGGCATGTCACTTGTTCTTTATGAACCTTTATTTCCTCATCTTGAACTTGATTTTAAGAGTTTCATCTATCATATGGTGTTTCAGAGGGGATTTAAAAAGATAATCTGAGTAAAGTAGTTAACATTTTAATATCATTTAATATTGTTGGGATTTCTATGTCTTCATCTACTTCATCAAAGTTGTGGAAGATATTTTGACAGAAAATATTTTAAGGCAAGAAGTCTAGATTGTTCACTAGGGTCAGTAAGAAGAAAGAAGTTTCTATGTTAAGATAGTGCCATTGGAAGTGAAGGGAAGTGAAGTCGCTCAGTCCTGTCCGACTTTTGCGACGCCATGGTCTGTAGCCTACCAGGCTCCTCCGTCCCTGGGATTCTCCAGGCAGGAATACTGGAGCGGGTTGCCATTTCCTTCTCCAGGGGATCTTCCCGACCCAGGGATCAAACCCGGGCCTCCCGTATTGCAGGCAGATGCTTTACCATCTGAGCCACCAGGGAAGTCTAGTGTCATTGGAAATATAATGAAAACAGGAGATAGAGCAGACATTTTAAAATCTGAATAAAATTATTGATTTTCTCAATGTCTCTATTCTTGGCTTATAGAAAAGTGGGCTTTCAGGAGTTGTTGAGTAGGCAACCCCTGGGGAAGCTGACAAGTAGATGTTTGGAGTGAGGAAGAAAGTTGCAGAGTGAAAGGGGTAGATGATTTGATTCATTATGTCAATAAGAGTCTCAGTGGTAAATGAATGAGCCTTGTAATGACAGTAGTGAAGGAGTAAAATGAGTGAGTGGAGAACTGAAATGAGGAGATGTAGGCCATTGTATCTAGGGTAGATTAAAGAGAAAGTTCCAAGTAATGCACTAGAAAATTGGTCAGTGATTTATCTTTGAGGTGATTTATGGAAAAATTGTAAAAACCAAATAATCAAACAAAAAGACTTCTTAAAAGTGATATACAATCGCACAGAGAAGGAGCTGTAAGTCTGTGTTACATTCTAAAATGCTTCTGAGGTTTTATTTCCACATATAGTAAGATTGAAAAAAAGAAAAAGTTTTTTAAAAAGGTAGATTCCATTTATTAGAATTGAAGAAAGAGTGAAATACCACTTCACACTAAAGCATATTTTAAGCTGAGTTGTGAAAACTTTCCATCTCCTCCACATATAGCCTGTTAAGAAAACATAAAAATGAGCAAAATTTAACTGGCAAATGAAAAATCATCTAATCAAGAAAACCAATGAAAACTTGGCAAGGAAGACTTTGGTAGTTGAATAAGAATAATTTTTTGCTCCTCAACTCCTTGGCCGGGAAGGTAGAGAATCCACTCGTGACTGCTGCAGCCAAGAACCAGAGCTCCCTAAACGCCACCAAAAGAGTCCAGTGGGTCACTGATGTAATTAAAAAGAGTAGCAAGAGCAAAACTCGAGAAATGGAAGGTCAGAACCCAGAGTCGCTAAAATACATTACTTAAAATGTCCAGTTTTAACAACAAACATAATATGAGACATGCTAAGAAACAGGAATATTTAACTTATATGCTGCAAAGGCAACAAATATTTCCTATGAGAGTGACCAGATGTCCAGATTTATCAGGAAAAAAAAACAAAAACTTCAAATTATAAAGTGTTTTTATAAAGCCTATTTTAAATAGGTTTGTGGAATTAAAGGAAATATGATTAAGGAAAAAAATGAAAGCATAATGGCTATATCATGTCAAGTAAAGAATATCAATACAGAGATAGAATTCATTAAAAAACAGAAGAAATTATGAAGTTGGAAAATAAATAACTGAAATAAAAAATAATATTTACTGGAGGTCTCATAAGTAGATATGAATTGACAGAAGAAAGAATAAGTGAGCTGATGATAGACTGATGGAAATCATGCATGTCAAAAAATAAACAGGAAAAAGTGAATGAAGATAAGTGAGGAGAGCCTCAAGGAAATGTAGGCCACCATTAAGCATGCAAAAATACATGTAATGGTGGTATCAGAGAGATAGGGGAAAATAAGAGAAGAAAAAATATTCAAAGAAATCACAGTTGGCAACTACTCAAATTTATTGAAATTTAATTTATGTATTTAAAAAACTCATCAGACTCCAAGAAGAATAGCTCAAGGAGCCACATAAATGAAGATTAAATAAAAACTTCCTTAGATAAACAAATGCTGATATAATGTGTTACTAATTTATTTGTCTTATAAGAAATACAAAAGGAAGTTCATTGAGCTGAAAACAACTAGTACCAGACAGTAATTCAATACACACACACACACACATGCATTGAGTGTCAATAAACATAATTATATAGATATTTTAAAAAACAATAGGATTCCATATTTCTTCATCTTTGTCCTCTTGACTAATTTAAAGGTAATCATATAAAGTGATGTGAGTAAAAGTAAATAGGTTTATAAAAGTGATTGACAAGATAATGCTCCTACCCAAGATGTCCATAATCTTGGTTTCTGCAAACTGTTAATAAGTGCCTTCTTTCACATGAATTGCAATATAATGACAAAGATGGCAGGAAAATATTTTTCATAAATCTGTCGGAAACCATGGATTATTCTTGAGTAGCACTCAGATAATTGGTTACATGAAGTAAATTAGATAAGATTATTACCATTTATTACCATATGCAACAAATAAAAATATATAGATGTTATTGCTGAAAATCTGGGCTTCCCTGGTGGCTCAGAAGTTAAAGTCTCTGTCTGCAATATGCAAGGCCTGGATTTGATCCGTGGATCAGGAAGATCCCCTGGTGAAGGAAATGTCAACCCACTCCAGTACTCTTGCCTGGAAAATCCCATGGACAGAGGAGCCTGGTAGGTTACCATACACAGGGTCTTACAGCGTTGGACACGACTGAGCAACTTCACTTCATCGCTAAAGAGCTATATGTGTCTCTAAACCATAACTCTTTTTCTTTAAAATATCTCTCCTTGCTCCAACAGGTTTCTAAAAAAGACATATCCAAAATTCATCACAGAGACTGCAAGATGTGTTATGCCTGGAGCACCTGTGTTAAGAGTAAGCCAAATTTTGGAGTCTCTTGTTCAATTTGTCACTTATACTCCAGATGTTAAAAAAAAAAAAAAAATTGTATTTGGATTGATGGTGGTGGGTCAGTAGTTAAGTTGTGTCCAGCTTTTGTGACCCTGAGGACTGTAGCCCACCAGGTTCCTCTGTCCATGGCATTTCTCAGTTAAGAATATAAGGATACAGGAGTGGGTTGCCATTTCCTTCTCCAGGGGATCTTCCTGACTCAGGGATGGAACTTGTGTCTTTTACATCCCCTTGCAAACAGATTCTTTATTTACTGAGCCACCAGGGAAGCCCATGATTTGGGGACCATGTCTAATATATTCTGGGACATTTGACTAATTCACCTTTAAAGCGTTTTCTATGATTGGAACATTTCTACGGTCTTCAGTTTTGTATTCCTACCAAACTTAGGGCTCAAGTGGGTAGATAGGAAGGCTGTGATTCACAATTAAGGAGGATATGTTGTATGACAAAACCATGACTCCAAAAAATTCTGAACAATCTGGATAACTGGGTTCAAACTATATTTTTCTTAGATATAACTTAATATGAATAAACACTGCATTCTGTTCTTAAGGCATAATGATTTAAATACAAAAAAACAGTATTAGGAGAGTATAAAATATTAGGCTGTTAAGTTGAGCTTATAATTATATGTGAGTCAGTAATATAATATTATCTGTGATTAAAAAGTTAATATAATGTTAAACTTCATTAAAAGACAATGTATAGTATAAAAGGAGTGAGTTTTAACATTTATTCTGGTATTTTCTGGCAAGGAAAATTCTAAATATAATGGATGCAAAACTACATTTGTTTATGAGGCAACTTTTTAAGGAACAATAACATTTGAGTAAGCAGAATGTTGAGCAATAAAAGCCATTGACTCAAAATATTTACCACCATGTTCCAAGCATAATGTTAGGCAATACCACAGAGGAAAATAATTAAAGAAAGTAAGTGCTGTATATTTTATTATTGCTTCCAATTATTATGATTTTTTTTTTGCCTCTCCTTGTGAAATGATTATACTTCCTATTTCATTTACTCCCAAATTGGTCATTTGCCTCTGAAAACAACTTGTAAAAATGACAAGTGCTACTACTGAGCAGAAACTTAAAAATCTATATGCTTCCCCAATATATTTATCTTTCATCCACGCAGCCCCTAGATGGTCTGTTTTTCAATGAAGAATACCTAGGCATCATAGCCATTGCTAACCTGCAGCCAAACGAACAGGTGTTATAAGAGAAATAAATATTTTTGGCTTCAAACACTGAAATTTAAGAGTTGTCTGTTATGAAAACATCACCTGACAGAATTTGACTAAGGTTTTAAGGTTAACTAGAACAAGACACTCAGGAGGCCACTGTCCCCAGTTACCTGATTGAATATGATAAGGAAAAATCATTAGACTTCATTGGTGAAATTGCAGCAAATGCCCTAGGCAAGAGGCTGTAAGATAAGAGTAGGATATGTTCAGATACGCTGCAGCAGCAGAAAGCCTGAAAGTCTCAGGTGCTCAGTCCAACCAGAAATGATGCGTTGCTCATAATGCTTGTCAGAGCTCGTCTACGAGGGCTCTGCTCCATGTGCCCGTCCAAACACTCCTGAGAGACGCGCCTCCACCATTCTGTAAATGCACCAGCTGAAAGATGTGATCTTTGGGTCCCTGGAGCAGAAGAGGAGACACTTGGAAAATCATGCTCTGACTCCTGCATGCATTGGCCTGACGGACCACTGTCTCGTTCTACCCGCAGCGCACGTGCCACAACGGAAGGCCCCATGTGGCTTGGTGTAGATCCTGCACGTCACAACGAAGGCTCGAAGCAACCCCCCAAAAAAGATTTCCCTTCACACTGCACTGAATAATTACAATTAAACTTTAGGTCATTGTATTTTGCATAGTTATTTCAGTGTCGGTCTCTCAGTCATGTCGGATTCTTTGTGACCTCATGGACTGTAGCCCACTAGGCCCCTCTGCCCATGGGATTTCCCAGGCAAGAATACTGGAGCGAGTAGCCATTCCCTTCTGCAGGGGATCTTCTCAACACGAGGATCAAATCCTGATCTCTTGCACTGCAGGCAGATTCTTTACCATCTGACCCACTGCTGCTGCTGCTGCTGCTATCGCTTCAGTCGTGTCCGACTCCGTGTGACCCCGTAGAGGCAGCCCACCAGGCTCCCCCGTCCCTGGGATTCTCCAGGCAAGAACACTGGAGTGGGTTGCCATTTCCTTCTCCAATGCATGAAAGTGAAAAGGGAAAGTGAAGTCGCTCAGTCGTGCCCGACTCTGTGCGACCCCATGGACTGCAGCCCACCAGGCTCCTCCATCCATGGGAGTTTCCAGGCAAGAGAACTGGAGTGGGGTGCCACTGCCTTCTTGATCTGACCCACTAGAGAAGAGTAATTGGGAAGACTTATTTTCCTCTTTAAGTTTTAGAATTTTCTTACTCAAAATTTTTTTCTTTTGTTTATAAATACTATTCTAATGTTATGTTTCCATGTAAATCCCAGATTATACACAACAGCATCCTCAGTTTTCTCTCTTTGGATAGATAATTTTAGAGCCAAAAGTCTTCATGATGCTTTCATATGGTGACTTCTGATTATCTTGTTGAGTTTCAAATGCTGGTTTTGGAGGGATTTTCTTTGTGATAGTTAAGGGTTGCTTTCTGATTAGAAGTATTCAAGTAACTCCCCAACCTTGACTCAGCTTGTCTAGATTTAGAAGTCTTCCATATTATCAATTTGTCTGGCTTGTATTAAAGACTAAACACTTGGAGTAGAACACTGGTTCTTTACAGAGGCCGAACTATTTTACTTAAGCAAATTTATGCCAAAGAAAAATTTGGTGGAGTTGATAACTTCTGTTATTAAAGGAAGAATATTCTTCAGTTTATGGAAAATCAGAATATATAATTATTCTCGGGTCAGAGTAAGATAATGCTTATCTACAAGATAATTAGGATTCATTTTAAAATATCTATTCTCTTCAGTGAGCATGAACAACAGTGCAATAAAAACACTTTAACTTTTGAATTAAAAGCTTTGCTTATCAAATTTAATTAATCTATACTACTTGAATAGAAATGATTATAATAGAATTGTGTTAAAATCATTGATGTTTACTGTAAAATATTTTTTGGAGGTTGATACTTACTGGTAGTGCTTGCTATGGCGCTGACTGTCCCCTGCCGTGTAAAAACTAAAGTTACTGTTGTTGTAGATGTTCATTCACTCAGCTGTGTCCAGCTCGTTGTGACCCCACAGACTGCAGCACGCCAGGCTTCCCTGTCTTTCACTATCTCCCGGACTTTGCTCAAACTCATGTCCATTGATTCAGTGATGCCAGTCAACTATCTCATCTTAAAGTTATTGTAAAATATTATAAAAACTTCTTACTTAATATTCATTGAGGCCTTATTTTGTAAAGCCATAAATGATAGCAAAATTAAATCTCCAGAGACAAATTAAATTCCAAGTGAAATCATTACATGATAAAATTTGCAAAAAAATCATTTTTTGATATATCTATAAAGTAACAACAAAAGAGAGTATTCTAAAGTCTACATTTTAGTTATTTTGATATTAGGAGATAGCTGCAAGATGAAGCTACCTCTTCACTTCCCAAAGCTCACAACATTATGATAATGGAATCAATAAGAATATATTTTTCATTACAAATCATGTGGATTATCAGCAAAGACATAGATTGATTAGTATTAAAAGATAGACTGTATCTATTGTTCGTAACATAAATCACCACATAGTTGGGTGGTATTCTGCAATCGGTGTTTGACAGTAATTTATGAGGTTTCAGTAGACTTTGGTCAATAGCAAAAAAAATCAATGTTTGACTAACAGTTAATGTTTTATTCTTCACAGGAGACAAAAGAGCTTTATTTTTAAATATTCTTTATATCAGACATTAGCATGTGCATTCGGTTGCTCAGTACTGTCTGACCCTTTGCAACCTGATGGACTGTAACCCATTAGGCTCCTTTGTCCATGGAATTCTCGAGGCAAGAATACTGGAGCGGGTTCCCGTTTTCTAATCCAGGGGATCTCCATGACCCAGGCTTGAACCTGCGTCTCCTGCATTGGCAGGCAGATTCTTTACCACTGATCTACCTAGGAAGCCCACTTCAGACATTATAAGTTTTGAAAAACCTCTATGGCCATATGGTTAAAGCACAATGTATAAATGACTTCTCATTTATTCTTTCGTGTATTTATTTGCTAAACTGCCAAATCTTTCTGGTTACTGTGCTAAATCTGAGATATAAGTCAGGTAGGATAATTTACAAAATGAAAAGGCTTGAAATAAAAGAAGTAAATAAAATGAATCAATAAAGTATATGCCAATTAAAGAATCTGAAAAATGAACTGTTTTTAACAAAATGGAAACCCAAACATTCAAACTGTTAAACTAGTTCACATTAAAAAATGCATTTTCTTATATTTTACAACACTTAAAATATATATTGATGCTTTAATCTATTTTTTGTGATACAGTATTAAGTGTATGAGAAATGCAATTTAGGGACAGAAGGGGAAATGTGCTAAATTAAACCCAAAGAGAATTTTTAAATTGGTGGATTTTTTTGGTTTCACTGAATCATATCATTGTAAATTAACTTAAGTGATGTCTAGGCAACTGTGCATCTATCACTGGCAAAATGTAAAGAAGTCTTTACAATATTTAAACATGTAATGCTGAAGCAGTCAGCAGTGCTGCTCACCAATCTGTCTTCAAGACAGAGTTCAGATTCCCTGAATCTTTTAAGTTAAGCATGGACATATGATGTGCTTTAGACAATGAAATGTGAGAAACATAAGCAATCTTTCTCACTTTTTCATGAAATCATTTAAGTGGTGAATTTTTTTTTATCATTTGTTCCTTTGTTGAGAAAATCATTATAGCATATGTTTACAAAGAACCTTTATCATCTGCCTGCACGTTAACTGGTAAACATTAGCAAATGTCCCTACCAACCAGCATTGCCTGTGCAGTTATAAAACCTGTTTCGAGCCAATGAAATTCTGTGATTGTGTATTATTGAATCATCTAACCCATCCATTAATAATTTTGTTATATGACAGTCTTATAGATTCCACTTAATTCTGTGTTCTCAAAACCCAGAAACAAAGCTATAATATCTGTGTCCTGAGTGAGATAAGGCACATGATATGTAAAATAAAATCCTCCATAATCAAGTTCAGGTTATCAATTCAGAATCTGTCTTTGTTCCTGATCAGTTTAACTTTAGTGAACTGATATTCATTCCTATTTTGATATTCATTCCTTCTAGGTTAATTTGATCACAAGGTTCATGTTCCTTCTGAATGATTTTTAAAAATTTCAAATTCTAGAAAGCAAATGTTGTGTTATTGCCCTTTCTCTCTCAGAAGACCAGTGTTTTCTTTATTCAAACCATCTGTTTTCTGGTATTCCATAGGCTTTGAAGAATTACAGTCTCATAAAATTACAAAATATTTAATTTCAAAATTTAAATGACATAATGGGATATTCTCTCATTTTACTTTTGTGTAATTAAGAGAAGCTTTTACATGATCTTTCTCATAGTAAAGAAGATCTATCCAAAGGTGGATCTTTTTTCTCCTCTGTATATATTTAGCAGTAGTAATTTTTTCTTAATTCTTCGCCAAATATCAGGCCCAGGATGAAGATGAGATGGTTAGATAGCATCATCAAGTCAATGGACATGAATCTGAGCAAACTCTGGGAGACAGTGTAGGGAAGGGAAGCCTGGCCTGCTGCAGTCTATGGGCTCACAAAGAGTCACACACAAGTTAGTGACTGAACAAGGACACAGCAGCAGGAATAGAGCAGTCACGCAGCTACAGACAGGGCTTCCCTCGTGGCTCAGGGGTAAAGAATCCACTTGCCAGGGCAGGAGACGCAGGTTCAACACCTGAGTGAAGAGGATCCCCTGGAGAAGAAAATGACAAACCACTCGAGTTCTCCTGCCTGGGAAATCCCACGGGCAGAGGAGCATGCGGTCTACAGTCCTTGGGATTGCAAGAGTCCAATACAACTTAGCAACTAAAACAACAACAACATAGCTTTTGACATTATCAGGGACATTTTGGAAGACATGTTGCACTATACCATTCAGGACTACTGCAGAAAATAATTACCTTGGCAAAATCATGAGGATAGACAGAATATGTTGGTGTAAAAAAAAAGCTTTCCCAAAATTAAAGTTCTCATGAACAACTTTCTCTTCCTTATATGTTTTTTTAATGTTATTTTAAATTAGATTATGTAGTATAAACACTAATCAATAATGATAGATAAACAATAAGAGGAACATGAACCTTCAACCTTAGGAAAATATAAGCAAAGAAAATATGAAACAAAAATATGAAAGAAAACAGTGCATAACTGTATGGTCAGGTGACTCAAGATGGCCGTTCTCTTGTTCTCTGTACATGCCCTGCCTGACGTGCCCGCTTCACCTATCACACATGACTCACCTTTCTAAGTATTTTCCGCAGGCCCCAGCTAGGGATTGTTCTTATCAAAAGGGTAGTGAGGGGCGTGCCCCTATACTGGCTCCCTAGTAACTAAGGAGCCGACCTGACCTCAGAGTCCCTGTAACTGGCAATCTCTCCTTCCCTTCTCACCCCTAACAAAGACTGTGACCAGATGCTGCCCACCTTATGCTGCAAAGGGTAGGGTACTGTCCCAGGACCCTGCTTTAGACATGCAAGCTCCCCCATCCATTAAACCATTGATGTCTCTGTTATTAACCCTGGGTTCGCTCTTTGCTCTTAAAGTTAGACAAATACAAGCCTTTTAGTCCTGTGGAGTACAGCTCAACAATAACAAATTGACTTATCATGATTTGAATACAATATTGAGTAGTTCTAAGTAACAATTTTTGATCAAACAACATGATTGTTGATCAAACAACATTTGATCTTTTCATTTATTAACCTTACTATCTGGCCAATCTGATGAGAATTTTGGAAAATACTGAGTCACAAGGTAAGCCATGCATTTGTTACTGAACAAAAATGTGAGGAAAGCACGAGTGTAAATATAATTATAGTGAAGTGAAGTGAAGTCACTCAGTCGTGTCTGACTCTTTGTGACCCCATGGACTGTAGCCTACCAGGCTCCTCTGTCCATGGGATTTTCCAGGCAAGAGTACTGGAGTGGGCTGCCATTGCCTTCTCCAGAGGATCTTCCCCACCCAGGGATTGAACCTGGGTCTCTCGCGTTGCAGGCAGACACTTTACCATGTGAGCCAACAGGGAAGCCACAAGATAATTATAAGTAGATAGCAAATTTACAAGGAATATTCAAATATTTAATGTAAGGGAGAAAGAGAATTTCTATTCAAACACTGCAATAATACATTAAGTATGATCTCTCACTGCACAATTCATAAAGTATGTGAAAGGAATGAGACAGTTCAAATCCCAAATTTTTTCAGAAAGAAAAAAGAGTAAATTAGTACCCAATAAAATGTAAGGTGCAATTATTATTAATTAACAAACATCACATAAAGAACAAAGGAATGGAAATCCTTAACATGAATGAACTGTACATAACTGACAAGTCTAAGAAAGACTTAGGTGTAAATTTATACGGCCATGAAAGTCTAGCTCAGATTGGTGAGGTGACCTTAAAAAACTGCAGTTTATTCCAAAAAAACAACTGACTAAAGAAACATTGGATTAAATGTCACACTTGTGGTTACAGAGCATGCAATCGTGTACTGCATGCGACTATCCAAGTATCTGAGGCGCGTTCTCGCATTCAGTGATTTAAAAGAGTTAAAAAGAAAGAGTGAGAAAATTACCCTTCTAAATAATCTCACACACTTTTTCATGCGCAGACATTCAATAAACATGCAAATTATGTAAGAAGAGCAAATTTGGAAGCTGACCCTAACAATGATATAGGACTTTTACCAGTATTAAAGTTAATAATGGAATCGCCTTGGGGATAACAGGACCATTGGAGAGAAGATTTAATACATGTAACATATAAGCCAGACCAGTTCAGTTCAGTCGCTCAGTCGTGTCCGACTCTGTGACCCCATGAATCGCAGTACGCCAGGCCTCCCTGTCCATCACCAACTCCCGGAGTTCACTCAGACTCACATCCATAGAGTCAGTGATGCCATCCAGCCATCTCATCCTCAGTCGTCCCCTTCTCCTCCTGCCCCCAATCCCGCCCAGCATCAGGGTCTTTTCCAATGAGTCAACTCTTCACATGAGGTGGCCAAAGTGGAGCAAAAACCACCTGTGTTTTGTGATTTCATTTAAAATCACAGATGAAATGGACATTATTACAAAGTCAGAGATAGATTGGAAGACAGTTTGAAGGGGGGAAATACCAGCAAAAGGAAGTGGAAACACAAAGAGGAAACATGAAAGATACATAACAAGTGTTGGTGTCAGCAGTTTAGCCAAAGGTTAGTGAAATGAAGTCACTCAGTCGTGTCCGACTTTTTGCGACCCCATAGACTGTAGCCACATGGCTCCTCTATCCATGGGATTCTCCAGGCAAGGGTACTGGAGTGGGTCGCCATTTCCTTCTCCAGGGGATCTTCCCAACCCAGGGATTGAACCCAGGTTCGATCTGCCCGCATTGCAGGCAGATGCTTTACCATCTGAGCCACCAGGGTAGTTTCAATTTTATTTTTCATTATTTGGTCTGTTTTTTGTCAAACTTCTCCAGCTATGCTGATGAGAATTTTATTTTATTTTATTTTATTTTATTTTATTTTATTTTATTTTATTTCGTGTCCCCATGGACTGTAGCCTGCCAGGCTCCTCTGTCCATGGGATTTCCCAAGGGTACTGGAGTGGGTTGCGATTTCTTTCTCCAGTGTGATGAGAATTTTAGAAACAATTGAGTCACAAGAGAACGTAGAAAAAATAAAAAAAGAAAAAGTGTGAAAATATTTAGAAATAGAATTTCTCTTTTCTAGCTATATTTCTTAATTAAGCTAATTTGTTAATACTAGCTATGTTAAAATCCAAGTGAGAACTAAGACCTCTGGGATCTTACTATAGAGAGAGCTTAAAAAAAATGAAAATACAAACTATAAGAAAAATGACAATGGAAAGCATAATGTAGAAGTTAAATACTTGAAATGTCCTAGGAACTTCAAGAAAGACATTTCTAAGGAAGTATCATTGAAAGCTATACTTAAAGAATTAAAATTTAGTGACTGAAGGAAGAGGCTATTGGACCATCCAGAAGTGATCCAAAGAAATAGAAAAACTGGAGCCAAGATACAAAAGGCTTGTAAAGATAAATAGCTACCATCTCAGGTAAGAGATTCATTGCCTGTGCAAGAGAAGTGCATGGAGAGGGAAGACTGAGTAAAACAATGTCTCTGGTTGGAAATAACGTAACTTGTGGGAGTCAATGAAAAGATTATAGGAAGGGAAAGTAGTAGGTGATCTGTAGATTAAAAAGTAGTTTCTAACGTGTAACCAAAAGGAAAAGGGGAAGAAAAAAATACAACTAAGGATATTTTCCAGGAAGTAAAAATATTGGAAAAACCAAGATATGTTTTAAAAAGACAAGACAACTTATTTGTAGAAGAAAATAAATTTAATAATAGAGAATAGTGACAAAATTTAATTGAGAGTAATAACAATGAAGATTCCTGGGTTATGAGAGTTACTAGTGGAAGAGAAAACTTATAATACATAAAATATTTCATTATAAAGATAGGATAGAACGTTTATTTAAAATGGAAATGCTTTTAAAGTTATAATTCTGTTCAAATACAAGAATTTATTATTCCTACTGTCACAAGTGGATTCCTTTAAATTACAGTTACAGCACTATAGATGTCATATACTTTGGGGAATGAAAATGAGCAATAAAACGAAATGAAAAAGCCTAAAGAAAAGTATATTCCAAGCAAGTTTTTCAAGGTATTAGTTGGCATATAACATGTCAGAAATAACTGAAATACCCAACTACCCAAATGCATCGCCAGAAAAAAATAAAATGGAATCCTACATATTTATTTCTGCAAATATTTAAATAACATTAGTAATTTTTATATTTTACAAGCCTCATGAAAATGAAAAATAAATGAGATTTTTAAACTTGCTACTCTCTTTTGATTTTGTAGTAACTGATCATCAATTTGAAACATTTTAAAAATGTATTAATACCCCTCAGCTCTAATATAGTTAGGCTTCCTAGGTGGCTCAGTGGTAAAGAATCCACCTGCCAATGCAGGAGATGCTAGAGGCATGGGGTCTCTATCCCTGGATCAGGAAGATCCCCTGGAGTAGGAAATGGCAACCCACTGCAGTATTCGTGCCTGGAAAATTCCATAGACAGAGGAACCTGGCAGGTACAGTCCTTGGGGTTGCAAAGAGTTGGACATGACTGAGCATGCATACACAATGCAATATAGCTAAGGGGTGTGTGTGTGTGTGTGTGTGTGTGTGTGTGTGTATTGGTTCTTCAACATCTACATTTAATAAGAATCTAATCTTACATTCACATTAATAGCAAACTTCTAGTGCATTGACTTCACTGAATCTGAAAAAATATTTTAAAACATTATTTTATGCTAAAAGTAGCCCATTTTGGCCTTCCATATTTAAATTTTTGAAAGTTATAGTCATAAGTTGTTAATTTAAAATCTCAAAGCTATTTAATAGAGATCTTTTATCCAAGATTTTATTTTCCCCATATATTGTTCCTTCTTCAACACATAAGTCATCTAATTCTGATTTTTAATTCAGTAACTCTTAGTAAGATAAATGTTTGTCAATGTACTTGAGATACAGCAAAATATCAACTAGACAAAAGGAATTTGAGTGCACTGTCTACTATTCCTGGGTGGAAAAGGAAGAACATTTAATTCAAAGGTCATCTATATTTGATATACTTGCTGATAGCTTAATTTACTTAATTCTTAATGGTGCTATCATTTATTAAAATTAGACTACATTCTTTTAGTCCTATAATGGAAGAACTGGGTGAAGCAAATGACTCCATGAATATATTACATATTTTATTACCTCATTTGATTTTGACCTTAAAATATCAAAGCTCATATATAATTTTTGTCTTTATTTTATTTTTTATTTTTACTTTATTTTACTTTACAGTACTGTATTGGTTTTGCCATACATTGACATGAGTTCCCAATCCTGAACCCCCCTTCCACCTCCCTCCCCATATCATCTCTCTGGATCATCCCCATGCACCAGCCGCAAGCATCTTGTATCCTGTATCGAACATAGACTGGCGATTTGTTTCTTATATGATAGTATACATGTTTCAATGCCATTCTCCCAAATCATCCCACCCTCTCCCTCTCCCTCTCACTCAGAGCCCAAAAGTTCACTCTATACATCTGTGTCTCTTTTGCTGTCTCACATACAGGGTTATCATTACCATCTTTCTAAATTCCATATATATATATGTTAGTATACTATATTGGTGTTTTTCTTTCTGGCTTACTTCACTCTGTATAATCGGCTCCAGTTTCATCCATCTCATTAGAACTGATTCACATGTATTCTTTTTAATGGCTGAGTAATACTCTTGATTTTAAATCAAGGGAAGCGAGGGCTTTCCCTGGTGGTAAGATTTCGACTTCCAATGCAGGGAGTGCAAGTTCGATCCTTGGTTGGGGAGTTAAGATCCCACAGGCCTCGCAGCCAAAAACCAAAATGCAAAACAGAAACAACATTGTAGCAAATTCAATAAGGGCTTTAAAAATGGCCCACATCAAAAAATATTTTTAAAAGGGAGAGTGAAATGGAATTATTTTATATCAGAAATCCTAAATCTGGTTTTGTATATAATGAAGCATTGAAGGTTGGTTAAGGAGAAGTAAATAGAATACAGGGAGGATCCCAGATCCCCATAAAGCTACTCTTGCTTTTGAATCAAGCGCAGGATTATCTTTACTCACCAAGCATGTCCAGGTCATTAGTACTTCGCGGTGAGTGCCGGGCAGACTTGTGTGCAGTCCCCAGACCCCTCTCCACCTTTCCCCTCCCCATTTGGTGCCTTGAGGTGTTGTTCTGCAAGAACTGCGCTAGTGGACTTCCTTGCCTTCCTGCTCTTCACTGGTTTCAGCCTCAGGGAGGAAGGCGAATGGGGTCTAGAAGTCTTTCTTTGATCCCTTCGCAGCCGGGGTGGCTGTGGCCTGGCTGAGGGCCCCGAGAGGAGGCAGCGCCACAAGCCGGCTTCGCTCCCCACACGGCGCTCCCTGAGCGGGTTCCAGGCCCGCTTATCCGCCTCCCCCGGCTTCAGGCCCAGCCGGTAAAGACTTCCAGGTTTCACCCTATGACTTACAGTTTCCCTCCATCTTGCCCAAACCTGTGCCGAAGGTCACTTCATTAAACTTTTCTCTGAGTAACCATTTTTCAGCTTGTATCAGTCAGAACTCTGAGTGATATACAATAGAGGAAAAATGAAATACCTGTTGTAGGATCTTCAATAATATATAAGCTCCTTAAGGACAGAGAGTATGCATTTTTGTCTTTGAAGTCTAACCTTTGAAATCAATATATTTTCTTACTGTTCAAATCACACCTATAATTGGAAATCTGCTTTTGGTTTAAGTGAATGAACAGTTCAAAGGGTAGTGAGTAAACCTGTTAAAAACAAGTTCATTAAGACCATTATATCATTAGAATCTTTCTATAAATAGGATATAATGGACATAACTATACCATCAAGATTCCAAATAACACCCTTGAGCATCTTATGAACATTATAGTTGTATCATAGCATACATATCATCAGATCATTAGATATATTGACAGCTCAATGTATGTTCCATACTAGTACCTTGTAACTTTTAATTAATAGACCAAAGACAAACACGAACACGTCTTTAGTACTTTTTAATGTCTCCACAGCTTCTGGGATGGGCTTGGGCAAAAGAATTAGAACGTTCATCCATTGTTTTGCTTGCTTTACTCTGTTGATAGTCTAGGACAGAAATAGAAATGATAGTTTTCAGGTGTTTTTGAATGGAAATATACTTGAGATTAATATACATTAGATTAGGGTAAGAATAAAGTACAAACTTGCACATCTTCAAAACTAATTGTGTTTATTACCAATATTTTGGGAAAATTTTAATATTTTCATATTCTTAAATGAAGTTCAAATATTTTCAATTTAGTACACTAAATTAATTTTCCCTCATTTCTTTCTGGGTTGAAAAACTGGTTACTCAACTTACCAAGATTAACCTCCTTTTCCTTCTACTGACAGACCCACATGGAAGAGGAATACTTTCTGAAACTCACAAATGAATGTTTTAACATTTTTTGATGGGAACATTTATCATGAGTTTGACATGAGTTTTAGAAACTATGAATGGGAAATTGAGAACTTTTATGATCTATATTATAAATATATAGCAAAAATAAAGTATCATTTCCAAGCAACGCTGAGAAAAATGGGAAAAAATATAGCAACCTAACTTCAGTGGCAGTAATATTTTTGGAAGTTTATTTTGCTTTAAATTCAATTGTATAAGAAATAATTCAAGCAAAGGGAAAAAAAAAAGGCTCATAGCTTTCCAAATCCAACAATCTACAGGGCCAAGATAATGTGGGGAAGATCTCATTACAGACCTCTACAAGCTGAATAAAATAGAATAAAAACTATTTTAAATGCATAGTTAAATTCAGAACATATGAGAAAAAGTGACATATCTCAGAGAGAAGAAAGACCTATAAATTAGACAAACACTTTGCTTACACCTGCAACTGAATTGACTAGGTATTTGAGAGGAAAGAAAAACTATCTGTTCCTATTGCACATGATACATGTTTTCATAGCAAACACATATAGGAGACATGGTTCACACTTTTTTTCTTATTCTTGAGATAATTATAGATTCACATGCACAAAGTGTAATTCCGTAATAGGGATATTGCAATGATATCCCTATCAATCTATAGTCAAGCTATAGATTGTGTCCGTCACCATAAAGATGCTTCATGTTGCCTTTTAACACTCATTCACTCTGCTACTATTTCCTGTTTAAACCCTTATGTCCACAACATTGCCATCCATTTTTATAATTTAAGAACCTTGTGTAAATGAGTCATATAGTATGCGACCCCTTGAGACTGGCTTTTCTCTCATGACATGATTTTCGGGAGATTTGACAGGATGTTGCATGTATCAGTAGCTCACTTATTTATATTGTTGAATGGTAGTCTATGATTCGATGTACCATAGTTGGTTTAAACACTATCCTCTAAGGACAGTTGCATTCCTTCCAGATCTTGCTATTATGAATAAAAAAGCTATAAGCATTCTTGCACAGATACTTGTGAATCTAAGTCTTTAATTAGGGCTTCCCTCGTGGCTCAGTGGTAAAGTACTCACCGACTAATGCAGGAGACGCCTGTTCAATTCCTGGGTTGGAAAGATCCCCGGAGAAGGAAATGGCAACCCACTCCAGTATTATTTCCTGGGAAATCTCGTGGACAGAGGAGCCTAGCAGCCTATGTATGGGGTCACAAAGAGTCGGATGAGACTTAGCAACTACACACACACGAATCTTTAATTGGCATAGGTGAAGTTGCTCAGTCATGTCCGACTCTGTCGTGTCTGACTCTTTGCAACCCCATGGACTGTAACCTACAGGCTTCTCTGTCCATGGGATTCTCCAAGCAAGAATACCGGAGTGGATTGCCATTTCCTTCTCCAGCAGATCTTCCCGACCCAGGGATCGAACCCGGGTCTCCCACACTGGGGGCAGATGCTTTAACCTCTGAGCCACCAGGGACCACAGCCTTAATCGGCACAGATGGCTGATAGGACAGCGGTACAACTGGCGGATCGTGTTGTGGTAGTATGTTTAGTGTTAAAAGCACTGCTTATAATTAACAGTAAGACATTTTGCACTTAAAAATTCGTTAAGATGGTAGATCTCATGTAAAATATTCTTGCCACAAAAAAACACAGAAAGTAAAAACAAGCAGGTGAAACAAACCAAAACACCCAAAGGGATACAAAGAAACTTTGGAAGCTGTAGATTTGTGTGTTACCTTGATTGTGATGATGGTAGCAAGAATGTATATATGAGGCTGAACTCACCAAATTATTTACATTAATCACATGCTGTACTTTGTAAACTAGTAAATCCTTAATAAAACTGAGGGAAAAAGGCAAAGAAACTGCCAAACTATTTTTTATGGAGTGGTTGCACTCCATAGCACACATTAGCAGAGCATTATTAGTCTAGTCTCTTTTCATCTTTTCCATCGCTTTTTTTAAGCCACCCTGATGGGTGTATACTCCTATCACATTTTGACTTTAATTTGTATTTCTCTAATTTCTAATAAAGATGAACATCTTTTATGTGCTTTGTTTTCATCTGTATATCCTCTTCAATGATATATCTATTCAAGTCATGTTTCTAATTTTAAACATATGCTTTTGATTTTTTACTACTGAGATTTGAAAGTTCTTAACATGCTCTTGATCCTAGTCTTTGTCAGAAATGTGTTTTGCAGGTATCCGCTTTTTCCACTGTATAACTTCTCTTTTCATCCTAAGAGGTCTTCTTCCATTTTCATTGTGAAATAATTGACATTTAGCTTTTCAGATGGATGTTTTCACTTTCTTCATATAAATACTTAGAGGTGGAATTGCTAGATGGTATTCAGTTCTATTTTCAGCTTTTGAAGAGCCTCCATGGTGTATTCCACAGCAGCGACATCAATTCGCAATTCCAGAAACAGTGCACACATATACCCTTCTTTCTACATCATAATCAATGCTTGCTTTTCATCTTGTTGAAGATATTCTTCCTGAGACATTTTAGGTAGTATGGCATTGCACTTTGATTTCTGTTTCCCTAATGATTCGTGATCCTGAGCATCTTTTCTGTGTCTGTTTACCATCTATATGTCTTTGGAAAAAGTCTATTCAGATCCTCTACTCATTTTTCAAAGAGTTTTCTTGCTATTTATTTCTTTTGTTTGTGATGTTGAGTTGTATGAATTATATACAAATAATTCATTTGTATATTTTGGATATTAACCCTTCACCAGATATATAATTTGAAATATCATCTCCTATCCAAAGTAGATGACCATTTAATTTTGTTGATACTTTCTTTGCTGTGCAAAGGCTTTTTTTGTTTGTTTGTTTGTTTTGTTTTTGATGTAGTTACATTTGCTTAATTTTGATTTTCATTCTTTGTGTGAAAACACATCCCTGGAATAAACCCTACTTGATCATGATGCATGATTCTTTTAGTGAAAGTGAAAGTTGTTCAGTCGGGTCTGACTCTTTGCAATCCCAAGTACTATACAGTCCATTAAATTCTCCAGGCCAGAAAACTGGAGTGGGTAGCCTTTCCCTTCTCCAGGGGATCCCCCCAACCCAGGGATCGAATCCAGGTCTCCTGCATTATAGGTGAATTCTTTACCAGCTAAGTCACAAAGGAAGCCCATGATCCTTTTAATATATATTTTGAATTTTGTTTTCTAATATTCCGCTGAAGATTTCTGGATCTGTGTTTATCAGTATTATTGGCCTGTAATTTTATGTTTGTGATATCTTTGTATGGTTTTGATATCAGGTTGATGCTGGCCTTATAGAATGAATTGGTAAACATCATACGTACATGCTGAACAGCCAAATGGATAATAAAAAAGAAGTGCTCCCCATTTTGTGACTTGCAGAACCAATCTCAATTCTATTTCTATAATGTTACATGTATACATCTAACACAAAGGAATGCAGGAAATATTATTTCTAACCAGTGTAAATATACCCAACTAAAGACTGGACGGAGGAGCCTGATGGGCTATCGTCCATGGGGTCACAAAGAGTCGGACACGACTGAGTGACTTCAATTCACTTTAAAGACTGGAATGCTTACTTCTTTTAGAAGGCAAGAGAAGGGAGTGGATATTAGGAAGAGCTAGCACAATTACTGCCGTAATATTTTTGGAGAATTAAATTCCAACTGTATTATTTTATTTGCCTAATAGTCAATTCAATAACCTTAAATTTTCTAAAGTGTAAAATTCTGGTGTTGCTGAATTAGAAGGTTTAAGACTACATGCAGTGACGTGGATGGACCCTGAGCACATTTGCTAAGGAAGAAAAAGAAAAGCACCAAATGATGACGCCTAACCATGTGTAACCTAAAAACGTTAGACTCATAAGAATCAGAATGATGGTCACCCGGGGGCGGGGGTGATGATATTGATATTTAAGGGCACACACTTGCAGTTGGTAATAAATCAACCATAGAAATCTAATGCACAGTATGAAAAGTATATCATACTATAAACATCAAACCTGATAAAAAAAACTATAACTGAATTATCCTAACTAGTAGAAATAAAGGATAATTATAGAATGTGATATAGGTTCTTAATATAGTCATACCAAAAATAATATTACAATATAGAAATGCATTGAATCAATGCTGTATGTCAACTATATTCACTTAAACTCTACTCAATATGTGTTCTTGCCTGGAGAATCCCGTGGTTAGGGGAGCCTGGTAGGCTGCTGTCCATGGGGTCGCACAGGGTCGGACACGACTGAAGCAACTTAGCATGCATGCATGCATTGGAGAAGGAAATGGCAACCCACTCCAGTGTTCTTGCCTGGAGAATCCCAGGGATGACGGAGCCTGGTGGGCTGCCATCTATGGGGTCGCACAGAGTAAGACACGACTGAAGCGCTCAGCAGCAGCAATATGTTGTAATAACCAAAAAGGGAAAATAATTGAAAAACAATGTGTGTGTGTGTATATATGTGTGTGTGTGTATGTATTACTGAATCTCATTGCTTTATGACTAAAACAAACAATATTAATTATACTCCAATATAAAATAAAAATTAAAAATTTTAAATGCATGCAATATATTAATTGCTTGTTACATTATTGTGTCACATGCACTGTGTTATCCTTTACTTAGAGCTAAAATGACTTAAAGTGCAGATTCCAAGAAATGGCAGATGTTCTTTGCACAGAGATTAAAGAAACAGTGAGTTCCAGAAGTATTCCTTTGGGTTTATTGATTTTGCCTATGCATATGCTTTTTTAAAAACCCCATCCACCAAAAAGTCATACATATAATACACAGGTATTTTTATTAGCTTTAAATTATTTTTCCTTTAAATATATTGGCACTCTTGTGTGAAAGTCCCATAGTCATGTATGTTTATAAGTCAGATAACTTTATTTAAGAATATGAATAAAAATAAACATAATAAATAAAATCGCATGTGCTTTTCCAATCCATCAATAGAAGGATTATGCTACCATTAAAAGGAGAATCAATTTTGGAATCATAGGATGTAAGTTTGAAGTAAAGTTCTACATGTAGTGTTTATATATGCATGACAAATTTGGGCCTTGTGCTTTTCATTTATACTGTGAGGGCAATAGAGCTGCCCACATAGGTTTTTGTAGTAATTAAATGAGATAATTTATGTTAAATTTCTAACTCAGTACTTGAGATGTCAGTCTTCTCCCAACTCAAATAATGTAACTGGGAAAATAGATCACAGTATGAAATATTTACTTTGGGGTTTTTGTTTAGTCAAGTGTTTGGTATTAGTAATATCATTGCTGACTTCTTTATGAAAAAGTGATTATGGTAAAACATACACATATTTATAGCTACTGCACACATCTAATGCTTATCTCACACAAAAAACAACATGAGTCATTTAAACATATTCATCAACATCAAAGTAGTATTTATATAAATATTCATCAGTTAAATTAAGAACCCCTATCAACCTAATCTCTTGAAAGTTGGAAGAAAAATGTCAAAATTGCAATGGCTCTTACCACTGGTTTCATTTCAGAAACCAGTATCTATATATTTTAAAACTAACAAAGCATTATTGTTGGCTAAAATGGATTAATAGCCCCTGGATATTCCCTCCTGTCTCACAAAACCAAAACACAAAATATATGACACTATGGTTTTTGAGACATTGCAATTAAGTCACTGAAAGTTGGTGATTTCAGAAAGATGAAAAAGAGATAGTATGATTTCTGCGGTTTACTGTCTTGAGACTGTTTGCAGGCCTTGACATATGGAGCTCAAACAAAGAGGAGCATTACAGTACCCTGAGTGATGCAGCAGAGCAGAACGCCTGTGAGGACTAAATTGGCTGGAGCGCACAGGATGTTTTATGGTTTAGAAGAGAACCAAACAGAGAGAGAACTTGAAATAAGCATGGGAATTTTTGCTCAGTGATGTTTGACTCTTTGTAACTCCATGGACTGTTGCATGACAGGCTTCCCTGTCTTTCACCATCTCCCAGAGTTTGCTCAAAGTCATGTCCATCAAGTTGGTGATGCCATCCAACCATCTCATCCTCTGTTGTCCCCTTCTCCTCCTGCCTTCAATCTTTCCAAACATCAGGGCCTTTTCCAATAAGTTGACTCTTTGCATCAGGTGGCGTAAGTACTGGAGCTTCAGCTTCAGCATCAGTCCTTCTAGTGAATATTCAGGGTTGATTTCCATTAGAATTGACTGGTTGATTTCCTTGCTGTCTAGGTACCCTCAAGAGTCTTCTTCAGCCACAGTTTTGAACCACAGTTCAAAAGCATCAGTTCTTCAGTGCTTAATCATCTTTATGGTTCAACTCTCACTTCTGTACATAACTGCTAGAAAAACCATAGCTTAGACCAGATGGATATTTGTCAGCTAAAAGTGACGTTTCTGCTTTTTAATACTCCATCTCAGTTTGTCGTAACTCTTCGTCAAGAATCAGACATTTTTAAATTTCATGACTGCAGTCACCATCCATAGTGATTTTGGAGCCCAAGAAAGTAAACTCTGCCACTGTTTCCATTTTGTCCCCGTCTCTTTGCCATAAAGAGATGGGACCAGATGCCATGATCTTAGTTTTTTGAATGCAAGGGAAATTGGGGAAGATACAAATATTAAGCCCATAACACCATATTTTCTATGAATCTAGTGTTTCTATTTTACCAAAAACAGAAAAAAAAAAAAAAACTCTAGGGAAAAAAACAAAAGGAAACTGCATCTCATGAATAAAAACAATTATTAACAAAATAGTGCAACATTGAATATAGGGACTTATAAAAACTACTATTTGCTTCTTATAGAAGAATTTCCAAAAATATGTGTGTAAATCCCCCCAACCAGGGTCCGGCCTTATTTCCTTGCACTCTCCCTGGAGACTGAGGTTGACTTTGTGGTTCAATTTCCAAGAAAAGAGTAAGTAAAAGGAAAAATTGTAACTTAACAGCAGAGAAACCTAGTAAACACTGCATTAACCAAATGCTGAAGGCTAAGTTTTTGTGATATATGCACACACACACACACACACACACACACACATATAACATGTACCCTCTGATATTATGTAACAAGAATGGCCATTAACATTATATAATAAACCAGTTTTAAAAGTGAGCTTGGAAAGTATTTCATTGGCTAATTGCTTTGGTTTATTAGTAATTACAAGTGACCTTTGGCTACTTTAACGACCCTGGAAATTTCAATAGCCTAACACAAAATGCATTAATTTATAATCAAAGAAAGTTTTCTGTAATTACAAAAAGTTTCCCATAGCAACTGTTCTCTATGAAGAAACTCAGGCTCCACTGTTCTTTGTACTATCATCCATCATTAATCTTTTCTGATTTTTGCAGAAGTGAAGGAAATAATAAGAATCTCTTACTAACAATTAAATGTTTTGTTAAAAAAAACCAAAACAACTCATTGGCCACATATATCTACAATGGGAAGAGTAAATGTTTCTTCCTGTAAACCCATAAAGAGAGGACACTCATATTTAGTAAAAACTTTATCCAGTATTTTCCCTGGTTACAAATAGGTATATGAGAAAGATAAATCAAGATTGGGCAGAAGCAAAACACAGATAAGAGAGAGAAAAAAGCCAAAATTTATGGTAAAGTCCATTCTTAATTTGATTTAATGATTATGAATAGCTATCATGAGTGAATTTTGCATTTCATTTTGTTGAAATATCTTACCATGTTGAATGATATTCTACTATTAAAAAATTGGCATTATTCACACAATTTTACATTCTAGCTATTTTAACAGATTCAGATGTTGAAAAATCACATTCCCTTTTAATATTAGAGGATAACTTCAGGGTATTTTGTCTGTAAGAGGTGATTTTCATTCTGCAATGTTATGCCTTAACAAGAAATATATAAAAGGCTGTACACATTTAGGCTGTACATAAAACTGTATTATAGACTGACTGCTGATGTGAGCATCAAATGGGAGGTGATAGTGTGCACGTGTCGTCTGCCTGGAAAGCATTTTCTTCCCAATTCTCCCCAAATACTCCAAATACCTGAAATATCTTCCTCCATTTCATCTGTGTTATATCTTCTTTCAGGTAATTTTCCTTCCATTTCAATGTGACTATGTATAACTATTTTCAGACCATCTGAATTTTTTTCTATCAATGCTATCTTGCTAAATAAGATCCAAAGACTTTGTTTACATAGCTCACGGCATCAGTAGAAAGAACATAAATACCAGTTTGATAATATAATTTTTAACTTTCAGAAATCCAAATTCCTTCAAACTTGTTTATATTTCACTTCTATGGCAACGTTCATGCTTATCTTTTCAACTTAATAAAATCACCACAGTTCTCATTTAATGTGGGCTTATTTTTGCCAAGAGTTGTTAGATAACTTCAAAATGTTGATTATTTCTTATCTCTCTAAGGTTTCTCAAATTAAGTACCTGGTTCAAAATACATGCAGACAGTTTTTATATTCAATATTGAATATAATCACACATGACTCATTTTTCATGTTGCCACATTCTCTGATGACTGAATCCCTCGTTCCCTTTCATTTGATTTCATACAGAGTCAAAAAAGCCTCTTTGAAACTAAAATCTACCTTGCATGATTGCTTTCACAAATAGAATGTGTTTGGTGAATAAAATATAGTAATTTTACACTTATTTAGTTCTCATAGAAAAGTAATGATTTGTCAAACCAGGTTAATCTCCACAGTAATTCCAGATAATGGGTGAGCTGAGGAAAACAATACTACAATTTTGATGACCTAAATGGTAACCAACATCACAGGCTGGATTATCAGGACACTAAGATCACAGGATTCTCAAAATTTACTGATCAGAAGGAGAGGAATAAGATGTTGGGTAAGCCTGAATAAATATATATATGCTCATTCAGCTAATATATATATATATATATATATATATATAATTATATTATACTACATTATATTATCAGGGGAAGTTCAAGTTACTGAGAGGTTATTTATATTGCAAAAGCAAGCTGTGTGAGCAAGTATAATAACCCAAAATAAATTATACCATCAGTCTACACGTTTTGAATAAGCAATGGTAATAATCTGGTACAAGACACTTTCTAAGGTGTTTCAGCCTTTAAGTAGAGTATTGTGAATTACTAGCTATTACTTTTCATTCCTATTATGTCCAAAGTTCAGTATCATGGCAAAAATCATCACTGAGGACTAGCATAGAGTTCCTATAGGCCAATAGTGAGGGAACCCTTACTTCAAACTCAAGCTGTCTTTTATAAATGGGCTCTTCCCCTCTATTCTAAGCTATTCAGTTAGTAACTCTGACCTTTCCATCAAACTATTTTAAAACTGGCTTTTCAGATCACAGGAAAGAAAAACAGAGTTGTGTGCTTCTCAGACAAATTCTACTGTTTATATATGTATAGCCCCAATCCTGTATCTAATACTAAGAAGGTACTTGGTTTAATTGGCTTATAGAAGAGCAGCAATGGACACCATTGATGCTTGAGTCAGGTCCAAATGCCATTCTCTGTGTAAGTCTCTGCTTTACGAATTCATTTATCAAATAGTTACGAATCCTTCTATATGTCAGTATTCTTGCCTGGAGAATCCCATGGACAGAAGAGCCTAGCAGGCTATAGTCCATGGGGTCACAAGAGTTGGACATGACTGAGTGACTAAACCACCGCCACCACCACTAAATGTTAGATATAGGTTAGGTACTAAGGATGCAAACGCAATAAAGAAGCAAGTAGAAACTTTACACATACATACATATGTAAATATTATACACACAAACAGGGAGAAAGAGGGAAACTAAAAGCTCTGCTAAGGCTATATTGCAAGCTTCTTTATCCACGTTGAATTATCTGGAAAAGTTGTCAAAAATTTTAAAGACTAAAATGAAATGAGTAGAATATGCGTCAGAAAGATAACTCTAGAAGCAATGTAGAAAGTGGATTGGAGTCGTAAGAGAAAGAACACAAGAGGAGGAAATCGCAAAAACATAGCTATCTTCAATTTCGAAAATTATGATCAATGATAAAGATGGTTATGAAAAAAGGAAGTAAATATATTTTTAAAAATTAAATGGCTTAACATCTTAGATAACTTTTCTAAATAAAGTATAAATAGACACAAATTCCTATATATGGAAATTTAGATAGCAGAAGATATTAAGAAGAGGTGGCAAGAATACACAGAAGAACTGTACAAAAAAGATCTTCATGACCTGGATAATCATGCTGGTGTGATCACTCATCTAGAGCCAGACATCCTGGAATGTGAAGTCAAGTGGGCCTTAGAAAGCATCATTATGAACAAAGCTAGTGGAGGTGATGGAATTCCAGATGAGCTATTCCAGATCCTGAAAGATGATGCGGTAAAAGTGCTGCACTCAATATGCCAGCAAATCTGGAAAACTCAGCAGTGGCCACAGGACTGGAAAAGGTCACTTTTCATTCCAATTCCAAAGAAAGGCAATGCCAAAGAATGCTCAAACTACTGCACAATTGCTCTCATCTCACATGCTAGTAAAGTAATGCTCAAAATTACCCAGATAATCATGATGATGTGTTGACTAATCTAGAGCCAGACATCTTGGAATGTGAAGTCAAGTGGGCCTTAGAAAGCATCACTACGAACAAAGCTAGTGGAGGTGATGGAATTCCAGTTGAGCTGTTTCAAATCCTGAAAGATGATGCTGTGAAAGTGCTGCACTCAATTTGCCAGCAAATTTGGAAAACTCAGCAGTGGCCACAGGACTGGAAAAGGTCAGTTTTCATTCCAATTCCAAAGAAAGGCAATGCCAAAGAATGCTCCAACTACTGCACAATTGCACTCATCTCACATGCTAGTAAAGTAATGCTCAAAATTCTCCAAGCCAGACTTCAGCAATATGTGAACCGTGAACTCCCTGATGTTCAAGCTGGTATGTGAAAAGGCAGAGGAACCAGAGATCAAATTACCAACGTCCGCTGGATCATGGATAAAGCAAAAGAGTTCCAGAAAAACATCAATTTCTGCCTTATTGACTATGCCAAAGCCTTTGACTGTGTGGATCACAAGAAACTGTGGAAAATTCTTCAAGAGACAGGAATACCAGACCACCTGACCTGCCTCTTGAGAAATCTGTATGCAGGTCAGGAAGCAACAGTTA
>SJXQ01011708.1:359028-395008 GCA_006408695.1 Aepyceros melampus
CGTGCTGCGATTCATGGGGTCGCAAAGAGTCGGACACGACTGCGCGACTGAACTGAACTGAACTGAACTGAAGTGGTAAAGAACTCGCCTGCCAATGCAGGAGCCGTAAGTGATGCAGGTTCGATCCCTGAGTCTAGAAGATCCCCCAGAGAAGGGTTCGGCAACCCACTCCCATGTTCTGTCCTAGGGAATTCCATGGACAGAGGAGCCTGGCGGACCACAGACCATGGGGTCGCAAAGAGTTGGACACGACTGAAGCGCCTTAGCTTGCAGGTATGTTTAAATCTATGAGTTCATAAAAAATAAAGAACTCCTGATCACCTATAGTGGATTCTGAGAATTGGCAAATAAAAGGAAAGAAGCAAGAGTTTATCTTATGTTTCTTATACCTTGGGGTAATCAAATAGTTGACAAGAAGAAGTTTCTGTATTTTAGAAGCATTTCTGCTAATAAGTGAATGAAGAATGAGGGAATATTTGAATGCTCTAATGAAATAATGAACTTGGGACAAAAATTCCTAACACTATACAAAGAAAGACAACTGGGCATTACATATCTGCTAATGAAAAGTCCTGTCATTATCACCAGTGGTGTCTTCTAGCTAAAATATCCAGTCTGTTAAGTTATTAAGTCTGTGTCCAAACTACCCATTGGAGAATGAGAACAGGGAGTACAAGGGACAGCAAACAGATGAAAAGTCACCACGTGGATGCAGTCAGGAATGCCCAGAGTGCTGGAAATTCTCCAGAACAAATCACCCTGGTGTCCTCACCATATAAATGGCGAGAAGGGGAGAATGGGTAGCAAGCGCTCTCCGAGCTCACTCCAGCCTTCTGTACCCTTCACTGTACTCAGCCTGACTTCCAGTGGTCACTGGCTCCTCTTTGTGCCAAAGGAGCTTTCCCCCCTAACCGTGGGATTCCAGCCGTGCTCTGTCCATTTTTGAAAGGTCAGGAGTGCCAGGAAATCAATGCCTGCAGAAGCAGCCCTTAATCAATGATTAAATCAAGTGGGTGAATAAGTCCCAGCTTTTTCAACTCTCAGGGCGATAATCCTGAGGGGCGTACGTGTGTGTGTTAATACCTTTTCCAAGAATTCCCCTGAAAGGATTAGGCTTCTATTCTGCACTGGTAAATGGTTAAATGGCCTTGTTGGTTTATGTTTAATACCCTTTGCTGGTTGTCTTCTCCCCCTGACTCGCCTCTCTCTTTCCTTTGTGGTGTTCCCTGAACTTAAACTCCATGGACTTGAATCCTCTCTTAAGGTCTCTTTTTGGAGGAACTCAAACTATAGCAGAGGAAGAGCTTTAGCTTAAAAGTGACTTAAGAGGCAGGGAAATTTGCACACTGACTGGATATTTGATAACTATAGAAATTTTTTTTGGTGTTTTATTTAGGTCGCATAATGCTATTATGCTTACATTTAAAATCAAGGGTAAATAAAATTATACAGATAAAATGTTATGATATCAGCAATTTGATTACAAATAATATGGAGTTGTGGCTGGGAATACAGTATAAGACTGACAATGAGCTGACAATTTTTAAAACTGGGTGATGGGTATGTGAGGATTGTTCATACTTTTTTGTATACTTTTGTATATGCTGGAAATTTTCCCTAATTAATTACCAAAAAAAGCACTCCCACGGTGTTGTTTATAACTACTTAGTGCTTGATACTGCCTTGTACAGAGTAAGCCAAGAGGCACTCAAAACATTATTGTTGAATTAACATGGTGTGTCTTATGTTGGGGATACCAAGGCAAGTACTGTTAATGTTAATACTTTTAACTGATATACCAGAAAGCTTACATAGAACAGGGGGAAAAAAATCATTGTATCAATTAGAATGATGTCAGCTTTTAAAAATTTCTTGTTTGTTCTATCACTAATTAAAGTATTTCTTTGGCTTATGATTATTCATCCTCTGAGGCTTGAAGTTATTCTTAAGCTGTGAATGCTTTTATTGTAATGCTTAAGTGCTGGAATTTTGGGGGCATTTTGATGGCTCAGTGGGACCGGGTATGGGACAGCACACTTCAAGCAGGCTCAGGAAATATGAGCTTGTGAGTGCTGAATCTTCAGGGCTATGTGTTTGAAATGTACAAGGTGACTGTTTTGTAGGAATCAAAACTTGATATAACTAACACTTAATTGAGAAAATCTTTAAAAGTATTTTATGTTAAGTGGAAGGGTACTGTATATCTGAAGTCAGAAGCTTGCAAACAGAAACTTGCAAGCAATTCCTACAGAAATTTTTTATCTTAAAATAGTATAGATATAGATATGTGTATAAGTCCCTAAAAAATCCTGTCACTTCCCAGGAGTTCACACAGGCTGAGATTTGCTTTTTGTAGGATTTTCTAGTGATATGACAATCCTTGTTTTCAAGCTATTAGTTTGACATAACAGTATTCAGTTTAATATAATATTAATATAAATCTCATAATAAGATGTGACTTTGATTGTAGGAAGACTCAATAGAAGATTATGAGAAGTGCAAAAGAATATTTTTGGAATGTCCTTCAAATGTCCTTAAACTGGAGAAAGTGAAAATTTAGATATTTTATACATATAAAAAATTTAGCTATTTTTTTCCTCACTTCCTCTTAACAAAGTTGATACCAGAGTAACTAAATAGCTTCATACAGTAGACAATTTTTTCTTGGATTTATTCCTAGTTCTATTTCGTGTATTTTGTTTTCCACTAATATGTAATTTATGTTATCAAGCCCTATTTTATAAAACTGTCTAAGTGGCTTATTATTCTTTATAGAAAATGGTGTGGGAGTAAGTAATTAGCCTACTAGTTAAATTTTAAAACTGTAACCAAGTAAAGATTACACAATGTTGTTCTCATAGATTGTTATCCTCACAGTAACATTCATGGAATTTATTTTCCTTTTAACAATTTTTTTGCAGTAATATTTATTTATTTTGCCTGCACCGTGTGGCGTGTGGGGTCTTAGATCCCCGACCAGGGATTGAATCGGTGCCCCCTGCATCGGGAGCGCAGAGTCTTAACCACTGGACCACCCCCGGGAAGACCCAGAATTTATTTCCTAAGGATTTCAGAGAATGATATTCTCATTCATGTCATCAGCTAGATTCACTCAAATTTACTATTTGGATTTGGCTGTTTAGCCTGTATAATTAAATCCTAACAAGTTTGCTAGTTCTTGGAATCCATCAATGAATGATGGATTTAATATTTCTGTTAACAAAGAGTCAAAGAGATTTACTATAAGCTCTAAATAAGTAATTTAATTTCTTTAACTTGTTAAGAAACAGTTTGGTTTCCCCAGAGGACTCTGAATTGGCTAAACATATTATTATTATTAAGAAAAATGACTGTCAATTTCCTTTCAACTCAGTAACATAAAAAAAATCTAAGACAATAGTTCCTCCTAATGTCATTAAATTGTAAATCTCAGTAACTCTCAACTTTCTCTCACCATAAATTTTATCTGCAAAATTTCAGTTTTGATCCTGATGCAGAATGGTGCTGACTTCTACTGTTCCCCTTCCTTTGACCTTAGTGCTCCAACGGCTTCCTGAACATTCTCTAAAGTTCTCATCTGAAGCCACGGTAGGGCTTCCCTGGTGGCTCAGTGGTAAAGAATCAGCCTGCCAATGCAGGAGACATGGGTTCGATCCCAGGTCCTGGAAGATCTCCTGGAGAAGGATATGGCAACCTATTCCAGTATTCTTGCCTGGGAAAGCCCATGGGCAGAGGAGCCTGGTGGGCTACAGTCCAAGGGGTCGCAAAAGAGTGACATGTGACTGAGCAATGAGACAGCAACCACAAGTGTCTGAAAGCACATTCTCCCCGTGCTGTGGCATGTGAGGGCACAGAAGTGCCCCTGAGCAAACGTCCTCCGTCCTCTGTCCGCTTCCCGTGCCTTGTAAACTTGTCCTCAAGTTCCATGCACTCCTGGACCCACTAATAGAAGCTCGGAGGATGCAAGTCCTCTGTTACTTTGAAGGGAGGGGTGGGAGAGGCCGAGCCCCTGGTGGTGGAGACTTGTCTGAGCTCTACAGGCCTTAGGGGTCGCAAAAGAGTGACATGTGACTGAGCAATGAGACAGCAACCACAAGTGTCTGAAAGCACATTCTCCCCGTGCTGTGGCATGTGAGGGCACAGAAGTGCCCCTGAGCAAACGTCCTCCGTCCTCTGTCCGCTTCCCGTGCCTTGTAAACTTGTCCTCAAGTTCCATGCACTCCTGGACCCACTAATAGAAGCTCGGAGGATGCAAGTCCTCTGTTACTTTGAAGGGAGGGGTGGGAGAGGCCGAGCCCCTGGTGGTGGAGACTTGTCTGAGCTCTACAGGCCTGTCGACAACCCAGGAGAGCAGACATACCTATTATTTTACATCCGGAAACTTAGGCCCAGAGAAGGCACTTGGGCTGCTTAGCTGTGAGCCATCAGTCTGTCTAAGTCAGAGCCTTTTATCTACAGCACGACTTCCTATTCCGTTCCGTTCAGTCGCTCAGTCGAGTCCGACTCTTTGCGACCCCATGAATCGCAGTACACCAGGCCTCCCTGTCCATCACCAACTCCCGGAGTTCACTCAGACTCACGTCCATTGAGTCCGTGATGCCATCCAGCCATCTCATCCTCGGTCGTCCCCTTCTCCTCCTGCCCCCAATCCCTCCCAGCATCAGGGTCTTTTCCAATGAGTCAACTCTTCGCTTAAGGTGGCCAAAGTACTGGAGCTTCAGTTTGAGCATCATTCCTTCCAAAGAAATCCCAAGGTTGATCTCCTTCAGAATGGACTGGTTGGATCTCCTTGCAGTCCAAGGGACTCTCAAGAGTCTTCTCCAACACCACACTTCAAAAGCATCAATTCTTCGGTGCTCAGCCTTCTTCACAGTCCAACTCTCACATCCATACATGACCACAGGAAAAACCATAGCCTTGACTAGACGGACCTTAGTCGGCAAAGTAATGTCTCTGCTTTTGAATATACTATCTAGGTTGGTCATAACTTTTCTTCCAAGGAGTAAGCGCCTTTTAATTTCATGGCTGCAGTCACCATCTGCAGTGATTTTGGAGCCCAAAAAAACAAAGTCTGACACTGTTTCTACTGTTTCCCCATCTATTTCCCATGAAGTGATGGGACCAGATGCCATGATCTTCGTTTTCTGAATGTTGAGCTTTAAGCCAACTTTTTCATTCTCCTCTTTCACTTTCAACAAGAGGCTTTCTTACCAACTCTCCGGTGACTCAGAAGAAAGCAGACCCTTGGGGGAATGGGCCACCACCCACTGTGAGCTGACCTGGCCTTGAGCACTAGGGAAATCAGGCTGTTGTGGGCACCTGGGGGTGGAAGTCGAGCAGCTACCCTGCTAAAGCGGGGCACTGAAAGAAACTGTGAAAATAAAAATGTTCAAGCTTCAGATTCCCTCCTTTCTGCCGGGTCAAGCTGGAGCTTGTTTTACAGTAGAAATTAGGCAGCCAGACTGGTCTGTAGGGCACCGATGTTTTTGTTGAAAATGTATGTTTGACTGGTGAAACAGAGTCTTTTACCAAATCGAGGGTCTCTTGTGTGTTCTGTAGAAGTGTGCATGCTTGGTTGTTTTATTTTTTCCTCTTCATGCTGTTCAATGTCTCTTGTTTCTTTTCCTCCATCCAGAAATGCCAGTTAAAGAGGGCAAGAAAATGCTCTCTTTTATCAGAGTTACACATCAGGTGGGAAGAAGGCTGTGTTAGGTGAGAGGGTAAGATCTGGTTATAGCAAAACCAGGCAGCTCATCAGTGATTCCAGACACCAAGATACTCTCTCTCATCTTCCACTCCCATGGGGTACCATGCTCAGATGGTCAAAAGAGGGAAGCTGGGTGATGGGCCTGCAAAGATTTTCACTGGTTTTTCTGTTTACCCTTTTCTATGTGCTATTTCTAGATCTTCAGTCTGATCTAGGCAAGGATCATTTGTTTGCAACGAGTGAAAACAAACTGAATCTTGCCTAGGTAACGTAGGGGAGGTGGGTGGATAAGGGAAGGATTTGAGGAAATATCCTGAACTTCATTTGCAGGAAGTGTGCATGGACCTCCGGGGAACTCTCCCTGTCTCTCACTGTCTCTTGACTGAGGTGACAACTGCTCTCTGCTATTTCTAGGACCCTTGCTATAAAGTTGCCCTTGTGAGTATAGTGCTGTAATAGCTACATAACCATTCAAGTTCACTTTTTAAGAACGTGTCTTCTGGGGATGTCCCTAGTGGTCTGGTGATGAAGATTCCATGCTTCCACTGCAGAACATGCAGTTTCAACCCTCGGTTGGGTAACTAAGATCCCGCATGCCTCAAGACACAGCTCCTCTCCAACCCCTGCTGCCAAAAAAAAAGTGTTTTTTAAGCCAAGGTTTTGCAAGTTGCTTCAGGAAGATTCTGTAAAATGCTTACAATAAAAGTCTTATTAATTCACTTTCATCTTAAAAAGTGTAATGGATCTATGCCTTGTAAGTTGTTTCCTGTAAATGCAGATGGAGGCTGCATATAAGTTTAGATGATCAAGCAGGTAGTGATGGGGTGTCAGAATTTCTAAGAGGCTGGGTGTCGTTGTTGGGGGTGGTCAAAGAATCTGTTCCCCCAAAAGGCATGTGGCTTCTGGCCAGCACAGCTCAGAATTCCTGCCCTTCTCATCCCTCCTCTATTCCTGGTGCCTTCTTAAAATGTCTCAGAGTAAGCAGGTGGAGTGAACAATAAGCTATGTCACTCTTTGAACACACACAGCTACGTCTGCTATACAAAGCTGCTTGCAGGGGTTGAGTGTGCTGCTCTGGCTTTTGTTGTCCTTTGAAAGTTTTAAAGTCACTTCTTCGTCTTGTATCAAATACTGGGCCCGAGGTCAGAGTCCAGAATATTAGACTCAGATGGTAAACTGGTGGGTTGTAAATAGGGACAAGAATGGCACTAAATTGAAATAGCTCTAGAATGAGTTACTAAAATTAAGGAAATGAGAAGCAAATTTGGATCCACTTAAAAAGAGTAAAACATAAAGCGATGTTCTATTTATGAGCAGAATGAAAAGAACCGGAGAATGAAGAGAACTTGCTTGTTCCTGGTAAGAGACTGGTTGGTCATCTCTCCTGCGGTGACTCTGGCCCTACTGTATAGCCACACTGTTGCTGTAACTTCAGGAGATGGGACTGAAAGGTTGTTGTTGAATCACAACGCCGGGATTCTTGGCCTCCGGAGGAGAAGAATTCAATCCGGGGCCAGAGACGAGGCTTGATTGCTCAGAGCTTTTGTGTAATAAAGTTTTATTAAAGTATAAAGGAGATAGAGAAAGCTTCTGACATAGGCATCAGAAGGGGGTAGAAAGAGTACCCGCTTGTTAGTGTTAGCAATGAGTTTATATACTCTCCAGTAAATCCAAAGAATGTCTGGAGGTTGTAAAGACCTCACCAGACCTACTCCCATAATTTACATTTTAAGATAACAGAATTAGCCAGAAGGTTTAATCCAGAGACTGTCCTCAGGCATAATACATTGTCCTCAGGCATGATACATAATACATAATCCTAAGGAATGTAGAGAAGGAAAAAATGTTTGTCCTTTTTTCCTCCTTGAGAATTCCAGACCTCTCTCTCCTTGGGGACCCCTAGACTTCTTATCAACCTGCCTAGGAAATGACTCTCTCAGGACCCCATGAGTCAGGCACCTCCAGAGGGCTCGGTCAGGGTGACACCATAGGTACTAGAACGTCGATGTGATTGGCACCAAAAGGCCAAGAGATGCTTGTAGTCCGATTAGAGCGAGAACATTTAAGGTCACAGAGATGTGGAAACAGTTTTCTTCTTCCCTAGGAAAGGATGATGCAATAGATGACAACAAGCATCTGGGTAAATCCCTCCATCCAGTCTTGGACGGCATTCACGCCACCTGGCAGGTGGGTGGGAGAAGTTTCTTTGGTCCCAAGTGTTCTTCCAGGGCCCACATTCAGCCAGAGCCTTTCCGTTCTAAGCCAAGAGTGGGGCCAACATTCACAGTCCATTTGTGAATGGCCCAGAGAATAAGATGGGGAGAGGAGGAGACTACTTTTAATCTGGCCTGGAGGAGTCTCTAAAGCCTTGATCTGATTGAGGGGTGTGTGGTCTCATTGAGCAGTGTGTAGTACAGTGTTATTTTTAACTTGAAATTAATTGATTTGTTAGTGATCGGCTGATTGATGGGCGTTGGGGATCTAAACATGAAAATCACATGGTCATACCCCTTACGGAGCTCAGAGTTTAGTGGAGAATGTGGATAAATATTTATGGTATTGTGTGATGAGAGCAACCATAAAGCAAGTTCCAAGACAGAAGGAATCTTCTGGGCTTCGTGTTGGACACAATGCCTCTGGAAGGCCCTCTTACCTGCAGGCTGGCGTGGGCCTAGCTCCAGCTCCTGTTCAGCTAAATGAGACCTGAGTCTAAAGATCACAGATTATCTCATTTCTGGAGCCATGCCTGCTGTCTGAAATTTCCTTGTGGTTACCAAGTTACTGGTCTGGTCCCTACAGGCCCATTAATTATTATCCATCCCACATGGCTACTTCTGGAGCAGACACTGGATAGGCAGTCAGGAACGGCACAGCATGTGTTTGTCTCAAATAACCTTTGAAATAGGCCTGCTCCCATTTGGCTGGTGCTGGGGAACCTGCACCTTTGCTTCCTGATTTCTGTTATACCCTTTCCCTCAGCCCTGTCTGCCAGGCCCAGCTGGTCAAAGAGCTCAAAGGGCAAGACATTAGCATGGGAGAGACCCAAAGCTCAAGAAATGAGCAGTAATGTCCCAGCCTGGATGGGAGGGGAATCTGGAAGAGAATGGATACATGTGTATAGATGGCTGAGTCCCTCTGCTGTTCACCTGAGACTGTCATAACATTGTTAATTGGATGTATTCCAATATAAAATAAAGTTCAAAAAAAATGAGCAATACATAGTTAGCACATCATAATCATGGATAATTCAGCAGCCCATGAAAATAGATGACCCTGGAGGGCTGCTGTGATGTTTAACAAATGTGCTGTCTCTGTCTCTGAGTGGTTCTTTCTGTGCTAGTCTTTGGGGGAAAACAATCCTTGCTACGTGTAAAAGCATAAAAGACAGTCTGTTGAAAAGATGAAAAAGGAGCTTCTGTTTTAGATAAAGCTTGTGAAGGTTCAAGGATCGCTTATCTATTGGTCCAACTGAGTTTAGTGGCTTAAAAGTAAAAGAAGAAAAATAAATACAGGTATTCTGGTCTTCTCGTTCTACCTAAAGGCACATTTCCTAAGATTTTCTTCTCCACTTAGAAATAGGAATTGAGAACTATTCAGAAGAGATACTAGATAAGACTAGAATTACAGTAACCTGAAGATAAGACCTATTCTTAGAAGTAAATGCTTGGTTCCAAAAGGTCTCTGAACACCATGGAGCAAGAAAGAAACCACAGTTACTGGCTCAGATAACAAAATGCTGCTACTAGTGCTGCTAATGGAGAAGGAAATGGCAACCCGCTCCAGTGTTCTTGCCGGGAGAATCCCAGGGACGGGGGAGCCTGGTGGGCTGCCGTCCATGGGGTCGCACAGAGTCAGACGCGTGTCTGACTCTCCCGGCAAGAACACTGGAGCGGGTTGCCATTTCCTTCTCCAGTGCAGGAAAGTGAAAAGTGAAAGTGAAGTCGCTCAGTCGTATCCGACTGTTAGGGACCCCATGGACTGCAGCCCACCAGGCTCCTCCATCCATGGGATTTTCCAGGCAAGAGTACTGGAGTGGGGTGCCAGTGCCTTCTCCAGATAACATTAATAACTAGCATGTTTTAGGTGTTTGGGCTTCCCAGGTGGCGCTAGTGGTAAGGAACCCAGCTACCAATGCAGGAGACATGAGATACGGGTTCGATCCCTGGGTGGGGAAGGTCCCCTGGAGTAAGGCATGGCAACCGACCCCAGTATTCTTGACTGGACAATCCCATGGACAGAGGAGCCTGGTGGGCTACAGTCTATGGGGTCACAAAGAGTCGGACACGACTAAAGTGATTGAGCACACAGGAACATTAGGTGATTATTATAGTCAGGCAGGGTTCTGAATGCTGTATATGTATACTAACTTATTTATTCTCATAGGACATGAAAGATTAGCAGCCCCTTCAGGTTCTGGTATGTTCTAAGATGGGGTTAACCCAGAAACTGTCACGGAAAGACAGATTCAGCAAAAAGACAGCAGCCAGTATATTAGAATAGAGTCCCTGTGGCTTAGCGGCAGTGACTGGACATTGTGCCCTTGGGGAAAAATTAATGAGGTCAGAGCAGACTGGGCGAGATCAGGTCTGGCCCTTTTGCCACAGAGCCTGGATTCGGAGATGATCTGATGGGAAGCCAGGCAGACAGTGCAACTGAGGCATTCACCCACGGGGCTGGGCCAGAAAGGCACAGTTTGGGTTGAGAATACGGACTTGCCTGATGAAAGCCAGAGGCTGGCAAAAGGGATGCGGGAGCTGAGAGGAGCCTCAGCCCCTGGGACAAAATTGAGGTGCTTTTTATAGAGCGCTGGGTTTGGGATGCTCTGGGGGACCCTGAGAAGGCCTCGAGGGTCCCCAGCACTTTTGGAGATAACCTGCTGTGAGTCGATGACTCTAGCGAAGGAGGGGGCAAACTATAAGAATGGCCACAGCAGGGAGAAGTTGTGCCAGGTTTCATCCCAGCACCAAGCATAAGCTTTTATCCCCTTGTCAGAGACTTATCCCCTAAAGGCAGAGAATTCTGTTTTATTTGGCGAGCTTTGCTGAGGTCGTAAGCCTGGGAGGCAGCCTCTCAGGTAGCTCTGTGGGGATTGCTCTGAGGTCATAAGGAGGAGTCAGGATATGTAATTTTTGCAACAAAAACCATGAATTTAGGAACATCAAAAGATGACTGTTAATTGAAGAAAAGCAGCATCTCAAATGGATGAATGTAGCCCTTTTCTATGGATGGGAAGATCGAGGCATCTGTGCTCCCTGAAGCCACCCCTCTGATGTGCACTTAAACTACACACGGCCAGTACCCAGCTTTTTCTCAGCCCCGCATCCCCTCAGGTGCCCCGCGGCGGGGCAGCTGCCCTGGCTGAGGGCTTGATGCTGCAACGTCCTTGGTTTACTGATAAGGCAGATGACAAGCTCCGTTCACACCCTGCTTCAAGCCTTAGAGGGCTGTTGTAAACTGTGATTCAGGCTTCTTTTTATTCGTTCTTGGATTCTGATTCTTAATAGTGCTCACTTCTGGCATTCTATTGTTATGATTGCTAGGGGGGTTTGGTGGTTTAAACCCTACCTGGCTTGTACCAATAGGTATTAATGCCAAGCATTAACCACTAAGCTCATAGGCTTGTTATGAACCAGGAGGTTGCAAGTTACTGCTGGGAACCCATGTGTTTGGGGCCTTGTGATATCCTTTAGTTCCTAATTCCCTAAATCTGGATTAAGCGTTGGCAAACTTCTGTAAAGGGCCAGATGGTAGATATTTTAGGTTTTGCTGGCAATGCCCAGTTCTGCCGTATAGAGGGTAGCAGTGAAACAAATAGGGTTGGCCGTGTTTCAATAAAACTTTATTCACAAAACAAGTGGCCATCAGGTTGCTGGGCCCCCATCGCTGACCCATGATATAAATAAACACACAGGAGAGCAAACAGATAAATAATTTTCATGCTCTTCACAAGCAATTTTTTTTCTTTTAATTTTAAATTGTCTTTCCCTGAAGAATGGGGAAAGGAGGACCCGTTTTGTCTGCATGGAACTATGTCACTGTCATTTCCCTTCTATCTCACATTGTGACTTTGGAAACTAACAGCCTTAAACCAAACTTCATGCCTGCTTTTAAGATACAGAAAGAACGTGTTGCTCCAGGCTTCCTTTAAAGAGAGGGGCCCCCTTTGCTATTTCCCCCCAGCTGGTGAAGTTCTCTGCTCGCAGACGGCCTCTGGTGCAGGTTGAGGAGCGTCTCTGAGGCCGTCTCTGTCTTCTTTCTCCCACGTCAATGACAACAATGACCAACTAAACAGCTTCTAGAATTTTACCTTCTGGGGTGACATCCACATGAAGAACAACAGATTTAAAGGCAGGACAGAGACCACTTCTTCCAAAAACTGGAAGCACACTAAAACAGAACTCAAGTGAAACAGTAGAGAGAGTTTTTCTTAGAAGATCAAGTATAAGGGCGAAACGTGTTTACTCTCCTCATTTAAGGAGTGAAGATACTCAGGCTAGTGGGCAAAACTTGATCGACTCTGAATTCTCCTCAGCAATTAGCAATCCACACCTGTTATTGTTTGCATTGTGTCCCTCGCCCCCAAAGAGATGTTGAAATCCTAACCCTTGGTATTTGGGAACGTGATCTTGTTTGGAATCACAGTCTTTGCAGATGTGATCAAGGTAAGTCGAGGTCATTAAGGTGATACCAATCCAACACCCTAAGGGAAGTTTGGACACACACACACACACACACACACACACACAGGAAAATGCCATGAGAAGACACAGGGACACACTGGGAGAAGATGGTCATGGAGTCATGGAGTTTCAAGTCAAGAAACGCCGAAGATGGGTGGAAGCCTCCAGCAGCTGGAAGAGAAGCACAGAACAGATGCTCTCTCGCAAACTTCCAGAAGGAACGAACCTTGCTGGCACCTGGATTTTGGACCTCTTCCCTCCAGAACAGTGAAAGAATACTTTCCTATTGTTATGAGTCATCCGAATTGTGGTCATTTGTTATGACAGCCCTAGAAAACTAGTCCACCGGCCTGTGGACTCAGATAAATCCTGTGCAGGGCTCCCCTCTGCTCATGTTTGCCAAACGCACCCATCCTCCTATTTAGATGCCTCAGGAATGGAACAAATTTAATAATTCTGCCATCAGATGCAATGGGCCGCACTCTGGTTTTAGTTTGACTGATCTTTCAGATAATCTGGGACTTTTAAAGTCTGATGGAAGCGAGCATTTTAATACCCATCCTCTTTTTGTTCTGTGAACTCAGGGACGATGCCGAAGGCGGTTTGGCAGACAGTCAGCCACTGGTAGTATGACTGCAAAACCTGATATGTCAGCTATTGTCCTCCTGTATTAGCAGCATCTTTGGGTGCCATGAACTCATGAAATATAACAAAGCAGTGTATTGTCTAAACTCTTCTGAATATGTGGCTGGTGTTCACATAACTCCCTTTGTCTTGGTCTGTGCCTGTCAAACGGGAATTCTCTGGTGTCTTTGTTTTCCTGTGGAGCCTTCCTCTCTAATCTGGTCCGTGTTTGATGACATGCGCAGAAAGGGGACCATGCACTGGCATGGCCAGGTCACGACAAGCACTGCTGAACCGTTCTGCAGTCTCTGCACTCCAGGGGGAAGGGAAGGAAATTTTCCAGGAAGAAGAACTGTCACAGCTATCACACTTAGCCTGTAATACCTACATGCCAAACCCTCCTCTAGGCACTGACAGCAGATAACTCTTCCCATTCTCACGGGTACCATTTGAGGCAGGAACCCTCACTCAACTGCCCAGGCATCTGAATTGCAGGGATGGTAAATAAAACCTGCTGGTCACAAGACTGGTCAGGGCCAGAGCTGAGCCGAGGGACCCAGAGTGACTGGCTGCAAAGTCTTAGCTTTTACCATTACTCTGTTGGCTTCCTGCCTGGGAAATACTCCCATCCTGAATCTGAATGCTGTGATTTTTTTTTTTCCACTGAAAACTAGTCTTTCTGTCCTTTTCAACTAATGCAAACTTTGGGTCTATGTCCTTGCCCAAGGTTGTGGGATCATCTTTGGAGGAAGGGGAGAAGATGAGATGGCCCCTGGAGCCCAGCTTGAGGGAGTTACAGTGGGTGGTGGTATAGAGGTCTCTCCATCGTGGAATGAGGAAAACCATGTGGGCACCATCTTCAAGCAGTTCCATTTCCTCCAACTAGGCCCACTCACCAGAAATCCCTGTTGCTGTTGTTGTTCAGTTGCTCAGTCGTGTCTGACTCTTTGTGACCCCATGGACTACAGCATGCCAGACTTCCCTTCACTATCTCCCAGAGTTTACTCTAACTCATGTCCATTGAGTTGATGATGCCATCCAACTATGTCATCCTCTGTTGCCCCCAATCTTTCCCAGCATCAGGCTAAACATGGAATCTTTTACTTTAAAACATTTTAAAGTAATCTTTTACTTTAAAATATCATGCTATTATATGATAAAATTAGTGACAGTGACCATTTGGAGATCTACTCACTTCCTTACAGAATACACACATTTTGGCAGGGGAGTGGGGATGTCAGAGACCCAGGAAGGGAAGGCTAGGGTCCAGTGCCTTACCGCCTGCAGACCAGCATCTCCACTGGTTGGAGTGGGCAGGAGAGAAGAGAACTAAGGGAAAGGATGGTCAGAAATGCTTCGAGGGCAGGGTTTCAATCCCATCTTCCCCAACACCTCTCCCTGTCAATTAAAAAAAAAAAATTAACTCCTTTATCTTAAAATAACTTTCAGAGATAATATAACCTAGTACACAATCAATATAATGTCCCACCTGAAAAATAAAGAAAAAATAAAAGGAACATCAGTGAAACTCATAACAGTTTGAGATCTGTTGCTTGGGACCAACTAAAATCACAGTGATGTTGCCAAATGTTTGCACCCACCTGGAGCCTCTGCAAAGCCACACAGAGGAAGATGCGCTGAATCGAGGGTGTGTGTCTGACTCAGGCATTCCCCGTGGCCTTCACCTCAAGAGCTGAGATCTGCCGGTGGTGAGCAAGTCAAGTAGAATTATTACAGAACAACCTACAGTCATCCTCTGCTCTAAAAAAAAATTATCAACAAAGCAACGTACAATTTTCTTTTTAATCTAGTGGCATTACTGGGATATTCGGCTTATATCAAAATAGAGCAAAAATACTGTGTGCTAATATGGAAAACAGAGTTGACTCCTGGATTAGTTCCATGGTTAAGCAGGATGTGGTGGACAAACAACACGATCCTACAGTATAGCACAGAGAAATTTATTAGTATCAGATGATAAACAATAATGGAAAAATATTTTTTAAAAAGAGTGTGTATATATTTATATATATATATAAGAGAATCAACTTTGTTGTACAGCAGTAATGAACAGAACATTGTAAATCAACTCTACTTCAATAAAAAAATAGGATATATAAACTATTATTAAGTGACTTTTAAAACATAATGAATATTGATACGATAAAATTAAGAAAAAAGCAAGCTGGGACCCTTCTTTGAGTGGTGGGATCTGGAGACCCACAAGATATCTGCCACGTGTCACCTGCAAGTGTGGGGACAGGCAGCCACACCCTTAGATTTTCCCAGCACCCTCTGGGGCTGAACACTCCATCCAAAGACTCTGAGGTGAGCACGCCCCCGCTCACAGGGCTTCTCTCACCCCCTTTCCCTCTCTGTGCATTTCCTTCTCCCTCCTCTGTCCCTCGACCACATTCTTCTTCATTTTACTTGCTCCTTACATTCTCCAGTTCTCTCTTTACCTCGCCCAGACCCTCCCCCTGCAGCAGGAGGGGGTGACGACCACTTTCAGGAGTAGAGCTGAGGACTGCTTGTCTCTTGCGGAGAACAGATCTCATTGGGCTGCCCACTGTGGTCCTCCCAGCCCTGGCCTCCTGATACTGCACACTGTTTCTCTTTTTTCCAGTTTTAATCTATAATTTCAATCGTAGATGTCAGACAACACTGTCTGAGGAACACTGTGATATCAGAGCCTTAACTCTTTAATACAGTTTTCATATAGACGTTTAAGCACCAAACAATGGCTAAAATATATTTGCGCAAAAACTTACCCGCATTATGCCAGGTGCTTCAATACACATTATTGGCTTTGATGTCTGTGTTAAGCCCATTTTGCAGACGAGGACTAAGACTTTAGGAAATTAAATGGTAGGCCAAGCTAACAGATCTCATAAATGACAGAACCGGAATGTATGCTTATGTATGAGGTAAAGGGGCACCAGAGAACCAATTTCCCTCCTCAGAGAGCTGAAGAGAATCTGACTGCTAGTATTTACTGGATGGGCTCCCCAGGTGGTGTTGCTGATAAAGAACCCACCTGCCATTGCAGGAGACATAAGAGACGTGGGTTCGATCCCTGAGTTGAGACGATTCCCTGGAGGAGGGCATGGCAACCCACTCTAATATTCTTGCCTGAAGAATCCCATGGACAGAGAAGCTTGGTGGGCTACAGTCCATAGGGTCACAAAGAGTCAGACATGACTGAAGCCACTTAGCACACACGCATGCATTTGTTGGGCACTGCACGTGTCTTCTGAAGCAGATCAACCCTGGGATTTCTTCGGAAGGAATGATGCTAAAGCTGAAACTCCAGTACTTTGGCCACCCATGCGAAGAGTTGACTCATTGGAAAAGACTCTGATGCTGGGAGGGATTGGGAGCAGGAGGAGAAGGGGATGACAGAGGATGAGATGGCTGGATGGCATCACTGACTCGATGGTTGCGAGTCTGAGTGAACTCCGGCAGTTGGTGATGGACAGACAAGGAGGCCTGGCGTGCTGTGATTCACGGGGTCGCAAAGAGTCAGACACGACTGAGCGACTGAACTGAACTGAACTGCATGTGTCGTTGAGTGTGTGCCACTTGCTTTATCTTATCATCCTTATCCCCTTAATAACCCTATAATGATCAGGCCATTTTTAGCATGGCCACCACAGCCTCCGCCTTACAGATAAGGGGCCAGAGGTAGGAAGGTTAAGTAGCAAGGCGGAGGTTCAGATTCACTTGACTTCCTAGGGGCCTGGATTCTTTCCCACTAGTCTAAGCTGATGAACCAACATCTGGGATCAGGGAGGAGTGGCATTTGGGCTGAGCTTGGGGAGGAGAAGGGCTTTCCTGGTGGCTCAGATGGTAAAGAATCTGCCTGCAATGCAGGAGATCCGATTCCATTCCTGGGTCAGGAAGATCTCCCTGGAGATGGGAATGGCAACCCACTCCAGTATTCTTATCTGGAGAGCTTCATGGATAGAAGAGCCTGGCGGGCTACAGTCCAAGGAGTCACAAAGAGTCTGACATGACTGAGCGACTAACACTTAGGGAGGAGAGGAATTTCCACAGGCAGAGGTGGGAAAAGGGGGTTCTGTGCCCAGAATGGCTGGAGGGGAGCAGAGCAGGGAGGTCCCCACAGCTGTGCAGACCCCTGGGAGGAAGGCTGGAGCCCAGGCAGGGAGGCAGCCTGTGCTTTCTCCTTTATATGTTAGAGGCATGGGGTTTTTCATTTTTCCTTTTTTTCTCCAGCTGAATATTGAAGGGAATGAACTTTACTGTTGAGCATTTGTAATTGGAATAAATATATCTCTGTCTGTTCTGAGTGGCTATTAAAATGTGTTAGGAGGATTGCTGTCATTCCCCTGGTGCTCTGGGTACCGTTTGTACACAGGAGATGATCTGAAAGCAGGAGCTGGAGTCCGAGTCTGGATCCCACCCTGTGACTTCATTTTCCTCATTCTTCTGCAAGTCTGGGGCCCCAGCTTATCCTGGAAAGACATTAGGGGATCCGAGAGAGAACAGATGTGCAAGGCTTCAGAAGAAAGGTGCTGTGGAACTCGAAGGAATCAAATCGTGTATTACTCTGATGAGTCTGTTCTTTTAGAACATGGTAGTCATTTACAGCAGCCACAGGAACTCAGCGTAGAAATGTCGTGACCTGAAGTAATCTGTCAGATGCCCTAGTGTTTTCATATCCATGGTCTAATTTAATCTTTACAATTGTCCTACGAGATAAAGCAGAATGGTTATGATTAACTACCATTTTAACAGAAACCAAACGATTTGTTTAGCAGATGCTGGATTTAGATATAAAACACCAGTTTTCCAACTCTCGATTTAGGCCTCTTTCCAAAGACGACAGATGATGTCACGAGGGGATTACCCTTGTTAAATTTTTTGGCAAAATTCAAGGGAGGCCAGAGTATATACTTATAATGCTCTTAAAAAAAACAACAACGAAATTTTTATTTATTTTTGGCTCGTTGTTTTGCAGGCTTTTCTCTAGTTGGAGTGGTGGGGGCTCCTCTTCGCTGCGGCCTGCGGGCTTCTTGCTGTGGTGGCTTCTCGGGTTGCAGGGCGCAGGCTCTCGAGCACGGAGTTCAGTGGCTGTGGGTCCCGGGCGCTAGAGCACAGGCTCAGCACTTGTGGACCACGGGCTTCGTGGCTCCACAGCAGGTGGGATCGTCCCAGAGCTGGACCGAACCCACGTCTGCTGCACTGGCGGGCGGACTCTTCACCAACTGAGCCGCCAGGGAAGCCCTCCAACGCTCTTTGAGCGTAGTGCATGACGCACAGAAACAATGGATTTCTAAATCTTTTTTTAAATCCAGTTGGAAGTTTGCCTCTTTTGCGTTGACCCCATAGAGAAGTAGCCTCTCCTGAGGATCTCATGAGGCTCTGCACACACCCTGGGGTTCCCTGCATTGCATCATTGGACAATTACTTGTTTACACGTCTGTCTTCCAGCCTCTCTCCCACACCCCTCCACCCCTGGGGACTCCCAAGGTCTTGTCATCTTGGGTCCAGCGCCTAGCAGGTTGCTAGACATAACAGTTCAAGATGTATCTTTATTTTTTCACAAAGGGAAAATTTGTTTTGACTGCATAACATTTAAAGATATTTAAACAGTAAAGGATATATCCTAAACAAAACAAAGGTTAAAAACAAATGGAAAAATAAGAAACAAAGGTGAATGTCAAATCCCCTAAACTATGAGTTAGTGATTATCAAAATATTGCAAGACTAAGTTTAGCTGGGGGTGGTGTTGTCATTTGGGTTTGTGTGTGTGTGTGTGTGTGCATGCACACTCATGTGTTGTTTTTAAAACAATCAAAAATGTTGAGATATTAACCTACTATTATAGATTTCTAACAACAGCTCATAGGATATAGAAATGAGCTTTATCCTTTTGAATGTTTCCTTCTGGCCATGTTGAAGTTTAATGATGGCTTAAATGATCATGGGCCTTTTATTTTAAACAAAATATAATATATATATATGATTTATTCTCTACAGGAAATACTGTATGCATAAGAATTACATAGCAACCATTTATATTTGAAAATCAATACCTTAGGAATTGTAATTTTATCAGCAAATGTGGCATCAATTAAAAAAATAGTGGTTAAACTAAAAACAGATAAATCGACTTTTAAAGAGAAAACACAGGCAAATTTCCTGTGGCCGTGGATACACAGGGGCCAGAGAAAGTGGAAACAAACCTGCCTGTGGCCCTGGGTTCCAGAGTCCTTCACTCTCCTCCTCCCTGGGGACCTGATGCACGGATCTTTTAGGACCTGTGCCCAGGGCTGATTGTCGACTGGAAGAATATTAGCTTTCAACTTAATTCCTCAAAACAACACACGTTTATTCTAGTTCTGTAAGTTAGAGGTGTGACTTTGCTCCTGGTTTCTTTGCATCAAAGTGCGGATGGGCTGGACTTCAGTAGAGAGGCTCAGGCTAGGCTCGTTCAGGTTGTTGGCAAGACTCAGTTCCTTGCAGCTGTAGTTCCAAGGTCCTGTTTCCTGGCCAGCTGTCAGCTGGGGGCTGGCCGTAGCTTCTAGAGGCCTTTCCTCAACCTTTGCACATGGACAACTGCAACTCGGCAGTGCAGTGACTCCTTCTCCCACCTGGAAATTCCCTGACTTCCTCTCTGACTCCAGTTGGAGAAATTGCTCTGGTTTTTCAAGGTCTCAAGTGACTAGATTGGGTCCATTTGGTGAGTCCAGGATAGTCATCCCCTGAAGATCCATAACCTTAATCACCTCTGTGAAGTCCCTTTGGCCACATGACATGAGATATGCATAAGATCCAAACAGTAGAGTGTGGCCATTAATCAACCTACTCTAGGGCTGCTTGGGGAAATTGGAAATTTACTTCAGCTGATTTTTGCCAGGTACGGCCATTCCCTTGTCTTAGCTCACTGAGCTTTCTTCCAGTTGTCGAAGCTGCCAGCCAGCTCTCTTGAGCTTTTTTCTCATGGGAGATAATCCATCTAGCTTTCCAAGAAGGAAGTTGTAATTCTATATCCAGACCTTCAGCCAAACCTTCTGGTTGGAGTTGTGTCTCCAATTCATGCTTCTGATGCTTTTCTACATTTCTGGAAGTTTTTCCTCTAAGAGATAAATTACCTCCTCAGTTGTTTTTCTGCAAAGTTTCACTGTGTGTTCTTGACACAGTTCAGGCAGTATTTGAAGTTTCAGCTGAAGTTCTTGACTCTCACCTTTAAGCTGTGAATTTTTAGACGTTAAGATACTTGTACAGTTTGGAAACTTTTCGTTTGAACTATAAACTCTTCATCCATCTGATTTTAGTCAAATTATTTAAAATAATTCCTGTTTTTCTCTTTCAAGGAAACATTTAAGTAAGCAGCATTGATACGTTTCTTCAAATTGACTTCTGACTGATAGTATAACCAGCTGTGTTTAATCACTTTTTTCATCTAATTCAAATGTAATCTTTCCTAAACCAGACAGGCAGATGTATCATCTTCAGCATAGTTTCAGTTAGAGATGTGAACTGGCTCCCTTCACCATTTGAAACTATTTTGTTTTGTATGGTTTGAATTTTTTTTTTTTCCTTTTCTTTAATTCCTACACTTTCTTCCATCTCATAACTTCTTGGATCAGCAGTTTAAGGCTTTCCAGAAGATGAGTGTTTTCATCCAAACCATTCACCATTTCTCTCTGAAGTGGTTCTACATTCTTCTGAGATGCCTATAAGATATTTTTGGTGTGAGTTACCAGGCACTGGGGGATGTTGATGCTGCTTCAAGTGACTGTGTGTCTGTCCTTGAGGGTGAGCCAATGTCACACCAAGAAATGAGAGGGTGGGGGGTCTCGATTTTCTATTTTTTGTCAGGAAGGCCTATTGTATCCTCAAGTGAAGAGATGGACATATTCGGATTTTTGTCACATGCTTGTCATTTCAGAGGACTGGTCTCCACTAGAGGTGACTCAGGCCTTCTTGGGTCTTGTAAGCAGTCTGATCTTCTCTCTGACTTTACTGTAGTATTAATCCCTGGCTCAAAACCTTTTGCTTCACTCTTTTTCCTTCCTTATAGCTCAGCTGGTAAAGAATCCACCTGCAATGCAGGACACCCCAGTTTGATTCCTGGGTTGGGAATATCCACTGGAGAAGGGATAGGCTACCCACTCCAGTATTTTGGGGCTTTCCTTGTGGCTCAACTGGTAAAGAATCTGCCTGCAATGTGGGAGACGTGGGTTTGATCCCTGGGCTGGGAAGATCCCCTGGAGAAGGGATAGACTACCCTCTCCAGTGTACTGGCCTGGAGAATTCCATGGGCTGTACAGTCCATGGGGTCACAAGGAGTCAGACACGACTGAGCGACTTTCACTTTTCCCTTCTTAAAGTACACGGGCTCTTTACTATAAAAAGCAGATACCACACTCAGTGGGAAACTCAGAGAGAACTGAGCACCATTCCCAGATTCTGACAACACAGGGGGACCTCCACCCAGCTGTCCCATGGCTGCTGGAAAGGTATTTCTGCGGCAGGCAGCAGGCTCGCCATGGCTCCAAAGAACCCTGCAGCTCTGTCGCTGGCTGCCAGAGTCCTGTGAGCCACAGCTGATATTCTGCATGGAATCCTGCAGAGTTCTGACCCAAACAAGTGCCTGATGTCCAGGGCAGACCATCAGTGGGGCTGGATGCTATAAAGCGGGGCTCTCTAACTTTGCAATGCGTGAGCAAAGAGAAAATGCACAAAATGTGGAATTACGTAATGTGGTGCATTGGGGGAAAATGGAAAAGACTGACTGCAGCCTGAGAAGCACTGGCCTCTGCGGGTTCCACCTGGCACACCCACAGCCAAATCCCTTCCACTACATCCCAACAGCAAAGAGGAACTGAAGAGTCTCTTGATGAAAGTGAAAGAGGGGAGTGAAAAAGCTGACTTAAAAAACTCAACGTTCAAGAAACTAAGATCATGGCATCCGGTTCCATCACTTCATGGCAAATAGATGGGAAAACAATGGAAACAGTGACAGACTTTATTTTGGGGGGCTCCAAAATCCTACAGATGGTGACTGCAGCCATGAAATTAAAAGATGCTTGCTCCTTGGAAGAAAAGTTATAACCAACCTAGACAGCATATTAAAAAGCAGAGATATTACTTTGCTGACAAAGTCCCTATAGTCAAAGCTATGATTTTTCTGGTAGTCTTGTATGGATGTGAGAGTTGGACCATAAAGAAAGTTGAGTGCCAAAGAATTGATACTTTTGAACTCTGGTGTTGGAGAAGACTCTAGGGACTTGAGAGTCCCTTAGACTGCAAGAAGATCAAACCAGTCTACCCTAAAGGAAATCAGTCCTGGGTATTCATTGGAAGGACTAATGCTGAAGCTGAAACTCCAGTACTTTGGCCACCTGATGCAAAGAACTGACTCACTGGAAAAGGCCCTGATGCTGTGAAAGATTGAACGCAGGAGGAGAAGGGGATGACAGAGGATGGATGGCTGGATGGCATCACTGATTCAATGGATGTGAGTTTGAGCAAAGTCTGGGAGATGGTGATGGACAGGGAAGCCTGGCGTGCTGCAGTCCATGGGGTTGCAAAGAGTCAGACACGACTGAGCGACTGAACTGAACATCCCAACAGCAAACCCGGGAGGCATCAAAGCAGGGCTGGGCCATCACTTGTTCCCTGCTCAGGAGCGTGGCAGAGCGTCTGGTGGCACGTGCTCCATCCCTAGGGAAGCCCACCCCCCTCCAATGTAAAGTCTTCTGCAGCTTGAAGCCCAGGGCTGCCTGTGGGCACAGGGACCTCTCCCCGTTGAGAACTGCTTCTCTCATCTGTGCCTGGTCAATGTAGTCAGGGTCAGAGGACTGACAGACTTCACCAAAGGCACTGACTTATTGAGCTGGATTTCTACTGGAGGATGGGCTTCCCTGGTGGATCAGTGGTAAAGAATCCTCCTGCCAATGGTTTGACACCAGATCAGGAAACTTCCCTGGAGGAGGAAATGGCAACCCACTCCAGTATTCTTGCCTGGAAAATTCCATGTAGCCTGGCAGGCTATAGTCTGTGGGGTCACAAAGAACTGGACATGACTGAGTGGCTGAGCGTAACTGAACGAACTCATCGGAAATCAAAGGGAAGTGACAGTATCTCAATATTTCATGGACGTTTGGTGGAGCCAGTCTGTCCCTGTTCCATCCAATCCTTCTTGGATGAAGAAGCTCTCCTCCAGGGACCCTACTGCCTCCAGCACGTACCTTCCACCCTTGCCTGGAATCAGTCTCCAGGCTACTGTATCACCTTCAGAAGGGTGCCTCTGGGGAGAGCCTCTGAAGAGTGGGCAGGTCCTTCTTCCAGCTGAGTTTACCACCTTCTGTGTTATTTAATGTCACATTTTAGTGTCTCTGGAAGATGTCCTAGTATCTCAGGTCAGAGCTGTGCTGTCCATCACCCGGGACTGTGACCCGAGTCCTGACTGGTCCTCAGTATCTTCATCCATGAGGGAAACGAGAGACTGTCAGTGAAGGCCTGTCTGGGGGATCTGAAGGGCTCGAGGGTTTGGGCTGCAGGTGCCCTGCTCCCAGGAATCCTTCTGTCTATGGCTCATTCCTAAACCAGAAGAGGTCCTCTGGGGGGGTCAGTGGGTGGGCTCCAACCTTCTCAGGTTTCTCCATGTGGCTAGGAACATGGTGGCCCTCAAGGCGTATTTAAAAAATGAATGTTGCCTACGAATTCATTCAGCTCCCATGTCATTTAAGGCAATGGCATCAGAATGGCTGTTAAATCTCAGAACCAAACGTGATGAGGCATAGATATGTCTCTGTCTCTATAATCTTCATCTCCCCCTCTGTTCCTAGCTCAGTCTGCTCCAGCTGGGGCTGCTGTAACAGATCACCGTAGACCAGGAGTCCACAACATACGTTCATTTCTCACCATTCTGGAGGCAGGGAAGTCCTGAGAGCTAGTGTGCCCGGAGTCTGGGGGAAGGCCCTCTTCCTGGTCCACAGATGGCCGTCTTCTCAAGGTGACCTCACAGGGGAACAGGGAGGGCTCACTCCCCGTCTTCTTACCAGGACACTAATCCCACCACTGGGCTCCACCCTCATGACTTACTGGTCTCCCAAAGGCCTGCTTCCAAATACCATCACATTAAGGGTTCAACATAGGAATTTTGAGGGGACACAGTCCCCTGCTACACATAACATTGTAACTATATATATAAGTACATATATATGTATAAAACTATATATAGGACTTGTTTCTACATTTAGCTGGTATTTATTTAGTGCTTAAATATAGATAGATCTAGCTAGCTACAAAATTTAACAGGATATATATTTATATTCATATATATACACCATTTGACAGAATAAATATAAACAAATATATTCTATCAAATTATATATAATTATATACTATATATTTATATTCTATATAGTAAGCACTAAATAAATGCTTACCAGCTAATTGCTGAAATTAGTCCCAACCTGCTTTTAAAGGTTTGGCAATGTTAGAGAAAAAGTATGTGATTTTAAAAATTTAATGGGGAAATGGAGAAGGCAATGGCACCCCACTCCAGCACTCTTGCCTGGAAAATCCCATGGGTGGAGGAGCCTGGTGGGCTGCAGTCCATGGGGTCGCTAAGAGTCGGACACGACTGATCGACTTCCCTTTCCCTTTTCAGTTTCCTGCATTGGAGAAGGAAATGGCAACCCACTCCACTGTTCTTGCCTGGAGAATCCCAGGGACGGGGGAGCCTGGTGGGCTGCCACCTGTGGGGTCGCACAGAGTTGGACACGACTAAAGTGACACAGCAGCAGCAGCAGCAGCAATGGGGAAATAAGTATGGAAATATTATCAACATTCTAAGAAATTTGAAAGTAAATAGGCAGATGTAGAGTAAAGTTTGTCTGGATAATTCCCTTTGCCTGTGATGTGTTCTCAGCAATAGAATTCATGATGTCCCATTAGTTTGGAGAGGTTCTTGTTGCCATGGTTGTGGCAGCAGCCTTCATTAGACTCACCTCTTCTTGGGGCAAGGGAAAGAGCTTTGAATGTAGCAGATGTGCAGTAACTGATTATTACATAAATGAATGGGGCTTCCCTAGTGGCACAGCGGATAAGAATCCATCTGCCAGTGGAGAGGTCACGCGTTCCATCCCCGGTCCAGGAAGATTCCCGCGTACCACCACTCTGCTGTGATACATGGTGGACGAGATGCCGTGTTTCCCCAAGGATAGAAAGAACCAGAGTCCCGATGGGGTGACTGATGCCTGAAGTGCATATTTAGACCAGGCAGGGCCAACCCCACAGCACACAATTAAATTAGCAAGCACGTGCTTCTTGCCAAGTTTTGTGTTCCCTGGGTGCTATGGAGAAGAGAAAGGCAAACCCAACTTAGAGCCTGCCCTCAGGGTCCTCAGATGTGGTGAGAAGCTTCCTGATAGACCCCGCTGGGCCCTGATCATGCTGTGTCTCTGCCTGGCTCTGTTCTCCGGGAGGCTGACCCCCAGGAACTAGCACCCAGGCTCAGACTCCAGCTGAGAGGTTGCATTTCTCTGTGGGAGGGTGCAGGGAGGTCATAGGTGGGAGAGAGTGGCTGCGGCGTTTCTGGCCTGTTCTCCAGCCGGCGTCCCTCTCCACGGCTCTTCCATGCCTGCAGCCCTGGGACTCCGGCTCTCGCTGGACTCACACCTCCACACCAGCTGCCGACCCTGGGTACCTTCTCACTGGCTTGTTGACACTATGTCACACTTCTGCGAATATGTTCCTTCAGAGAGAGGACCTTGTCTGTCTCAGGCACTGCTGTGAACATCCTGCATCTAGAACATGCCTGGTGCACAGCAGGGGAAAAGCACGTTTTGTTGACTGAATAAATGAGTGAACATGTGAATGAAATTTCAAACCCATGTAACTTACTGCTTGCTAGATCCCCATTCCCCGGGAGGGAAAAAGAAAAGCTTTGCCAGAGCGTTGTCTCTACATGATGAAGGATTACCCTTTGGAAGCCGTAGCTCTCATCTCCCACCCCAGCTGTCCAGGGAGCAACAGCTTCCCAGCTCCCCACCCGCCTTCCCAGCAGCCCTCTCTACTGACGCCGCAGCGTGTGCTCCGTCCACCTGCTTTCGGGCTCACAGGTCTCACGCTCAGCCTCCTCGTTAGATCTTGCTTCTTCCCTTCTGAAGGACAAGTGCAGACAGCTCTTGCAGCCTTTTCTCAATTCGGGGCTCTTACGGGTCTCCAGCATACATTTAAGGGGTTCTGTAAGCCTTGCTGCTGCTGCTGCTAAGTCGCTTCAGTCGTGTCCGACTCTGTGCGACCCCATAGATGGCAGCCCACCAGGCCCCCCCGCCTCCCTGGGATTCTCCAGGCAAGAACACTGGAGCGGGTTGCCATTTCCTTCTCCAATGCAGGAAACTGAAAAGGGAAAGTGAAGTCGCTCAGTCGTGTCCGACTCTTAGCGACCCCATGGACTGCAGCCCATGCACCACAGCTCCTGAACCCTCCTGCTCCCACTACTGAAGCCTGCATACCTAGAGCCCGTGCTCCTCAGTGAAGAAGCCACCACGGTGAGAAGCCTCACCCCACAGGAAAGAGTAGCCCCACTCACTAACTAGACAGAGCCAGTGCAAAGCAGCAAAGACCCAGCGCAGCCAAATCTAACTAAACAAACAGAAATCAAGCTGTTTCCAAATAGTAATAACAAAGGACCCTGTGTGTGTGCTAAGTTGCTTCAGTTGTGTCTGACTCTGTGTGACCCTACAGACTGTGGTCCGACAGGCTCCTCCGTCCATGGGATTCTCCAGGCAAGAGTATTAGAACGGGTTGTCATGCCCTCCTCCCGGGGATCTTCCTGACCCAGGGAGTGAACCTGCCCCTCTTACGTCTCCTGCACTGGCAGGCGGGTTCTTTACCACTAGCACCACCTGGGAAGCTCCACAAAGGATCTTATCATTCTTTGAAAATAATTGGAATGGGGATCTAGCAAGCAGTAAGTTACATGGGTTTGAAATTTCATTCACATGTTCACTCATTTATTCAGTCAACAAAACGTGCTTTTCCCCTGCTGTGCACCAGGCATGTTCTAGATGCAGGATGTTCACAGCAGTGCCTGAGACAGACAAGGTCCTCTCTCTGAAGGAACATATTCGCAGAAGTGTGACATAGTGTCAACAAGCCAGTGAGAAGGTACCCAGGGTCGGCAGCTGGTGTGGAGGTGTGAGTCCAGCGAGAGCCGGAGTCCCAGGGCTGCAGGCATGGAAGAGCCGTGGAGAGGGACGCCGGCTGGAGAACAGGCCAGAAACGCCGCAGCCACTCTCTCCCACCTATGACCTCCCTGCACCCTCCCACAGCAGAAATGCAACCTCTCAGCTGGAGTCTGAGCCTGGGTGCTAGTTCCTGGGGGTCAGCCTCCCGGAGAACAGAGCCAGGCAGAGACACAGCATGATCAGGGCCCAGCGGGGTCTATCAGGAAGCTTCTCACCACATCTGAGGACCCTGAGGGCAGGCTCTAAGTTGGGTTTGCCTTTCTCTTCTCCATAGCACCCAGGGAACACAAAACTTGGCAAGAAGCACGTGCTTGCTAATTTAATTGTGTGCTGTGGGTTGGCCCTGCCTGGTCTAAATATGCGCTTCAGGCATCAGTCACCCCATCGGGACTCTGGTTCTTTCTATCCTTGGGGAAACACGGCATCTCGTCCACCATGTATCACAGCAGAGTGCCTGGTACTTGTAAACATTTGCTAAATGAGGATTCTTTTTGCATGCAGAATTTTCTTTGTTACCCATATGCAGAACTGTGATAGAATAAAACATTTCTCAGCTTCAAGCCTGCACTAAATGGAAAGGTTTCAAGAGGTTAGGGAAGAAGACTTGGAGGACAGACTGATTATTTCAGTTTCCTTCCTCCTCTCTCCCTGAGGAATCCTCTCCTGTGATGGTGATGAATTGATGAGTTGAGGGGAGAAGGATAAATTAGGAATTTGGGATTAACAGATACACACTATTATATGTAAAATAGATAAACAACAAGGGCCCACTGTATAACACAGGGAACTCTACTCACATCTTGTAACAATCTATGATGGAAAAGAATCTAAAAAAGAATATATATATATATATTCTTTGGTACATATTCATATATGTATGTATAATTGAATCACTTTGCTGTACATCAGAAACTAGCATAAAAAGAAAACAAAAGAATTGATGCATAGCATTTCCTCTCTTAGACTACATACTGTGCTCTTTCCCCCAAATCATCATGCATTAGGAACCTTCTTCTATGGCTGGAATGAGAGACATTTAGTCACAGACGAGGACTGTACAATACACATTGTCTTAGAAGAGGTATTTTAATAAAATCAAGAAGAGTTTAGAGCATTCTAGAAATAGAAGGACAGGACAGGGAGACCTGGGGAGGGGGAGCGGAGGTGAGGGGGGCAATTCTGATATTAGATCAGTTTCCTTGAGCTCTTTGGCACCAGATTTATGCAAATACCTAAGGCTTACAGAGGGAGAAGGCAATGGCACCCCACTCCAGCACTCTTGCCTGGAAAATCCCATGGACAGAGGAGCCTGGTGGGCTGCAGTCCATGGGGTCGCTAAGAGTCGGACACGACTGACGACTTCACTTTCCCTTTTCACTTTCATGCATTGGAGACGGAAATGGCAACCCACCTCCAGTGTTCTTGCCTGGAGAATCCCAGGGACGGGGGAGCCTGGTGAGCTGCCGTCTATGGGGTCGTGCAGAGTCAGACATGACTGAAGCGACTTAGCAGTGGAGAAGGCAATGGCACCCCACTCCAGTACTCTTGCCTGGAAAATCCCATGGACGGAGGAGCCTGGTGGGCTGCAGTCCATGGGGTCGCTAAGAGTCGGACACGACTGAGTGACTTCACTTTCACTTTTCACTTTCCTGCATTGGAGAAGGAAATGGCAACCCGCTCCAGTGTTCTTGCCTGGAGAATCCCAGGGAGGGGGGGCCTGGTGGGCTGCCGTCTATGGGGTCGCACAGAGTCGGACACGACTGAAGCGACTTAGCAGCAGCAGCAGCAAGGCTTACAGAACCCCTTAAATGTATGCTGGAGACCCGTAAGAGCCCCGAATTGAGAAAAGGCTGCAAGAGCTGTCTGCACTTGTCCTTCAGAAGGGAAGAAGCAAGATCTAACGAGGAGGCTGAGCGTGAGACCTGTGAGCCCGAAAGCAGGTGGACGGAGCACACGCTGCGGCGTCAGTAGAGAGGGCTGCTGGGAAGGCGGGCGGGGCGCTGGGAAGCTGTTGCTCCCTGGACAACTGGGGTGGGAGATGAGAGCTACGGCTTCCAAAGGGTAATCCTTCATCATGTAGAGACAACGCTCTGGGAAAGCTTTTCTTTTTCCCTCCCGGGCTCACCTGAAGCCTTCTTTCCCCAGCTCCTTTGCATCCAGGAGGGCCACGTGCCCTCTGGCCCAAGTGATGTACATGCAATTGACATAAACCTCTTCCATCCCTGGCCCACCAAACATTCATCCTCCTCAGTGTCCCCCCCCTCATCTTGGTGAGGAGGAAAGATATCCCCAAGATGGAAAGAAAACTTCTGAATGTGGAGCCTCTGATGATAACCTAAACGTGAACGCAAAGCAAAGATGGTCAGGTGGGGGGCGGGTAAGTTCTCCATTCCTATCACTTCCCTCCTCTGGGTCCGTGTTGCTGGCCAGGATGGGGAGGCAGCAGGAGAAATGTTTGTTACTATGATCACAGCCATGCTTCTTCCTTTTTGGCACATCATCCCTTCTGGGCTAAATGAATAATGGTAATTAACAGGGTCTTCTTTTTGAAGACAGCGATCACTTCTAAATATCAAGCGATCACTTCTGAATATCAAGGCAAAGTCCGGATGGAAGATCAGTTATGAGTCAGCCTGACTTACTTTCTAAGGCTTTGCTCTGAAAGGGATAAGGAAATAAATTGCATAGGATCTTTAGGCTAATCTGAGGGTACTGTTTCTGTCTTTTACTGAAAGGAAAAGTGCTTTCTCCTCTGCACAACTCCCTAAAGAGCAGATTTGGTCTGAAACTGGGTGGAAGGTTGGTGCTGGCATGAGGAATAATGCATTTTCCACCTAGGTTTATAAGTGGGCAACAGGGCTGGACAGGGTGTTCCCCGGGACCACCGGTTGGATCCCTCTCTCCCTAAAGGCCTGTCCCGTTTTGTGAAATAGGCCTCCTATTGCTCTTCTCTATACTGCTTTGAGGGGAGGAAAGCAGAGAGGAAGGTCTGAGTATCTTTTCACCACTAGTCTTTCTACCAAGTTTGCCAAGTACACTGTGTGCGAAATGGTTATTCCTTTGACACACAAAGGCGTAATTTCATGAAATAACTTCCTGTGTATTATGATTTGGTTAGATGGTATATGAACGTCAGGGGAGAAGAGTGCTAACCTGCAGAGAAACTTGGAGCTCTGTGGGGGTTCAAAGGAAATGCAAGGAAACTCTGGGATTCTTGGCTGGGATGCTCACGATTGGGAATGCAACGTCTGTTTCTGTTTGGGGCCCAATCCCTGGTGGCTAGGTGGAAAAAAAAAAAATCCACCTGCACTGTGGGAGACAAAGTTTCCATCCCTGGGTTTGGAAGATGCCCTGGAAGAGGGCATGGCAACCCACTCCAGTATCCTTGCCTGGGAAATCCCATGGACAGAGGAGCCTGGCGGGTTACAGTCCATGGGGCTGCAAGAGTAGGACATGACTTAGCGACTAAACCACCACCACTGACTAGTCTCTGCACCTGGTCATGAGACTTGGGGAAGCTTAAGAAAAAGTTATTTCTGCCATTTAGAATTTTCTAGAATGACTAAGATGGCCTCAACTGAGTTTTAATATTTTACTACTAGGACTTCCCTGGTGGTTCAGTGGTTAAGACTTTGCCTTCCAACATGGGGGGTGTGGATTCCATACTTGGTTGGGGAGCTGAGATCCCAAGGCTGGAGCTAAAACAAAAAACAGAAGCAATATTGTAAAAAAAAAAAAAAAATCAAGAAGGACTTTAAAAAATGGTCCACGTGTTAAAGAAAAAAAATTGTACTGCTAACTCAGATCAAAGGTTGAACACCTCGTGTTGGTTACATGTCATTTGCTCGTTTGGATGGTGAGGTGGAAGGGAAAGGCTGTGAGGCTGGTCTCGACAGCAACACGATTTCATTTCCTAAGTGGTGGTTTCATTGCAAATGATGATGAATCTGAGTCTGTTCAGGGCTGGCTGTGGTCAGGGCGGAACCAAGATGAGAAACCACACTTAATCTATGACTTATGCACGGTCAGGACCGACAGACAGACCTGGGCTTCTGTCTGAGTTACAAAGCAAGTCATTGGAAATGCTTTATCCCTTTTTATTTTTCACTAGTCTTCAGGTTATTGGAACAGCTTTCTAAATGCTTTGTTGCTTCCTTTTTTGTTGTGTTTCGTTGAGGTGAGTCATCATAAAAACAAAATAAAGAAGAAAAAAAGAAACCAACACCCAACTATCACAGAAAGAACACTTCAAAGCGCTTGTTGAATGCAGCTTTATTGATACTGAGGAGATTATAAACAGGATATACCTTTTAGTTTGTTGTTCCTTATACAGTACAAGAATGTTTTAAGCAAACAAATTTTTGGCCAAAATTTGCTGAATAAACACATAGATTTTTAAGGAGTATTCAAGACAAGTATTTTATTTCTGGTTCCCTGAGAGGGGCATTTAAATGACCTTTACCCTCTCAATGTGCTGAAGGGTAAATTGTTAGTTTTAGAATCTTTAGTTCTCATAATTACGATGGAGGAGTGTTTAGGAAACCAGTCTGCAGTTTTTAAAATATGAAAGCACGTATTGTAAAGAATTCCTTTGAATTCTTTTTGTGCTGAAGAATATACCCATCAGTGGTTGGGCTGGGAATTCTAGTTTATTCAGAGAAGACTCATTCAGAGTAGATGGCATAAACTCATTTCTTTGTAACTCTGGAAAAAAAAATAAGTGAAGTGGTATTAGTTTCTTTTATCTAATAACTGGGATGAATTTAGAAGATATTTGGCCAGGGTAACCAGCAAAAGATGGACCTCTTAACACTTACATATTTCCAGGCAAACTCTAACTACACTCACGTTTGCAAAATACACTTACTATAATGCTGCCCTGCCTTAAGTCACAGAGGCAGTCAGTATACTGTCCCATGCTTCTTACCTCAATTATACCTCCTCACTCATAACACTCCACTACCATCTAATCCTGGTTTAGAATTACATTCATCTGCACCATCACTGACCTCCTATTCATAACCATTCTTACAACATAGGAAGCAAAAATAAAACCCATCCAACACCACTGAAAGCAACTAGTACATCAGGGATGACAATCTGGCACCAAAAGTCTAACTAAAAATGGATAGATTACAGTCTGGTATCCTGGAAACCTTCACATCAAATCTCTGGCCCATTCCAGAAAAGAGAGCTTGAATTTTATTATTTCAGCTGCTAGGTGGCCTCCTATTTCTCTGATACATTGAACTAATGCTTTTATTTCGTCAGAGGACTCTGGTATTACAAAAATAACAAGTTCTTTGCTTTCAGAAAAATAGAGAGAGGAACAAGGTTGGATCCTAAAGGCCTGGAAGCGTGATTGATTCTAAGTTTAAAACATAATGCAAATAAAGTAATTTTCCAGTTGGAAAACATGGAGAAATCATCAAGTTTTCTAGGAACACCTGCTTCAGTAGTTGGGTTAAAGAGTGTTTCCCTTACATGTGGAAGGTGACAGACATCATTTTGATGCTATACACTTTCATGCCTTTCAATTGTCCATGCAGGATGTTCTAAGATGGAAAACTTTGACCAACCCTTCTGTTCCATGTTCCCTACAATTTGTTATGTCAGAAATTCTGGAATTTCAAATTTCTATTAGTTTTTTTGTTTATTGACCTAACTGTTGGAGCAGACGAAACAACAGCAATAGACCCAGGAATCTGGTTAGTGCAGATATTTGTATTCTCTGAGTCTTCAGGCAACCAATGTAGAAAATACATTAAATGGTCATCTCAAACAATCTGTCCATTCTAACCCAGGCTTTCTTCTAGAAAGTCACTACTGAATTTTTGCACGTCATATTTTATCAAGCTCTGATGGATGAAAAACTTGTAGTTTCAGCATCTTTTCTCATTCTTCCAATTAAAATACTATAATTGGTTGATTGTATTTCATTCAAAGCTTAGCCCCCCCCTCCCCCCCACTTCACAATGTTTCTAGGATCTCGGTGGGAGACACATTCAAGAAATTATGTCTATTTTCCCACTTATGGCCTGTAACCCACAATACATCACTTTTCTCTCTCAAAATGAACGATGTGCTGTAGGTTTCTCAGTTGTATGAGAATATATCACAGCAAACGAAACAATATCACAGTCACCCTCACACTGGCTTTGTAAGTTGTGGCCAAAATAACTTATTACAAATCAAAGCTAATTTTACCAGCAGTGCTGCAAGGACAACAGTCTATGTGGTGACTTAGGAGCTCAGTGATATAACCGGCTCCACACGCTGGCTTCTCACACAGCTTCATTTTTCAGCCTGGGATAGTAAAGAACCAAGGAGCAGGTCTGCTCTGAATTGCCCTGCATGGGGAGAGGAAACAGCCCAATGTTTTTATATTAATAATGTCTTATTCTCAACCTATGGTGTTTTAACCTTTACCCAAGTGTTAAACACACAGAGACTGAACTTTCTATCAGGGGCAATGATATAAAATTGTTCCACAAAATGTACTATATGAACCACTTTTCACAGTTCGAATAAAATATTTTAAATATAAATATTGTAATTCTAGCCATAACCTATCTACACAAGGTGGGAGAGGAGGGGGTTCATGGAAACCCAGTTATACTGTCTAGATACTCATGTTCCACCATTTAGATACTTTGTCTTATTTTTTCAAAGTCAATTTGCACATAACCCATAATTGATAGGCCCTTCCTCTCCAAAACAAATGAACTATCAAAGAATAAAAGGATAAATTATAAGAAAGGAAAATATGTATCATTTACTACCATCATTCCTTTGCTCCCAAACTTGGCAAACACAATAAAAAAGTGATATGGAGTGGATATAGTTTCATTTGTAAAGCTAATTTGCAACAGATGAAATTTTAAACATATGTAATCAAATGGGCATATATTATTTTAATATTTCAATGAGAAATGAATGTGTTATATTTTTAATTAAGAAATCAGGATTGATATGAAATGGTAAACAATAGGATTTACCAACAGGAAAGTCCATTCATTCCACTTGTGCCAAATCCAGGAATTCTAAACATTTCCTTCATTCTCACTCATCTAAGAGTGGAAGAAATCAAATTATTATTACTGGCTCCATAACCTTTGGGCTGTGTATGCTTTAAGTTAATGATCCTTAAGGACAGACTTTTATTTGATGTTCTTCTGGGGTCCTACATGAAGGTCAAGGTTGCCTTTAACCATCTTGGGGTAGTTCTTAGATTAGCAATTATATTAGTAATATCAATATTTGCAATCCCTTTAACAGAGAAGCAAAGTAAAGTGCTAATACTTCCAGGAGAAACAGAAAAATGATCTAAATTTACATTAGAAATGAAATGACTGATGTCAATTTCTTCTCCGAGAGTAGGATTTTATGATAGGAAATACTCTGGAGGGCCTGAGGCATGGAGGAGGGAATCACTCTTAAGCCAAAGGCATCAACCTGGCAGCCCCTGGGTGGAGTCCCTGTTACTTTCTAGTCGGACTCTCATCTTAAGCTTTATGATTTTTCTCCTGGGATGCCTTTCAAAATCTTTTACTCAGGCATGCATAGGAAAAGAAATTGCATTGAAACATAATTAAATCTTGAGTCCTTATGGATGCAGACGGATTTCCATTTTAAAATAAAGTCTTAAAGAATAGTTTTAATTTCCTAAAGAAAAAGAAAGAGGACAATCAACTTTTGTACGAGAGATCTTTTACTCACATAAGCTTCGTGTGTTACTAAACAGCGGAAGCACCTTCTCCAAGGTGGGTGTAACCGCTCTAGTTCAAAAAGGATGCGGCAATGAAGTGCGCACCGCGAGTCCTGCCTGCCACCCAGTGGCCGCTGAAATAAACGGCTTCTTGTCTCTCTCGGCTCTGGCCCTGTCTTTTGCTTAAGGAAAAAAAAAAAAAAAAATCGACAGAGAGGTAGATGCCCCACCAGCAACTGCAAACCCCCAAGACGGGTGCCTCGATGGAGCTGAAAAGACTGCCCCGTAGTAAATGTTAGATATTTTCCTTTCCTCTCCCCCAGCTCACGCTTCGCCGCGCCGGCCGCTCGCTCTCCCCGCGGCTCCCCGGGCTCAGATGCTGACCGGCACCGAGGACACCGAGCTGGCGCGCGACTCCCGGGTCACGGGGTTGGGCATGGCCAGGGCGCAGCACGAAACGCCCACGGTGGCCTCGGGCAGCTCGTCGTCCTCCGTCCACTCGTTGAGCTCGGGGTTGAAGCACTGGATGCACTTCTTGTACTTCCTCTCGCCCTCGTTCCAGCCGCCCAGCAGGTAGGCGCGGCCGTGCAGCACCGAGGCGCCCGCCGTGCTCACGCCCACCGGCAGCGGCGCCGCGTAGCTCCACTGGCCCGAGGCCGGGCAGAAGCTCTCCACGGTCAGCACGTCCACGCGCTCGCCGCGCGGCCCCAGCTGGCTGCCGCCCATCACGAACACGCGCTCGCCCAGCGCCACCGCGCAGTGCCAGCCGCGCGGCGTGCTCAGCGCCGGCCGCTCCTGCCACGCGTCGCGCGCCGGGTCGTAGGCGCACACGGAGCGCGAGTAGGCGCCGCCGATGTAGCCGCCGGTCACCAGCACGCGGCCCTCGGCCACCGCGCTGGCGTGGCAGCAGCGCGCCACCTCCAGGGGCGCCTTGGGCAGCCACTGGTTGGCCGAGGGCACGTAGCACTCGAGCGAGGCCAGGCTGCCCTCGGCGTTGCGGCCGCCCACTGCGTACAGGAGCCCGTTG
>SJXQ01011710.1:0-12956 GCA_006408695.1 Aepyceros melampus
CACCACCCCCTTGTGGCTCAGTGAAGTGAGCCAAAGTCCCTCAGTTGTGTCCAACTCTTTGCGACCCCATGGACTGTATAGTCTGTGGAATTCTCCAGGCCAGCATATTGGAGTGGGGAGCCTTTGCCTTCTCCAGGGGATCTTCCCAACCCAGGGGAGGAACCCAGACCTCCCTCTTTGCAGGCAGATTCTTTACCCGCTGAATCACAAGGGATGCACTGAGGCCATGGATCATGTAATTTTTAAGCATTTCTTTTTCTAACGTACCTTGGGTTATGATAGTACATGTTTTATTTGTATAAAAATAGATTTCACCTCTGGCGTGCTATAAGACTGACCAGCACCAGAAACTAGGTTTTTCTTTTCCAGCCTGCAGACCCCTCTTCCTGCCACCCTCTGACACCCACTGCTCTGCTCTGGGAATGTGTGTTTCTTTTTGTGTCATTTGCTGTCACTTAATATTTTTTGTATTTATTCCCTCTTTTTCTTTGTATTTAGTGTTCCTCTCTTGTGATGTTGGAAAAGAGTGTTTGCTATGACCACTATGACCAGTGTCTTCTCTTGGCAAAACTCTGTTAGCCTTTGCCCTGCTTCATTCTGTACTCCTCGGACAATGTTGCCTGTCAGTCCAGGTGTTTCTTCACTTCCTGCTTTTGCGTTCCAGTCCGCTATAATGAAAAGACAGCTTTTATGGGTGTTAGTTCTAAAAGGTCTTGTAGGTCTTCATAGAAGCGTTCACCTTCAGCTTCCTCACTGTTACTGGTTGGGTCACAGGTTTGGATGACCGTGATATTGAATAGTTTGCCTTGGAAAGGAACAGAGATCATTCTCGTGTTTTTGAGATTGCACCCAAGTACTGCATTTCAGACTCTTTTGTTGACCATGATGGCTACTCCATTTACCTTCAGCTTCCTCACTGTTACTGGTTGGGTCACAGGTTTGGATGACCGTGATATTGAATAGTTTGCCTTGGAAAGGAACAGAGATCATTCTCGTGTTTTTGAGATTGCACCCAAGTACTGCATTTCAGACTCTTTTGTTGACCATGATGGCTACTCCATTTCTTCTAAGGGATTCCTGCCCACAGGAGTAGATTAATGGTCATCTGAGTTAAATTCACCCATTCCAGTGCATTTGAGTTCGCTGATTCCTAGAATGTCAACATTCAGTCTTGCCATCTCGTGTTTGAGCACTTCCAATTTGCCTTGATTCATGGAAATAACATTCCAGGTTCCTATGCAATATTGCTCCTTACAGCATCGGACCTTGCTTCTATCACCAGTCACATCCACAACTGGATATTGTTTTTGCTTTGGCTCTATCCCTTTATTCTTTCTGGAGTTATTTCTCCACTGATCTCCACAAGCATATTGGGTACCTACCGACCTGGGGAGTTCCCCTTTCAGTATCTTATCATTTTGCCTTTTCATACTGTTCATGAGGTTCTCAAGGCAAGAATACTGAAGTGGCTTGCCATTCCTTTCTCCAGTGGACAAAATTCTGTCAGACCTCCCCACCATGACCCTCCCATCTTGGGTGGCCCCACACAGCACAGGTTAGTTTCATTGAGTTTACAAGCCTGTGGTACATGTGATTAGATTGGCTAGTTTTTTGTGATTATGGTTTCAGTGTCTGGCCTCTGATGCCTCTCACAACACCTACCATCATCTTTGGGTTTCTCTTACCTTGGACGTGGGGTATCTCTTCACAGCTGCTCCTGCAAAGCACAGCTGCTGCTCCTTACCTTGGATGAGGGGTATCTCCTCACGGCCGCCCCTCTTGACCTTAAATGTGGAGTAGCTCCTCTCAGCCCTCCTGCACCCATGCAGCCATCACCGGAAAACTTACTGGCTTCTCTTATAAGCAGTGGAAAAGTGGAGAGGGGAGAAAGAACTTCTTTGACTTTCTTAAGTGGACATCATGCTTCCAAGATTGCTTCTCCAGGTTGATCAGGGTAGTTTCTTCGTCCCTTCCTGGTCAAGCTAGGTCTGCAAATTAGTTTTACTATGTGTGCAGAGAGCATGTCCTGGGCTCATTGACTTGCTGAGCACACTGGGCAGGCTGTGGGTCTCTTGCCACCATTGTTTTACTGCTTTGAGGCTTGCCTCATGCCTCTGTGCTCGGTTTTGTTGCTAAGCAAGCCTGCTGGGTTTTGTGGTTAAGCAAACCTGCCCTCTGGAGTCATCATTAACTTACAGGGGTCTCCTATATTTTTCTACTTGCCATCCCCTAGTGGGATGAACTATTTAATCACCGATTTTGTCTCTTCATATGCCTCTATCAAAACGAGGGAGGGCAAGGACAAGCCACATGGGAAGGAGAGCTGGTATGAAAGCCCAGGAGGTAGGTGAGCCGCTCAGTCATGTCCGACTCTCTGTGACCCCATGGACTGTAACCTGCCAGGCTCCTCCATCCATAGGATTTCCCAGGCAAGAACACTGGAGTAGGATGCCATTTCCTTCTCCAGGGGATCTTCCCCCACCCAGGGATTGAACCCTGGTCTCCTGCATTGCAGGCAGACTCTTTACCATCTGAGCAACCAGGGGATCCCCTTGAAAGCCCAGACGTCCAGATAAACTAAAACAACAACAACAACAACAACAGAGCTCTCACTCTTACTCTAGTCCTCCCAGCTCCTCTGTGGGGAGGAAGAATCATTATCTCCATTCTGGGGCTTAATAACTTGGCTAAAGTCACATGATTGGTAACAGACAGAGCAGGGACTCAAACCCAGGCCATCAGCTCCAACACTGCAGGGCTGCCAAGGCACAAAGTGTGCCGGGACCAGGGTGAGGGGTCAGGAGACAGGCCAGGGATGTAGGGAAGCACAGGTCAATCAGGCCTGAGGCAGCAGGAGACCCCATCTGTGTTCAGGTGGGCCCCAGAGGCTTTCAAACCAGAGAGTCAGAGAATCAAACATGGCTGCTGCTTCTTCGTAAGGGTCTATTTCTTCATTTTGGCTGTGATGGATCTTCGCTGATGTGAGGACCTTCTCTAGTTATGCAGTGGGGGCTGCTCTCTGTTGCGTGTGCAGGCTTCTTGCTGTCGTGGCTTCTCTTGTTGGGGATGAGCACAGGCTTTCCGGAATGTGGGCTTCGGTAGTTGCGGATCCCACGCTCTAGAGCACAGGCTCAGTAGTTGGCACGTGGGGCTCAGTTGCTCTGAGGCATGTGGGGTCTTCCTGGGCCGGGGATCAAACCCATGTCTCTTGCATTGCAAGGCAGATTCTTAACCACTGGACCACCAGGGGTGCCCCAGAAACGGCTCCTGTAAGTGATTGGTCTCCTGGGTGTGGAGGCTGGTCGGAGGAGAGGCCGTGTAATCTGGAGTAGTTTTTTATATATTCTACATGGCAGTGTGTCAGTTGTAAGCATGACAAATATCTTCCTTCACCCTGTGCCTTAGTTTTTCACTCTCTGAGTTTTCCACATTATTTTAAGGTGGTTAAGCGTGTCATATTTTTCCCTTTAGCATTAGTACTTTGATGCCTTAAGAAATCTTTTTCTAGCCCAAAGGCATGAAGAGCATTCAGTGTTGTCTTCGTGGGCTTATTGATTTTCCTTTTACATCTAGGTTTATAATAATCTGGCAGTGATTTTTAATGTGCATGTATGGTGTGACTAACGGTAAAAGGTTTATTTTTTCCATTCAGTTCAGTTCAGTCACTCAGTCGTGTCCAACTCTTTGGGACCCCATGAATCACAGCATGCCAGGCCTCCCTGTCCATCACTAACTTCCAGAGTTCACTCAGACTCATGTCCATCGAGTCTGTGATGCCATCCAGCCATCTCATCCTCTGTTGTCCCCTTCTCCTCCTGCCCCCAATCCCTCCCAGCATCAGGGTCTTTTCCAATGAGTCAACTCTTCGCATGAGGTGGCCAAAGTACTGGAGCTTCAGCTTTAGCATCATTCCTTCCAAAGAAATCCCAGGGTTGATCTCCTTCAGAATGGACTGGTTGGATCTCCTTGCAGTCCAAGGGACTCTCAAGAGTCTTCTCCAACACCACAGTTCAAAAGCATCAATTCTTCTGCGCTAAGCCTTCTTCACAGTCCAACTCTCACATCCATACATGACCACAGGAAAAACCATAGCCTTGACTAGACGGACCTTAGTCGGCAAAGTAATGTCTCTACTTTTCAATATGCTGTCTAGGTTGGTCAAACTTTTCTTCCAAGGAGTAAGCGTCTTTTAATTTCATGGCTGCAATCACCATCTGAGGTGATTTTGGAGCCCAGAAAAATAAAGTCTGCCACTGTTTCCACTGTTTCCCCATCTATTTCCCATGAAGTGATGGGACCTGATGCCATGATCTTCGTTTTCCGCTGTTGTTCAGCTTTCAGAATCTGCATGGATCTCCTGGGCATCTCCTGCTGTTCTGCGTGTGTATTTGTCTGCCCTGCTCCATGTGTTGTATCCTCACCACCTGGACTAATTACAGTGGCTCTATAATTAGTCTCAAATCCAGTAAAGCAAGTTCTCCTGCCTTCTTTGCTAAGACTGCCTCAGCTATTCTTGGTCCTTTGAATTGCCACAAAAATTTTAAAATCAGCTCGTCGAGTTTCACTGAAAGAATCTCCTGGGATTTTCATGGTTTGGGGCTAGCACCACAGTTTAACTGGGGGAAAATTAACAGTTTAAAAATAATTAATGCTCCAATGCTTAAGCATAGCATTCCTACTTATTTAGGGCCTCTTTAAATTACAAAAAAAATATTATATTCTTTACAGATAGAGATATCACACATTATTTTTTAGATATGTAACCAGGTATGTTTTATGCTCTTCTATAAAGTGTTTTTATTTTTTTTTCTGTTGATTGCAGAAGTAAAATTCTTTTTTTTCTTTTTTTATAGTGATCTCATGGACAGCAAATTTGCTAAGCTTTCCTGTTAATTCCTTTTAGACTGCCTACATCTAATCATAATATCTGCAATTAGAGACCATTATATTTCTTCCGTTCCAATGCTTGTACCTTTTGTTTCTTTCTTTCTTATCTTATTCCCCTGGCTAGTACCTCAAGTACAATGTGGAATGATAATGATAGCAGTTATGCTCGTCTGATGGCCAGTCTCCTGGAATGTTTTCAGTGCTTGACCATTGAGTGTACGCTGTGCTGTGGGTTTCTGTAAGTACTCTGTATCAGGTTAAGGAAGTTTCCTCCCGTTCCTTATTTGGTAGGAGTTTTTCTTTTTTTAAATCATGAATTAATGTTCAATTTTTTCCAATATTGTTCTGCATCTTTTAACATAATATAACCATTGACTGATTAGATAATGAGAACATTTAATCTCAATTCCTCTGTCAGTTAGTTAGGAAAAAGTGATACATTTCTTGGAGAATTAAATGCAGCCATAATGGGATGGGCATGTACACACTGCTATATATAAAATGGTATATACAAATGTTATATGTCCAACAAGGACATATTGTATAGCACATGGAACTCTGCCCAATGTTGCACACCAGCCTGGATGGGAGGAGCATTTGGGGAAGAATGGATACATGTATATCCAAAGGTGTGTCCCTTTGCTGTCCACCTGAAATTATCACAACATTGTTAATCAGCTATACTCCAATATAAAATAAAAAGTTTAAATTAAAAAGAAAGTAACCATAAAAGTGCTATTTCCCCACCAAAAGAAAGATGACCAGCCTCAGAATCTTGAAAATGATTGAGATCACATAACCTAGTCTCCTTAATTTTAAATTTGAGAACTAGGGTTCAGAATGTTTGAGTGCTTTGCTAAAAATCACACAGACTCATTCTAGAATACGGAACGTGACCAAAGCACTCTGATGAGATATGTTGCTGTTCCTCTTGGGCCCTATAATGTACTGAATCTTCAAAGATAATGCCAAAAAATGAGGGCTTGCTAAGGGTGGAGACACCAACCCACCAGCATTGAGGGGCCTCTTCAGATGCCATGTTTCACGAGCAGCTCCACAGGTCATCTTTGTGTGAAGCTCTTGCAAGGGAAACCCCTGTGATGTGCTTTGCAAAGGGCTGTCTGTCCTGCTTTCCCCTGAAATCCCTGTGGCCACAAGCCAGGAGTCATGGTTGCTTTTCCCTTCTCTCAGGTGCCAGCCAGCTTACGGCTCTCGGCCAGCAGTCTGACAGCTACATAAGTGCCAGGAAAGGGGGGACCTGCAACCTATCGCCCTGCCCCCTCTACAACAGGATTGAAGGCACCTGCTACAAGGGCAAAGCCAAGTGCTGCATCCGTTGACTCTGAGCTGGGAGCGACGGCAGAGGGGACTCGGGAGCCATGTGAAGTCTCTGTAACCATTGTTTTAATAAAGGGATTTTGTGAGGCATACGTCCTTGAGACCAGAATGAGTCTTGTGTCTCCTTTTGGAAGAGATTAAGAAAGTCTGAAATTTGAAAGGGCAGACAGGCTAGGCAGCACAAAGCCAAGTGCTGCATCCGTTGACTCTGAGCTGGGAGCGACGGCAGAGGGGACTCGGGAGCCATGTGAAGTCTCTGTAACCATTGTTTTAATAAAGGGATTTTGTGAGGCATACGTCCTTGAGACCAGAATGAGTCTTGTGTCTCCTTTTGGAAGAGATTAAGAAAGTCTGAAATTTGAAAGGGCAGACAGGCTAGGCAGCACAGCCCTCGGAGTACGGGACTGGGGGATGCTGACGAGGCCGTGAGCCGTGCCACCTCCACTCTGATTTACCACCAGGTCTACAGGTGAGCGATGCAGGGGTCCAGGTGAGACCGAGAGCACGTGATAAATGACACAGCCCCAGGTCCCTCATCACAGCAGAAGCTCATCCCAGGCCCAGCGATCTCAGCAGCCTGTCCATCTGCTGAGCCCAGAATGCTGCCCTGCCGCTCCCTGGGCCGGGACTGTGGGCTGTGGGTTGGTTAACCTTAGCATTTGACAGCTTTCATTAGGACCATAAAACTATCCCGAGTAAGGAGGCCTAATAGCTGGTTCCTGGAGGACCATTTCTAACTCCGGCACAGTCACGTGATCTACGTACACATCACTCACAGAAGCATTCTCCAGGACCACTGCCCCTGCCTGTTGTCATTTCTGCACCACGAGGCCTGTAGACACCCACTGCTGGGAGAGAGAGGGGTGCCTTCCCCTTTTTCCAATAAATTTCTTACAACTCCTGACGATACACACGCTGTCCTCTCCTTCATCTGGCAAGAGCAAGTCCACATTCACTTCGATCAATCACAAGCACACATAAAAGTCAAGCAGTATAAAAACGTGGGGGAATCCCCTGGTGGTCCAGTGGTGAGGGGAGTGGGTAGTATCAACTAAGTCCTTGTGGTTTATGAGGCAACCGATGGTGTTTAAAGTTGACAAGTGAAAATAAGGGGTAAGCATGTCATTCAGAGAAGGAGCAGTGAAAGGTGGTGGCTTCCAGTGATAAGTACTTTTGAAGAATTTCCTTTTCACAAAATACATGTATATTTGTGTAAAATGTATGCAGAGTATAGAACATATACTTTGAAGATGCAAGACATGACTATTGTCCAATGGAAAAGCCAAAGTCATCTGAACACACCAGGACCAGTGCCCCCCCTCAGAGCAATATCTACGAGATTTGCATCTGTGTTGTTTCCTGCACTGACATTTTGCCAAAGAATGGCCTGTTCCTAGGAGGTACGAGCTGAAGCATTTAGGGCTGGCTGAAATGTCACAAAGCTGGCAACATCCTCTGTAATCGCTCAAAGCAAATCAAACTTGCAAAGCAATTACAACTGGTGGATCCAGAGAGAGGGTGTACAGTACGCATTGTACTAATCTTGCCTGTGTGTCCATTGAAGCTTCTCAAGATGAAAGTCAAGTTGGGGGGAGGATGAAAATCATCATCAGAACCAAGAGTTCTGACATAAGAGAAGATTCATATAAAATTAAAAGGTTATATTAAAATCCTATAGCCTTAAATTGAGTTGGATGTATTAGTATAAAATCCTGACTTTCCCCCTCTTAACAAGTGTATGTTTCTCAGCCCCGCCCCTACAAATGCAGAGACAATGAAGTAGCAACGAGCACCCCTAGCTCCCAGGCCATGGGTCATTACCTTTCCCACTGGAAAGAACCAGGATGTCTTACAGAAACAGCAGGTTCCAAGTACGGAGCATGAGATGGACAAGATGAGTCTGGGGTTAGCGTTGTGCTAGATGGTAGAGAAGCTACCAAAGGCTGGTGAATGTCCGGAGAACACTGGCTCCAATCTGAGGGGGACTCCCTAGGCTAGGATGGAGCATTTTCCATCCCAGCAGAGAATTATGACTACAACTGATTAAATATATAAAATATATAAACAGATTAAATACACAAAAATATAACAGTAAATTATATTTTAAACACATGAAGTATAGAAAAATCCATGAGGTCATACTGATACTTAAAAAACAATATTATTTATACTTGGGGTTTGTTAAGGTTCCAACTTATCACTCTGGAAATCGGATTATAGGAGAAAAGATCAAGCATTTATTCTGCCCTTCTTGTAGAAACTGTATTTTACAGTAAACCATTATATGAGTGAAATATTTATAGAAAATTTCCAGATAAATGAAGAATGGATAATAGAATTGGAAAATCACATTCTGCACCCCTGAATGAAACCATAGATCTAAAACAATGTCAATGGATGGCTTTAAAATATCTGTTGGAAAGCTTGGCAAAGAATTTGATGATAGAGAATTATGGCTGAGACCAACTAAACTCAGTAACCAACCTTGTCCTCACTGTAAGCGACAGGATCAGAGGTTCATGGACCTCCTATTGTGATTCAGAGAAGGGCACACCGCCACCTAAGAAATACTCTGACCAAAGCATGTCCACTGAAAAAAAAAAATGCACAACCTACAAGTTGAGAGTTATGTTTATTCGGCGGGCATTTTTAGGGAGAGAGCCTCTCAGATAAAACCGTTTGGAAGAGGAAACAGGGAACCCAGCATATATGCCAGGATATATAGGAGTTTTTGCAATAACAACATGTACTCAGAACAAAAGGTTACTATTAATAAAAGAAAAACAGATATCCCCAGTTAAGGAATTTAGCACTTTTCTAGGGATGGGAAGATTGAAGAGTTTGGGCTCACTGAAATCAATCCTCAGCTCTCTGGGGCCAGGAGCCTGCGTTTTATCATCCTGAGTTTCCTCAAGCTGCACCATCAGGGGTGGCTGCAGTCTGATGGCTGCGAGATAGTGGGTGTTTCATGTTTCCTTCCTGAGTTCCCTCAGGGCTCACCAACAGTTGAACCTGAAACTAATCAAGTTTCTACATTTAACAATTTACAGGAAATGCAAAATTTAGAGAAACAAGTAAAACAACTGCTCAAGGAAGCAATTAAGTCAAACTCAGGACAGGAGATGCTAGTTAGGAAACACAAACTAATTTTTTTACCAACCCAATGGCCTGAGGAGAAAGAAGGATTACAATTATAGAGAGAAAAGAGGCAAAACAACCAACAGGTGGGCCTAGTTTGGATTCTGTATCAAAGAGACCAATTCCAAGAAAACATTTTTGAGAGGGCCAGGTAAGGTTGAATATGGACTAGGTAATATCAGAGGCTTCTTACTGACTTGATTCGGGGGCCAGCAACGAGGCAGTTATGCTGGAAGAGAGAGGGCCTCATCAGCTAAAGAAGCTCCCTGGAGGGCTGAGCGGTGAAATGCCACGATACCCTGGATTTGCTTCAGAACAGTCCAGCAAAAAGAAGAGAAAGGGGAGATGCTCTGCGGTGACCTCAGGAGGAAGGAAATCCAGGAAAGCAGGGATACCTGTACTCATGCAGCTGGTTCACTTTGCTGCACAGCAGAGACGAACACGACGCTGTAAAGCCACTGCAGTCAATTAAAAATAAGTGAATACATAAATAAAAATTAAAGAGCAAACATTCCCATTTCAGTTAAAAAAAAAGAGAGAGAAATAAAGACATGAAAAGTACAGAGCTGAAAAAATGATTTGCAGAATATTGAGAAATAATACCAAGAAGCGAGGAAATAGGAATATGATGATTCATTATACGTTTGTGTGTATTTGACATTTGTCAGATGTGAGAGTTTAAAAAGAGAAGAAAAGGAAAGAAAGGAGTAGCGAGGAGGGAGAGAAGAGAAAAGTCACGAGTTTAGCGATGCTACAAAGGTTATTCTTTTGTCTTTAAGTAACATCACGACTGGGCATTCGCCATAAGAAAGGAAGCAGCCACGGAGGACTTTACAAGCCCCTTCAGCCGCAGGGTCGCCTCCGCCCCAGCCCTGTCCCTCAGGCGCCGTCGTGTGCGGAGGACCCCGAGCCCCGCGCCCCCAGGTCGGGCCGGAGCAGGTGCGGGCGCCCGTCTCAGGCGCGGAGCGCGGGTCTGCTGGCGGAGCCTGCTCCCCGGAACCGAGTCGTCCCTGTGGGTTTGGCTGTGAGTCTCCGAGTCTCTCCTGCTCTCTGCTCTTCCCAGTGAACAGCCCGGCTCCGCTGCACCAAGAAAAGGCGCGGGGGAGCTGAGCGCTGCCGGGAAGCGCGCGGGGTGTGGGCCCCGCGCCCGGGGCGTCTGTCCGTCCGGCCCCGCGGGGTGTGGGCCCCGCGCCCGGGGCGTCTGTCCGTCCAGCCCCGCGGGGTGTGGGCCCCGCGCCCGGGGCGTCCGTCCGTCCAGCCCCGCGGGGTGTGGGCCCCGCGCCCGGGGCGTCCGTCCGTCCAGCCCCGCGGGGTGTGGGCCCCGCGCCCGGGGCGTCCGTCCGTCCAGCCCCGCGGGGTGTGGGCCCCGCGCCCGGGGCGTCCGTCCGTCCAGCCCCGCGGGGTGTGGGCCCCGCGCCCGGGGCGTCCGTCCGTCCAGCCCCGCGGGGTGTGGGCCCCGCGCCCGGGGCGTCCGTCCGTCCAGCCCCCGGGGTGTGGGCCCCGCGCCCGGGGCGTCCGTCCGTCCAGCCCCGCGGGGTGTGGGCCCCGCGCCCGGGGCGTCCGTCCGTCCAGCCCCGCGGGGTGTGGGCCCCGCGCCCGGGGCGTCCGTCCGTCCAGCCCCGCGGGGTGTGGGCCCCGCGCCCGGGGCGTCCGTCCGTCCAGCCCCGCGGGGTGTGGGCCCCGCGCCCGGGGCGTCCGTCCGTCCAGCCCCGCGGGGTGTGGGCCCCGCGCCCGGGGCGTCCGTCCGTCCAGCCCCGCGGGGTGTGGGCCCCGCGCCCGGGGCGTCCGTCCGTCCAGCCCCGCGGGGTGTGGGCCCCGCGCCCGGGGCGTCCGTCCGTCCAGCCCCGCGGGGTGTGGGCCCCGCGCCCGGGGCGTCCGTCCGTCCAGCCCCGCGGGGTGTGGGCCCCGCGCCCGGGGCGTCCGTCCGTCCAGCCCCGCGGGGTGTGGGCCCCGCGCCCGGGGCGTCCGTCCGTCCAGCCCCGCGGGGTGTGGGCCCCGCGCCCGGGGCGTCTGTCCGTCCAGCCCCGCGGGGTGTGGGCCCCGCGCCCAGGGCGTCTGTCCGTCCGGCCCCGCGGCCCCGCGCGCACCCCGCCCGGGCCCCGTGTACAGCGCCCGCCTCTCGCACTTTTCAAAGGGGGACCGCGGCTCTCAAGCTCCGCCTGGCGCTCACTCCGCCGTGTCAGTGGGCACCTGCGTCTCTCGGTTAACAGTCCGTCTGTCCAGACTCTTTGCAGACTCGCGTTTGGGAGGAGTCCGGTCCCGCCTGCCGCCCGGAACGTGGACCGGGTCCCTTCTCCGGCGCCGCCTCGTGGCGCGCACCGCAGGGCGGGCTCCAGGGCCGCCGGCTCCTTCCCGCGCAGGACCTTCTCAGTAGCTCAAAGCCAGCGCTCTGACTGTTCGAGTCCCGGTTTTCCAACTTGCCAAAACCTCTTGTAGTTCAGGACCTCGAGGAAACGTATTTCAGGCGGCTGAGGACCTTGATGGCCTCCCAGACGTCAGGTCTGAAGGCACAGACTTGTCTGGACCGCGGTCCCGCCGTCAGGGAGGTCTCCCCGGGTCTGTTCTGCTCCAGCCACCGGGGGTGTGGTCGAGGGGCGCGTTTCTGATGAACAAGAGGAGATCCGAGCCTCCCCTCGTGGTGGCCCCGCAGGGACCGGTCCCCTGGAACGAGGGCCTAGGGCTGGGGCTGCTCCTGGCGGGACCGCCTGCCTCTCTGCACGGAGCTGAGTGCAGAGATTAGACAGACCACCAGAAACGCGGTATCCTGGGCGGAGGTGTGGGAAGCCCATCTCCCGGGGCCTTTGGCAGCGGGTCACCGGGAGAAGGAGTGAGATGCTGTAGGAGAAGCAGCAGGGCCTGAGGGTCTCAGCCTTAGGCAACTGGAGCCCACGATTTTCTTAGAGCTGTGTCCCAGCATTGATGTTGGCAGGAAGCGGAGTCCCACCCGGGCTGTAGGTGAGTCACTTTCCCTGGAGGCAACCCCGGGATTCAGTCTCTGGTCGGGGAATTCCCACATGCCACGGAGCAACTAAGCCTGTGCTCTGCGACTACTGAGCCTATCCCCTAGAGTCCAGGAACTGCAGATACCAAGACCCGAGCACCCAGAGCCGGTGCTCTGCACCAAGAGAAGCCACCGGATGAGCAGCGGAGGCACCATGAAGAGAGTAGCCCCCACTCGCCACAACTAGAGAAAAGCCTGGACAGCAACCAAGACCCGGCACCGTCAAAAATAAATAAATAAATAAATTTTTTTTTAAATGGGCAGATCTGAATAGACATTTTCATAAAGAGGAGATACACATGGCCACATAAAAAGATACTCAACACCTCTAAACATCAGAGAAATGCAAATCAAATCCACAATGAGCTGTGACCTCGCACCTGTCTCAATGCCCTCACAAAAAGTTCTACAACTGGAAAAGATTGTCCAGCATATGGAGAAAAGGGAACCCTGTTGTCACTCTGCTTATTTAACTTCTATGCAGAGTACATCATGAGAAACGCTGGACTGGAAGAAACACAAGCTGGAATCAAGATTGGCGGGAGAAATATCAATAACCTCAGATTTGCAGATGACACCACCCTTATGGCAG
>SJXQ01011710.1:13418-70888 GCA_006408695.1 Aepyceros melampus
AAGCTCCAGTACTTTGGCCACCTCATGCAAAGAGTTGACTCACTGGAAAAGACTCTGATGCTGGGAGGGATTTGGGGCAGGAGGAGAAGGGGACGACCGAGGATGAGATGGCTGGATGGCATCACGGACTCGATGAATGTGAGTCTGAGTGAACTCGGGGAGTTGGTGATGGACAGGGAGGCCTGGCGTGCTGCGATTCATGGGGTCACAAAGAGTCGGACACGACTGAGCGACTGAACTGAGCTGAGCACACTGTTGGTGGAAATGCACATCGGCGCAGCCACTATGAACGAGAGTACTGAGGGCCCTAAAAGTGAAAAACAGAGCTGCCGTATGATCCAGCAGCCCCACGCCTGGGTGTGCAGCTCAAGAAAACAAAAATGCTGTTTTGAAAAGATACGTGCACCCCAATGTCCATAAGTACTTTTTTACAAAAGTCAAGATATGGAAGCTGCCTACATCTCCATCAACAGAGTCAATAACAAATGATGTATATACACAATGGAATATCACTTTGCTGTAAAAAAGAAATTTTACCATTTGCAACAATATGACTTGCAGGGTCTTATGATTAGAGAAGGGCTTCCCTAGTGGCTCAGACAGTAAAGCGTCTGTCTGCAACGCAGGAGACGTGGGTTCGATCCCTGGGTTGGGAAGATCCCCTGCAGAAGGAAATGGCAGCCCACTCCAGTGTTCTTGCCTGGAAAATCCCATGGACCGCAGAGCCTGGTAGGTTACCGTCCATGGGATTGCAAAGAGTTGGACACGACTGAGTGATTTCACTTTCACTTTCATGATTAGTGAAATAAGTCAAACACAAAAAGACAAATACTGTATGCTATCACTTATATGTGAAACCTAAAGGAAAAAAAGAAACAAGTGAAATGAGGAAACAGATAGACTCACAGAGAATAAAGCAGGGCTTACCAAAGGGAAGAAGGAAGAGGGCAGGAGCAAACTGAAAACATGAAATCAGGCAATACTAACTACTATGTTTAAAAGTTTTTTAATTTAGCTACAAAGATAAATTGTACCACACAGGGAATATTTTATTATAACTTTAAGTGGAGTATAATGTAAATAATTAAATCACTATGTTGTACACCTGAAACTACTATAATATTTTGAATCAACCATGCTTAAAAAAATAAAAAGTGAATTCAATTTAAGTCATAACATACATTCTGACCTGGCAGGAAAGAATAGGAAAAGAACACAAGTGTAGAAATAAATTCTTGAGCTGAAATGAAAGTTCTGTTCCTGTTATGTGGGAGATGGTATAAATAATGACTCTACAGGAGTCCTTTAAATCTTGGGGTGGAAAGTGCCTGCATCCAAAGTTAATTATTTCACTTGTGACATAGTTTACACATAATCTGATGAAAGTAAGAGAACAGGATGAGTCAGTGGAGACTGTGTGGTAATGGTGAAGGTTTCAAATAATCTTTTTTTTTTTTTTAAACTGAAGTAGTGTGTTGATTTATCTTAGTTTCAGGAGATAGGCTCTTTACTGAGCATGGGAGATGAAACTGAAATGCTTGCTATCATAAGATTTCCAGGCCTTTTATGAGAAAGAATAAGCAAAGTGTCCAGATACAGTGAAACACTGTGTCGCCTGGTTTAATTATTTCTGCTTGGGAACCAGGAATTTTAAGCTGAATGGGCCATCTGCATATCCGAAGGTTTCCACTCCAGTGTGTAAATGGACTGTGACCACTTGCAGTGCATGATGACGCGCTCATATCATGAACTGTGGTTCCCAGCACAGGGCCCAGCGTAGAGGGCCCCCAGCCCACCCAGGAGAGCAGAATAGCTGCTCAATGCAGTTGGTGTTGCTGAATGAAGGTTGGGTGTTGCTTAGATGCCACCTTGCTCAGAACTGACCCCCTTCTCCCCTCCAGTCTTTGCTTGGTTAGCTCAGTACAAGCTGTAATCTATCTGAGAAGTGATGTTGGTTTCCCTAGGAACAAGAAGTCCTGTGTTAAGATGTACTCAGTGGGTCTCAGGGACTGGCAGTGCTGTGCTTGCCCTTTACCTTAGTGCTCGCTAGAGGGAGGTCAGGGGACCATGTTCAGCATCCCTAAGAGCTTTGCTAGAAATGCAAACTCCTGGGTCCATCCACTTGATGCAATCTCATTTTCTTAGAGTTGAGACTTGGATACCTAAAGGACTGCATTTCTATTAAGCCACAGGTTATATCAGTGAAGGAAAGTTACAAGACTCAAAATAGCCTGGAGTTAAAACTCCCTTCAGGTCCTCCCCACCATTCTATGCAAAACAAAGAACTCTCTCACCCGAAGAAAAAAAAATGGACATTAAGGTTGGTTACGCCCAGCTCCCAGGTGGCTTCAGCCTCTGGGCGATCTCCAGACTTCCTTGCCCCAGCCATTTAAAAGATAACTACTCCAAACAACCTTGGAGAAGAACGGCCCCCTTAAGACAGTAGATTTCCACATAAATGCCTACATATGCTTACTCTTTTCTTGGGTTAGTGCAGCAGCTCACTAATCTGACTGCTGCCCCTTCTCGCCTCATTAAAGGTGATCTGTTCCTATAAAGTGCCTGTCTCCTTCTTTTTCCAAACCTCGCCTTCTCTAACTCCTTTACCCTACAATCAGGAATATGGGCTTCCCAAGTGGTGAAGTGGTAAAGAATCCTCCAGCCAATACAAGAGACACAAGAGATGCGGGTTTGATCCCTAGGTCAGGAAGATCCCCTGGAGGAAATTTAAAAGATAACTACTCCAAACAACCTTGGAGAAGAACGGCCCCCTTAAGACAGTAGATTTCCACATAAATGCCTACATATGCTTACTCTTTTCTTGGGTTAGTGCAGCAGCTCACTAATCTGACTGCTGCCCCTTCTCGCCTCATTAAAGGTGATCTGTTCCTATAAAGTGCCTGTCTCCTTCTTTTTCCAAACCTCGCCTTCTCTAACTCCTTTACCCTACAATCAGGAATATGGGCTTCCCAAGTGGTGAAGTGGTAAAGAATCCTCCAGCCAATACAAGAGACACAAGAGATGCGGGTTTGATCCCTAGGTCAGGAAGATCCCCTGGAGGAAGAAGTGGCAACCCACTCCAGTATTCTTGCCTGGAAATTTTTCATGGACAGAGGAGCGTGGTGGGCTACAGTCCATGGGGTTGCAAAACAGCTGGACACAACCAAGGACATGAACATATCAGTAATATAAACTTAATAAATAAAACATAAAGTCAACTGGTGACAACTTAGAAATCAAAATACCTGCATGGCATATCATATTTTGTGGATTTAGTAACATTGAAAGACATTTTTAAACACAGTGCTATTGAATAACAAAATGTACTGGTTTCTATACAACACCTCCAGAGAGACAAAACTCTCATCCTCTATAAAACAAAACTTTTTCCCTTCTTTCTTTTTTAATTTTTTAAATGATGAAAGTATGATAACACATTTACAGGAGACTTGGAAAATACAGAACAAAGTTACATACAGTTCCACTAGATATTACAATCATTTTATAAAACAAAACTCTTGTCTCAGGACAGGGCAACTCTTAAAAGACACAGAGGCCATAGCTCAGTCCTTTAACCAGAGTTTCCTCAAATTCAGACTAATTTCAAAGCTCTTTATTTCCAATTAAATTCCTATTCAATTAGTATACTCAGATTACCTCATGATAAATTTTTTAAAGTTAAAAAAGCTTTCCTATAAGTTTTATAAGTTCCATATTATTTTCTCCTGAAACGTCCACAGTAGAAGAGGTTGTGTGGCGTGTCTACCTCCCAATGTCACTCCAGGTTCCTTCCTCTGCTCACACAACAGGGAGCAGTAAATGCCCTGTGCTTGCCCCTCCTCAGTCATCTGGGGCAGAAAACCACGTCTCAGTTTTTGCGGGAGCTTCTCACTCCAGTCACTTTGCTCAAAGGAGAACCAGAGCACAGAGTCATCAAAGAGGACAGAACACAGGACCCAGGGGGCGTGTCCTCCAGGGTCACTGAGGGTACCAGGGCTTTGACAGAAAAGGCTGGCATCTCCAGAGGCTGGAGGAAGGACGGTCTTCTGAACCTGGAGCTCCACCATCCGTCGGTCAGTCTGGTAAAGACCATTCTAGGGGCCAGCCTGGAACCGCTGGCTGGGGAACGGGCAGTGGTCAGGGCAGTCCTCCTGTGGGGAGGCCGAGGTCAGGGCTGGTCACCTGAGCAGGTGTCTCTCTGTCCACAGCCGTCTGTGCTGAGAGGAGACGGACAGTATGGCCAGCCTCCCGGTGAGCTGCTGAGTGCTTTTCTGTGGGTCTGGAAGTTGCTGGGGGTCTCTGCTTGTTGAGGGACCCTGCATCCTGAATGTGGACCCAGGCAGACCCCCTCGTCTGTGGCCGGGGTGCAGAGTCCGGAGTCCTGGCTCAGTCTTTGGGGAGCGGGGCAGGGGCATGGCTTAGCGGGCACATCAGGATGCAGGGCTTGAACCTGCAACGTGAGGGCAGGGCTGAGGCCAAGGAGGCCTGCTTCTGTGAGCTGGGCAGGGACAGAGGGTCCTGGCAGAGTGCAGGATGGTAGGCAGGGGACCAGTGATGTCCCCAACGCGATGCTCACAGGGCAACGTCCACGTGAGAACAGGGCCTCGGACAGATGTGACCTTGGTGCCTGGAGGGCCCCCGGTCTGCACACGCTATAAGAAAGGACACACCACAAATGAAATACGTATCAGTATTTCCTCTCAAGCAAATGGGAAACCAATCAGATGAAAAAGGCACAGAGCATACAGACATACATTTAACAGTAAAATTATTACAAGTGGTCATGTTAATATGAAAAGAAAGCCCAACCCAGCGACGAAAAGAAAATAAACTAGTCGTCAATGCCATCCCCTCCAACAACTTCACAGTTGATCTCCCACCCCAAATCTCAGGAGGAAAATTTCAAACTGAATTCTGTGTCCCGTGAACTGTCCAGACACACAGTCCTTCCACTATTCACACCCAGAACACCAACTAGTTCCTATACATGACTCTGTGTGTGTCTGTAAGTGAATGAGTGTGTGAATGTGTGGTGTCTATGTGAGTGTGTGTGTCTATGTGTGTGAGTGTGTGTGTGTCTGTGAGTGTGTGTGTCTATGTGAGCACGTGACTGTGTCTATGTGAGTCTGTGAGTGTGTGTGTCTGAGTATGCGAGTGTGTGTGTGTCTATGTGAGTGTGTGTGTCTATGTGAGTCTGTGAGTGTGTGTGTCTGAGTATGCGAGTGTGTGTGTGTCTATGTGAGTGTGTGTGTCTATGTGAGTCTGTGAGTGTGTGTGTCTGAGTATGCGAGTGTGTGTGTGTCTATGTGAGTGTGTGTGTCTATGTGAGTCTGTGAGTGTGTGTGTCTGAGTATGCGAGTGTGTGTGTGTCTATGTGAGTGTGTGTGTCTATGTGAGTCTGTGAGTGTGTGTGTCTGAGTATGTGAGTGTGTGTGTTTATGTGAATGTGTGTGTGTCTATGTGAGTGTCTGTGTCTGAGTATGTGAGTGTGTGTGTATATGTGAGTATGTGTATGTGAGTGTGTGTGTCTATGTGAGTCTGTGAGTATGTGTGTCTGAGTATGTGAGTGTGTGTGTCTATATGAGTCTGTGAGTGTGTGTGTGTCTGTGTGTGCCTATATGAGTGTGTGTGTGTCTATGTGAGTGTGTGTGTCTGAGTATGTGAGTGTGTGTATATATGTGAGTGTGTGTGTGTGTGTCTATGTGAGTCTGTGAGTATGTGTGTCTGAGTATGTGAGTGTGTGTGTTTATATGAGTCTGTGAGTGTGTGTGTGTCTGTGTGTGCCTATATGAGTGTGTGTGTGTCTATGTGAGTGTGTGTGTCTGAGTATGTGAGTGTGTGTATATATGTGAGTGTGTGTGTGTGTGTCTATGTGAGTCTGTGAGTATGTGTGTCTGAGTATGTGAGTGTGTGTGTTTATGTGAATGTGTGTGTGTCTATGTGAGTCTGTGAGTGTGTGTGTCTGAGTATGTGAGTGTGTGTGTCTATGTGAGTGTGTCTATGTGAGTCTGTGAGTATGTGTGTCTGAGTATGTGAGTGTGTGTGTATATGTGTGTGTGTCTATGTGAGTGTGTGTGTCTATGTGAGTCTGTGAGTATGTGTGTCTGAGTATGTGAGTGTGTGTGTATATGTGTGTGTGTCTATGTGAGTCTGTGAGTGTGAGTCTGTGAGTATGTGCCTATGTGAGTGTGTGTGTATATGTGTGTGTGTCTGTGTGAGTCTGTGTGTGTGTGTCTGTGAGTGTATGCCTATGTGAGTGTGTGTGTTTATGTGTGTGTGTCTATGTGAGTCTGTGAGTGTGTGTGAGTCTGTGAGTGTGTGCCTATGTGTGTGTGTGTGTGTATATGTGAGTGTGTGTGTGTATGTGAGTGTGTGTGTCTATGTGAGTCTGTGAGTATGTGTGTCTGAGTATGTGAGTGTGTGTGTTTATGTGTGTGTGTCTATGTGAGTCTGTGTGTGTGTGTGTCTGTGAGTGTATGCCTATGTGAGTGTGTGTGTTTATGTGTGTGTGTCTATGTGAGTCTGTGAGTGTGTGTGAGTCTGTGAGTGTGTGCCTATGTGAGTGTGTGTGTGTATATGTGAGTGTGTGTGTGTATGTGAGTGTGTGTGTCTATGTGAGTCTGTGAGTATGTGTGTCTGAGTATGTGAGTGTGTGTGTTTATGTGTGTGTGTCTATGTGAGTCTGTGAGTGTGTGTGAGTCTGTGAGTGTGTGCCTATGTGAGTGTGTGTGTGTATATGTGAGTGTGTGTGTGTATGTGAGTGTGCGTGTCTATGTGAGTCTGTGAGTATGTGTGTCTGAGTATGTGAGTGTGTGTGTTATGTGTGTGTGTCTATGTGAGTCTGTGAGTGTGTGTGAGTCTGTGAGTGTGTGCCTATGTGAGTGTGTGTGTGTATATGTGAGTGTGTGTGTGTATGTGAGTGTGTGTGTCTATGTGAGTCTGTGAGTATGTGTGTCTGAGTATGTGAGTGTGTGTGTTTATGTGTGTGTGTCTATGTGAGTCTGTGAGTGTGTGTGAGTCTGTGAGTGTGTGCCTATGTGAGTGTGTGTGTGTATATGTGAGTGTGTGTGTGTATGTGAGTGTGTGTGTCTATGTGAGTCTGTGAGTATGTGTGTCTGAGTATGTGAGTGTGTGTGTTTATGTGTGTGTGTCTATGTGAGTCTGTGAGTGTGTGTGAGTCTGTGAGTGTGTGCCTATGTGAGTGTGTGTGTGTATATGTGAGTGTGTGTGTGTATGTGAGTGTGTGTGTCTATGTGAGTCTGTGAGTATGTGTGTCTGAGTATGTGAGTGTGTGTGTTTGTGTGTGTGTGTCTATGTGAGTCTGTGAGTGTGTGTGAGTCTGTGAGTGTGTGCCTATGTGAGTGTGTGTGTGTATATGTGAGTGTGTGTGTGTATGTGAGTGTGCGTGTCTATGTGAGTCTGTGTGTGTGTGTGTCTGTGAGTGTATGCGTATGTGAGTGTGTGTGTTTATGTGTGTGTGTCTATGTGAGTCTGTGTGTGTGTGTGTCTGTGAGTGTATGCCTATGTGAGTGTGTGTGTTTATGTGTGTGTGTCTATGTGAGTCTGTGAGTGTGTGTGAGTCTGTGAGTGTGTGCCTATGTGTGTGTGTGTGTGTATATGTGAGTGTGTGTGTGTATGTGAGTGTGTGTGTCTATGTGAGTCTGTGAGTATGTGTGTCTGAGTCTGTGAGTGTGTGTGTTTGTGTGTGTGTGTCTATGTGAGTCTGTGAGTGTGTGTGAGTCTGTGAGTGTGTGCCTATGTGAGTGTGTGTGTGTATATGTGAGTGTGTGTGTGTATGTGAGTGTGTGTGTCTATGTGAGTCTGTGAGTATGTGTGTCTGGTATGTGAGTGTGTGTGTTTGTGTGTGTGTGTCTATGTGAGTCTGTGAGTGTGTGTGAGTCTGTGAGTGTGTGCCTATGTGAGTGTGTGTGTGTATATGTGAGTGTGTGTGTGTATGTGAGTGTGCGTGTCTATGTGAGTCTGTGTGTGTGTGTGTCTGTGAGTGTATGCCTATGTGAGTGTGTGTGTTTATGTGTGTGTGTCTATGTGAGTCTGTGAGTGTGAGTCTGTGAGTGTGTGCCTATGTGAGTGTGTGTGTGTATGTGAGTGTGCATGCAGACGTGTACAGCAGCGCTTTGCAGTGCATCCAGAGGCCTCTGCTGCTTCTTGCTACTTTTCTTCCTTTGGCCTCCCCCTCGGAGACAAGGGTCATTGCCGACGTTTATTGGCCCTGAGGTGAGGGGTCCCTGGTTGAGTTGTTGAGCCAGTAGTTTTCCTGTTCAGGAAGTTTCATTTTCCTCCCGTCTCCATATTTTGACAGGTGGATCAGGACTGCCGTGGCAGGTGGGGCCGACTCGACCTCCTGGAGGTGGAACTCAAGCCAAGGTCGACGGTGTTCTTGGAGGCACCTCCACTCCCCTAAGCTGATTTCTTGAAAGTTGGTGTCCTCCAGGGGCTCCTCCAACCCAGGAGCTCTGGGGCTTGCATCTCCTGCAGGCTTGCCGTGGGCTGCATCCACGCCTGTGAGGTCAGCCCCCGGGGCCTCCTGGCACTACCCCCATCACCTCCTTCCAGTTCACTCTTCTGGATGTAAAGAGGACGTAGGCATTCTGGGCAGATGCTACAGCACAGGGGGTGACCTTGGCACCATCCGTCTTGTACGACTGGCCGTTTCCAGCTCTCACTCAACAAAAGTGATGTCCTTGGCGACAGCTGCTCCTGGAGTGGACCTGCACGGCATAGAGCACATAATCCAGGGGTCCTACTTTCTGCTCAGACATGTACGGTGGCGCATCAAGGCATCAGGATATCTCACCTGCTTGTGCACTTTGTCACCTGTGAAATCTAAGAGCCGCTTTAGCAGAAGATCAGGACCTTTGCGGGCGCGGTGCAGAGTCAACCTCTTGGTGACCAGCACCTTCTGGAGAATATATGCTACAATGATAGGCATTGCCACCGTCTAGCTTCTTGGGCTTCACCAGCTCTCTCAAAGCTTGGTTTATACTCTGAGTTGCTATGATATCCGGTGGATGTCCAGACATGGGTCAAAAGTGTCTGAGACATCAAGGCAGTGGAGACACTGGATCTGAGACCTCCAGGACCCTCCAAAGGTCTGACGGATGAGGGTGCTGTCCTCAGAGGGACGGTCTAACAGCTCATGGGCACTCAGGCACGCTTGCTGCATGACATCCAGAGTGAGCATCAGAAACTCATGGGCATCTTCCTGCTTATATCTGTGGAAGCTAGCAACCAGGTCCTTCCGGGGCCGGATCACCTCTCCAGAATGAAGGAGGGCTCGGGTGATGTGAGCTTGCATAGCACACAGCACACAGATCTGGTAGGGACAGATGGTCCTTGCTGCTGAAACAGCACAAGCTGCCCAGGGCCCGTGTGTCGGTCAGGCACTACAGCACTGCCTTCATATAGCAGGTGTTCCCCGTGTTCGAAGCCCGGCTCCCAGCTCATGTCTCTTTCAGCCTGGAGGTGAGTCTCAGATTTCACAGGTGACAAAATTCACAAGAAAGTGAGATATCCTGGGTGCCCTGATGCACAGCCGTGCATGTCTGACATGTAACCACTGGATTGCCAAGGAATTCCCCAAAGACAGTTTTTTTAAATGGTGAAACTATAATATATTTAGAAAGATGAAAACTTATTGGGAATCATCCACATTCATCCCAAGTATTTGAAATTAGAAGTCAACTCAAGATGTGTGAAAAAGAACACCTGAAATGAAAGGTATAAGAAAGAAATTGGACAGATGATAGATATTTGACGCTAGGAGTTCTAGTAACATCTATTCTTTTAAAGCACTTCTTCAGTCCTTGAACCTCACAACCCCAGGTCTGATCCCGGGAGTCCCCAGATCTGAGCCCAAGGCTTGGCTCTGCCTCCAGAGTGACTGGGTTATAGAAATGGAAAACATGCTCTGAGGGGTTTGGTGTAAAACTGCACCTACCCTCAGCCTGAGTCCAGAGGTCCACACTCCAGTTTCTATCTAAATAAAGATCTCCAATTGCAGACAGAGGCTCAGTCCTGGAGCCATGAAGTTTCCAGATCAAGGTGTAGTTGTTCTGTTTTCTCTTGAAGCGTCTGCTTGCAATGTGGGAGACCTGGGTTCGATCCCTGGGTCGGGAAGATCCCCTGGAGAAGGAAATGGCAACCCACTGCAGTATTCTTGCCTGGAGAATCCCATGGACGGGGGAGCTTGGTGGGCTACAGTCCACCGGTCGCAAAGAGTCGGATACGACTGAGCGACTTCACTTTCACTTTCACCATCCACCCACAGCGTCCTCCTGTGGCCTGCCCATCCTTAGACTCTGGGGTCTCTTGCTTTTCTTCTAAGGGCACCAGTCTGCTGAGATGAGGGCATGACTTTAACCTGAACACTGCTTTATCTGCCCCTTCTCCATAGACATGAAGGAAATGGCAACCCACTCCAGTGTTCTTGCCTGGAAAATTCCGTGGACCAAGAGCCTGAGGGGTTACAATCCATGGGATCACAAAGAGTCACCAGAGACAGCCCCATTAGGGTCTCTTCAAGTTGTATTGATTTATTTTTAATTCGAGGCCACATTTTGCAGCATGTGGTATCTTAGATCCCCAACCAAGAATGGAACCTGCACTCCCTGCCTTGGAAGGCAATGTCTTAACCACTGGACAACAAAGGACGTCCCCCATTCTGGTCTCTTCAATGTGAAGAGCTGAACATATAAATTTGGTGGGAGATACAATTTGGCTTCTAAAAGTTCATTCTTTTTGTGTTTTTTTATGTTTTAAAAACTGGCTTTTACTTTTTATTGATTTTTTTAGTTGAAGTTAATTTACAGGATTATATTACTTTCAGGTGCAGCACTTAGTACTTCAATATTTTTAATGGATCATACTCTATATAATATAATTATAAATATTGGCCATATTCCCTATGCTTGGGCATTACATCTCTATTAGTTATCTATTTCACACCTCATAGAATCAAGAATTGGAATATTTCAGGAAGCTCCTCAGGAGAAAAAGATACCTTGTGGTACAGCTGGAAACACTTTCCCAAAGAGCATCTCCCTTCAATGTTCTATATGAACAACCACAATGTACTAGCTATGACAGACCTAGATAGCATATTAAAAGACAGAAACATTACTTTATCAACAAAGCTCCGTCTAATCAAAGCTTTGGTTTTTCCAGTAGTCATGTATGGATATGAGAGTTGGACCATAAAGAATGGTGAATACCAAAGAATTGATGCTTTTCAACTGTGGTGTTGGAGAAGACTCTTGAAAGTCCCTTGGACAGCAGGGAGATCAAACCCATCAATCCTAAAGGAAATCAGTCCTGAATATTCATTGGAAGAACTAACGCTGATGCTGAAGCTCGAATACTTTGGCCACCTGATGGCGAAGAACTGACTCCTTGGAAAAGACCCTGATGCTGGGAAAGACTGAAGGCAGGAGGAGAGGGGACGACAGAGGATGAGATGATTGGATGGCATCACCAACCAAATGGACATGAGTTTGAGCAAGTTCTGGGGGTTGGTGATGGACAGGGAAGCCTGGTGTATTACAGTCCATGGGGTCCCAAACAGTCTGACATGAATAAGCAACTGAACTAACAATGTACTATAATACACATTAATATATTATAATAATATAATATTCCCAATAATGGGAATAAAGAAGATTAACAACAATAACAAGGCAACAATGAACATGGGGAGGGAGATGTACCCATTATATTAATGATGGGAATAAACCTACAGTGATGGGAGATGAGAGACAGGTTTTTACCAAGTGAGTGACAGGGTTATGACATCAGTTCTCAGGGGCAACAGAGCTCTAGATTTAACAGAGAAATACATTCTGGGGGCACAGCATAGAAGCAAGAAGAAAAAGGAATCCACGTATACATGAGGACACAGGGCACTTAACCCTGTGCCAGCCTTATATGGAGGGGTTTCTGGGCACAGAGAGACCTGGTCCAGGTCCCCCACAGGACACCAGCAGCTCTCCAGAGTGAGGACAGCTGGCTAGCAGGGTGGCTGCCTCTTGGGAGGCAGAGTCCTAATCCACACCTGCCCAGCAGCACCACTTGGTACTGACTGTCAGCTCCCAGTGTCACTCCCCCTCAGTTCAGTTCAGATCAGTTGCTCAGTCGTATCCGACTCTGCAACCCCATGGACCGCAGCACGCCAGGCCTCCCTGTCCATCACCAACTGCTGGAGTTTACCCAAACTCATTGAGTTTAGTAACCCATTGAGTTGATGATGCCATCCAACCATCCCATCCTCTGTCATCCCTTTCTCCTCCTGCCCTCAATCTTTCCCAGCATCAGGGTCTTTTCTAATGAGTCAGTTCTTCACATCAGGTGCCCAAAGTATTGGAGTTTCAGCTTCAACATCAGTCCTTCCAATGAACACCCAGAACTGATTTCCTCTGGATGGACTGGTTGGATCTCCTTGCAAGAGACCAAGGGATTCTCAAGAGTCTTCTCCAACACCGCAGTTCAAAAGCATCGACTCTTTGGCACTCAGCTTTCTTTACAGTCCAATTCTCACACCCATATATGACTACTGGATAAACCATAGCCTTGACTAGACAGACCTTTGTTGGCAAAGGAATGTCTCTGCTTTTTAATACGCTGTCTAGGTTGGTCATAACTTTCCTGCCAAAGAGTTAACATCTTAATTTCACGGCTGCAGTCACCATCTGCAGTGATTTTGGAGCCCAAAAAGGTAAAGTCTGCCACTGTTTCCACTGTTTCCCCATCTAATTGCCATGAAGTGATGGGACTGGATGCCATGATCTTAGTTTTCTGAATGTTGAGCTTTAAGCCAACTTTTTCACTGTCTTCTTCAGCTGGCCGCATTCCTGCCATCCACCCTGGCCGAGCTCGCATGTGTGCTTGGACAGTGCTTGCTGATGGCTGAAGTGAAGCCAGGTTTCCAAGTGTGTGGATTCTTCCTCATCTTTTCACTATATGTTTATCTTTAGATCACTTCCTCATAAATACCCATCACATGAAGCTCCATTTCCTCCGCCCTCTGGTATCCAAAACTGTGACAAAAGTGATAAGATTCCAGGGAAAATCGGGCTCACAACAAAAGGAATCAACTTCTGTTCAGGAAAGAAATAACATGAAGACTGATGGCATCTCATGAGACTTGAAGTCTGATCGGATATGAGCTTTGCTGGCAAGAATCATGTCTATGAATTAATGGGGACAAAACACAAGATTGTTTGAGGAGGGGAAAACTGCTAATAAGCTCTACCCTCAACCTGGATTAAAGAAGGTATGAGAGGGAAACCATTAGAAATAAAAGGAATCCAAATTGTTTGCTTATCTTTTTTTGTTTCATTTCAAATTTCAGGTTGGGTGATGTCATAACATATTTAAATGCCAAGAGGAGGGTTCAGAAAGAAGGAGCAGTTTAAAGTGTATATGGTTGGTTTGCAACTCATACAACTCAATATCAAAAAAAAGTAATAAATAATTGAGCAGAGGTCTGAACAGGCACTTTTACAAAGAAGAAATATGCCACAGGCACTTGAAAAGATGCTCAACAATGCTAATTAAAGAAATGGAAGTGCTATCCACAATGAGGTTCCACCTCATACCTGTCTGGGCTATCATCAGAATTCTATGGCTAGCAGGTGTCGGCTAGAATATGGAGAGAGGGCAACCATCTACACTGTTGGTGGGAATGCAAATTGGTGTAGCCACTGCGGAGAACAGTATGGAGGTTCCTGAAATCAGAACTACCTTATGATCCAAAATTCCTTTCCTGGGTAAAATCTGAGGAAAGGAAAACACAAACTCAAATAGATAAATGCACCTCTCATTTTACACTAGTATTATTTACAACAGCCGAGATATGGAAGCACCTAAGTGTCCATCCACAGAGGAACAGATAATACCCTCCAGGTCCATTCTTGTTTTTGCAAATGGTAAATTGCTTTCATTTTTATGACTGAGTAATTTGCATTGTATATTATGCCAAGTGAAATAATTCAAACAGAGAAATAAAAATATTATGTGTTATCACTTATATGTGTGACTCTAAACAAATACAAATAAACAAAATCAAACAGAAAAAGACAGATACAGAATACAAACTAGTGGTTTCCATTTAGGAGGGGGAGGTGAGGGAGGCAAGATAGAGGTTGAGGATTAAGAACAAACCTACATGTATAAAATAAATAAGCTACCAGTATATATTGTGGGTGTGAGAGATGGACCTTAAAGAAGGCTGAGTGCTGAATAAATTATGCTTTTCAATTGTGGTGCTAGAGAAGACTCTTGAGAGTCCCTTGGACAGCAAGGAGATCAAACCAGTCAACCCTACAGGAACTCAAAACTGAATATTCATTGGAAGGACTGATACTGAAGCTGAAGCTCCAATACTTTGGCCACCAATGCAAAAAGCTGACTCACTGGAAAAGACCCTGATGCTTTTCCAATTGAGGGAAAGATTGAGAACAGGAGAAGGGGACAACAGAGGATACAATGGTTAGATAGCATCACTGACTCAATGGACATGAATTTGAGCAAATTTTGGAAGATAGCAGAGAACAGAGGAGCCCGCATGCTACTGTCTATAGGGTCTTAAAGAGTTGGACATGACCTAGCAACTCAACACCAACAACATCAACATATTGCAAAACACAAGGAATACAGATGATATCTTACAATAACTTTAGTGGAGCATAATCTATAAAATAATGTATCAATGTTCTATATCTGAAGCAAATAAAATATTGTACATCAACTATATTTTTAAAAACTAGATGAAAAGAGAGTGCACATGTTTTCAATCATAACATATATTCTGATGTGCCAGGAGAGAATAGGAAAAAAAAAAAAAAAGTAATTCCTGAGCTGAGATGAATGTAATTCCTTCTCTGCTATGTGGGAGATGGCATCAGTAATGAATGACCCTACAGGAGTTCTTTAAATCTTGTGGTGGAAAGTGCCTATATCCAAAATGATCTGTTTCACTTAGAAATAGTTTACACATAATCTGATGAATCTAAGGGGAAAGGATGATTCCATGGAGACTGAATGATAATGATGAAAGTTCAAAATACTCTTTTTTCAAAGTTGAAGTATAGTGGATTTAACTTAATATACTAGTTTCAGGCAAACTACTCTTTAATGAATATGGAAAATGAAACTGAAATGCATGAGACAACAGGATCAGTAGGCACTGTATGAGGTATAAGCAAAATGTCCTCAGAATCAATGAAATACTCATTCTGTCCTCTGGTTAATTTTTTTTTTTTTCCATTTGGGAACCAGGAATTTTAAGCTTAAAGAGCCATCACCATACCCGTAAGATTTCCACTCAAATATTTAAATCAACTGTACATGACTCATGAAGGTGAAATAATTAAAAATAGTTCACTATGTAGGAACATTTGTGTTCATTTCCCCACTAGTTAATATTAGAGTCTTCTCTAAAACTGTCTTCTCATTTTCTTTGCACAGTTAATAGATTCTTAACATGTTCTTGAAAGTACTGTGTAGCTTTAAGCGTCACACTAAGCAGACCAGCAAGTTGAGTGTTGTCACTCAATTACCTAATTTTCAAATGTTCATAGTTCTTCATCTTGCATTTTATTTTTAATTCCCTGTTTCTCCCAGAGAGGCCCACTGCATTTCCCCAGGATCCCAGGGTGTCTGATGCCCTGTTATTTGAAGACATTGAATGGTTCTCAGTACAGCACTATATTATGATCTCCAGTACAGTAATACATCCATCAGAAGTATTTATGGATGAAGAAGGAAATGATGGATCTTCTCAATGTCATTACATCTTTGCTCTTCAACACTGGGTGTGGGTTATAAATTCAAATTAGTTTAGAAAATCCAATCAAATTGAGCAGGGTGTGGCTCACAGACCGCAACCCTATCAAGCTCAAGATCCAATAGGGTGGATTATAGCCCAGATTGTGTTATAAACTGCTTTTCAGGTATAAAAGAAAGTCAAACCGACAGAGGGATGCATTTGTTCAGAGAAGAAGTGGACTGTTTGGGACCTTGAAGGAAGAGAAATCAGTTGCTTACTGTGGAGTCCTTAGAATCTACTTGGCTTCACCGGCTCCTCCAACTTGGGGTTTTGGTGAGTCCTCCAAACTGAGATAGGAGTGTTTCATTCCCTTAAATGTTATGAATCTTATCTGTCTCTAGACACTGGAGTCAAAGCAACCTTTTATGGTTTCTGAATCATACTGTGTCTACATTTTCTTTGCCACTCTCATTTCCAAACTTTGTTCACGATTTTTTTCAACTCCAGCATTCTTGTCTTGAATCTATTTTATATACCTAAATTAAGATTTTGTGATCTCCAGTACAGTAACGCAGTTAAATTAATGCAGTTAAACAGCTAAATTTCACATCCTTGGTAGTGTCAGCCAGATTTCAGGTATTCTGTGTGTGGCACTTTCTGTTCACACAATACAGATACAGAGCATGTCCTTCATCTTGAAAGGTTCTGCTGACCATTGATCTACAACTATGCTTTTACTAATTTGTTTTTAAATACTTCATATTCCGCTTTGCTGAAGTTTCTTTTATGGATTTCATCAAGTGATTGTCTTCATTTTATTTCTTACCTGTCTTGAGATGGATTTTTGTGTCAAAATAATGATCTCAAGATAAAATAAATATTTCAACTATTTATTTTAATTCTTCCAAAAATTTAATATTAACCTCCTTTGATTCCTATGACCACTAAACAGGACATCTCCAGGGTTGCTGAGGTTCTGTCTTCTTTCTATAGTAGGAATGCCCTTTCGCATATGCCTGGGGTTTCCCTGGATATCATAGGAATTTACATATTCCTATTATCAATAGAAGAAGAAATTTAAGAATGAAAAAGAGCATTTCACTTCATGCAGAAATTGAAGTCTAAACCAAAGGCAATCTATGCCCAGCCTTGATTGGTTTTCCTGGACAGTCCCTCCCAACTTGGGTTTCCCCAGTTCCCGATAATCTAATCACTTATCCAATCACTTTTTCTTGAGTGGATTTTGGGGTTTGTTCATGTCCTGGACACTTGATTTCACAGTGAGCAGAGGCATGGATCCAGGACTTCATTTCTGATAGGAAATGACACCTAGGCTTTCACTTTGATGGTGAAAGGAGAACTGGAGAGCAGAAACCAGAGAGCAAATATATTCAGGAAGGTTTCTGTTTCAAGACAGATGAGATGTGATGAGGGGATCAACTGGATGTATATAGAGAGGTTCCCCCCAGACTGGGCAATAATCATGAAGAGGCATGTAACAAGGAGCTGCTTCTGATTGTTAATATAAGAGGCTGTATTAGAGGTAAAATCTGGGTGATCTTTGTTACCCTATAACACAAGACACAGACTGAGCAAAATTAAATGACAGCTGCTCCTTCCTCTAGGGTAACCCTGTCAGATATTAAAGATTTTGGAACCTCTGGGTGTCCATTGTAAATTGATAAGTAAAGCAATTTCCTTCTAAACCTCCATATTTCTGACCATCCTTGACCAGGAGGATTGAGATAGTCTAGGACAGGAACACTGACTCCTGGACTCCTGCTACTTTTTGGTGCAGGGGATGTTAAGGACGAGGCTGGCAGGGTGGGTGCTATGGTTCCTCCAAATGGAATAAGTCCTCCATTTAACTCCATCCTAAAAGAGGTCCTAGGGTAATTGATATCCACATCCATGGGGGACAGAGCTAACCTCAGGGCTGAGGGGGAGCTGGAAGGCAGTGTGTTTCCAGAGGACTGCCAGAGCTGTTGGAGAAGCACTGTGGGCGCATAAGGCAGGAGACGATCTGGAGGCTTCCAGAGCATTTACCTACAGCAGTGACCACCATCCACTCTGGTGAGAGTCAGGGTCCCCGAGGGCTGGAATCAGGGAGGACACTGAGTGATTCTGGGTGCCACGGGCTGACGAACACAGAGTCAGTGCTTAGCACGTTCTTATTTGCAGACTCTGACTTTCTGTGTTAGCAACCGCAGCTCTAGCTCTTCACATGGATCTAGGAGAGAAGAAGCTGCATAGTATTCCCTGGACGCACCACTGGTTTCAAGTGCTGGGCTGGGGCTGTACCCAGGTGAAGGTTGGGGGCTTGAATTCAGGTGGGCCTGGAAGCACAGAGGTAAGATCTCATGGCTCCTTCTTCATCCTCAGGTTGACCTGCCTAGTGCTTGATCGGCTGTGAGTGAGATCCCAAGGAAGGCTTCCAGTGACTGAGCTGTTGAGCATGGAGCCCTTGGTGAGTTGTGATGCTTCCTCCTGAAGCGGCACCCAGTCCCCATGCTTCCTCAGCTCAGCTGCCCACTCTGGACAGCGGTAGGGCTGCTCTGTCTAAACCAGAACATCCCTGATGTTTTAGGAATCGGTGACATTTGAAGATGTAGCCGTCGACTTCACCCAGGAAGAGTGGAGCCTGCTAGACAAGTCCCAGAAAAACCTGTTCAGAAATGTGATGCTGGAAACTGTCACCCACCTGGTCTCTGTCGGTGAGTCTGTCAACAGGGATGGGCCTGCGCCTGTGTCCATTCTGCTCATTCACTCACTGAACAAGCATTTAGAACAGCTGCCCTGTGTCCCCCTCCAGCTGCTTCCTGAGTCTCTGCTAGTCCTCCTAACCACATAGAGGGAAGATGTTCCTTTCCATGGCACTTTTCATTACCACACTGAAAGGTCACCTTGGCCAGGTTTCATATCTTTATTGATACTTAGTCTCAATGTTCAGAACAGGACTGGGGATTCAATGGGCATTTTAATGCATAAATAAAAGGATCAGTTATTTTAAAAACGAATTCTTTTGTTCCAATCACTTCATGAAGGCTTAACACCAGAGTCCTGTCTATGACATAATTTCGATTCTTCCTGTAAGGCAAATCACTACTGGATCCTGTTTGACAGAAATATTCAGCCCACGGTAGAGTCTTTTGATCTTTCCCATTTGGAAAAGACTGAGGATTCTGTGGCCTCTCTCTGAACCGGTGCACGGGCATCAGCCCCTAGACAGCCTCACTGTTCTTGCTGCTGCTCCGGGTCTCCTCCCGGTCTGCTGAAGGACCTTCACTGTTCTGCCTGTTCAGATGTTGTTGCCTGTACTGACCTTCAGTTGTCTCTTTATTTTCCCCAGTACCTTACCCATGTTTTGAGCACAGCAAAGAGTGATTAGCCTAGACTCAAAATCCATAGCTTTCTTTTTTTTAATTAAACAGGCTATCAGATCAGCAAATCAGAGGTGATTTCCCAGCTGGAACAAGGAAAAGAGCTGTGGCCTGAAGCAGCAGGAAGCCTCCAAGGTCAGAGTCCAGGTGAGCGTCAGGGGCCTGGGCTTCAGGGCAAAAGTTTCAGCCGCGTGTTAAGTCCTTGGAGACACCAGATGCAAGTCTGATGAAGGCAGGGATATATTCCGAAGTGGGAGTGAGGACACTGGGGCATATTCCTCGCGTTGTCATCATTCTGGGCCCCTATCATCACAATCCATATTCCTGATATTTTCTCTCCTTTAGGGAAAAAGGTGCTTGTGGACTATACCACACTTCAACTTTCACATAGTGATTCCTGTCCTGATCCTGCCACTTAAAGTTTTGTCTACCATTTTCTGACCCAATATCTCTTCACCACGTTATGTTTTTTAATTTTAAGCCTGAGCTTTTTTCTAATAGACACGACTTTTAAAGTATTTCTACTACATTGAGTATTTCTTTGTTATACACAGTTTCTCCGAGTACCAATTTTTGAAATATACTCACATGGACCTTTGTATTTGTCTACATTTTATTTCCCTATTGCCACTCTAAAATCTATACTTTTCACATTTCTTTAGGCCGTGAAAGACCCCTTAGACAACAAGAAATGATGTTCATGCAAAGTGTCTACAGGAAGCACACATCCCCTACCACGGCAATGGTAAGTTTCATGGGTGGGAACCCCAGTCATCCAGATGAGAGACCTGCAGAGAGATAAGTTGGTAATTGAGTTCAATTGCCTGTAAGTTGAGACTGAGCTCTTCCTGAGCAAATTTTTGGATACTCTGAAATTGGTTAAGAAGTTAACATGAGCTCAAAACCATAATGTAAGAGAGAAAAAGATACATTGCACAAACATTTTCATCTCCTAGTCTCTAGAACACACTGAAATCTTCAAAATTAATCTGATATTTTGGACTGGAAACTATAAAAGAATGGTCATGCTTGCAGGGGAGTAACACAGCGTGTGTTTGCTACTAACACTGGAGACATTTTAACCGGAGACTATTATGAGCTGATGTTCTAGGGTGAACATGTAGACAAATGAGTGTCTGCCTGGACATGGACAAACCAGTAACAGCCTCATATCTCCTTTCCCAAAACAGGTTTCTCACCCGCAAGGGGATCCTGCTGGATGCACGGATTTGAGAGATGAAGTTCCTTCTAGATATTCCCCTCAACATTCATCAATTCACTTAAGAAGGAAACGTAATGTCAGCAAACGGTGTGGAAAATCACTTAGTCAAGGGTCATTCCTTAATGCACAAGGTCACATTCACAGTAGAGGCAAGTTGTGTGAATGTCCTCTGTGCAGGAAAGTATTTAGCAATTGCTTTAGCCTCAGACAACACAAGATGATTCACACTGGAGAGAAACCATACAAATGTGGTCTCTGTGGAAGTGGCTTTTTTCAAAGTTCTGACCTTAGAAACCACAATCGGGTCCACACTGGAGAGAAACCATTTAAATGTCATGTGTGTGGGAAACTCTTTAGTCAAAGGTCCTACCTGAAACAACATGAGAAGATTCACACAGGAGAGAAGCCCTACAAATGTCGTCTGTGTGAGAAAAATTTTAATCAAATCTCTTACCTTAGAAAACACGAGAAAATCCACCCCAAAGAAAAGCACTATGAATGTCATCAGTGTGGGAAAACATTTAGCCAAAACTCTGGCCTTAGTCAACACAAGAGAATCCACACTGGAGAGAAACCTCACGTGTGTCTTGTGTGTGGGAAGGCCTTCAGTCAGAGTTCTGAATTGACTCGGCACAAAAGGACCCACACAGGAGAGAAACCCTATAAATGTCAGCGGTGTGGGAATGCCTTCAGTCAATATGCAAACCTGAGAAGGCATGAGAGAACACACTCCGGTGAGCAGCCTATGAGTGTCAGCTCTGTGGGAAGTGCTTTAGTCACAGCTCTTCCCTTAGACGACACGAGGGAACCCAGCACCAGAGAGAAAACCAGGAAGGGCCTCAGTAGACTTTCTCATAGGAGGTGACACGCTGTTCCTTCCACATGCCACACATGAGGAATGTGGGAGGAACAGCAGCCATAGCGTTAGCATTTAAACTCAGCAAGTTCACACTCACTAAAGTAACAGTCTATAATCAATATGGAGGCTCCTTCAGGCGTCGCACTCCCCAGTCCAGACAGGAATCACCTGTGGACACGGATCCACATGGCGCTATCTCTTTCGTCACTGGCCTGACCTCAGGTAACTTAGCAGAACTCCCTCTAGATACAATATGGGTGTTTTCAGCAACAGTTCCCAACTCTGAAGCCCCTGAGTACCTAGAGGTCATGAGCAGAGGATAAGCAACCTCCAGTTCTTTCATAATTAATTGTTCAACATGAGCCAACTCCATGAAGGAAACCAGTAGGATTGTAATCACTGTAAACATTCAGCGGAGCCCCAGGCTTGATGTGCTCAAGAAATTCAATGAAAAAAAAAAAAAAAAACCACTAAAGAACAAAGATGAAGGCTCTTGAGAAATACTAAAGTATGTTGAGCAATACCAGGGCATACTTCTAAATAATTTATCCTAGCAAAGTGACTTCATGGAAGGTTCTGAGAAATTCTTTCTTTGTAGATCAACCACTCTGCTCCAGACGTGCTCAGGCTGTATGACACACCCTTGGTGTTGTGAAGGAAGGGAAGTCTTTGGGGACTTACTTCTCAGTCAACATGAAATTATTACACTAAGGATGGAGCAGTCCTAAAGTCACAGTGGAGATAGATTTCATATCAGAAAAAAATGACCCTGTGTAGAAGGGGGAGCCTGCAAAAGAAACCTGTAACACACAATCAGGCTTCCCAGGTGGCTGAGTGGTGAAGAATCCGCCTGCAGTGCAAGAGATGGGTTCAATCCCTGGTCTGCAAAGTTCCCCTGGAGAAGGAATGGCAACCCACTCCAGTATTCTTGCCTAGAGAACCCCATGGACAAAAGAGCCTGGGGGTCTATGATCCATGGGTTCACAACTTAGTGACTACACCACAACAACCATAACAACAAACACACAATCAGGCAGATTATGATTCGGGGAAATACCTTCTCATGAAAACGTGGCATAAAGTGGAGCATGAAGAGACCTGGCAACATGGCATGCAGAGTTTTGTAAGAAAGTAAAATGTGCGTATAGAATAATAGTTGTTAATATTCAAACAATAAAGCCCGTGGCTAAAGGAGCTCAGTGTTGCTGTCTGGTTTCTTTGGGCCCCTGTGAACACAGGGACTCTGGGAAAGTGGGCAGAGACACACCCCCACTCGCTGAGTCTCCCCTTTCTCCACTGCTCTTTCCTCACAACTCAGCTCTACTCATTCCAACGGCCCCCCACCCCATCCACTCCTTCAGGCCCTGGGGGTGACACAGCTCTGATCTTCAGCTCCACTGGCCAGGCTTCCAAAATGTCATGATCCTGCTCAGGCAAGGTCCTGGGGGAGCCTCAGAGACATCTGGGCCTACGTTATTTGAGCCGCTCAACCTATGTCTGCAGGCTTCCCAGGTGGCACTAGTGGTAAAGAGCCTGACTGCCAACGCAGGAGACGTGAGAGACTCAGGTTCCATCCCTGGGTGGGAAGATCCCCTGGAGGAGGGCATGGCAACCCATTTCAGTATTCTTGTCTGGAAAACCCCACTGACAAAGTTTTGGGATTTGGGACTCTCTATCTTACTCAGCTGATTCCTGAATTTTGGACCCAGTCGTCCCACTAAACAAGAACCCAGCCTTGTTACCACCACATAAGCTCATGAAATAAATCTGCATGACTATAAAATGCCTAAAACTATCAGTCATCACACAAGCAGGTTTTTAAAATAATTAGCACAATGTCTTTTTCCAAATAAAATGTTGTCACAGAGCAAATCTCCCCTCTTGTCTGCAGGACTTGGAAAGTTATCCTTTGACACACATCTGTATTGACCTATATCTCCAGAGAGAGTCTTCCCAGATATCGACTCAGATGAGGTGTGTCCCTGCGAAAGCAGTACAATTCCCCAACCAAGACCTGAGTTCACTCACAGAAACACACATAAGGATGGTACTGATCCATAATGACTTTTTTTAATTTAAAAAATTTTATTTAATTTTGGCTCTGCTGGGTCTTCATCGCTGGGAGGGCTTTTTCTCTGCTTGTGGCAAACAGGACCTTCTCTCTAATTGCAGTGTGTGGGGCTTCTCATTGCTGGGGCTTCTCTTGCTGCAGAGCTTGGGCTCTAGGCTCCTGGACTCAGTAGCTGGGGCTCCTGGGGCTCTAGGGCACAGGCTCAGCAGTGGGTACAGGCTCAACAATGGGTACAGGCTCAACAGTGGGCACAGGCTCAACAGTGGGCACAGGTTCAACAGTGGGCACAGGGGCTTAGTTGCTCATGAGATCTTCCCAGAGCAGGGTTCAAACCTGAGTCTCCCACCTTGGCGGGAGGATTCTTATCCATCACTGGTTTCAAAATTTCCACAAGGAATTCTGGGGGCAGTCAAGATGGGTAAACAAGTCCTGGGTGAAGGTGGTGAGCAACCAATTTTATTGTCTGTCTATTGCGACATGTATCATCCCATGGGTACAAATGGCTCCAACAAGGTCGTGTGACCTTGGAGCAGTATGAAGGTCAGTTTGCAAAGACAACTTTCCACATGGACACTTCCTCAGTTCAGTTCAGTCGCTCAGTCGTGTCTGACTCACTGTGACCTCATGAACTGCAGCATGCCAGGCCTCCCTGTCCATCACCATCTCCCAGAGTTCACTCAGACTCACGTCCATCGAGTCAGTGATGCCATCCAGCCATCTCATCCTCGGTCGTCTCCTTCTCCTCCTGCCCCCAATCCCTCCCAGCATCAGTCTTTTCCAATGAGTCAACCCTTCGCATGAGGTGGCCAAAGTACTGGAGCTTCAGCTTTAGCATCATTCCTTCCAAAGGAATCCCAGGGTTGATCTCCTTCAGAATGGCTGGTTGGATCTCCTTGCAGTCCAAGGGACTCTCAAGAGTCTTCTCCAACACCACAGTTCAAAAGCATCAATTCTTCGGCGCTCAGCCTTCTTCACAGTCCAACTCTCACATCCATATGTGACCACAGGAAAAACCATAGCCTTGACTAGACGGACCTTAGTCGGCAAAGTAATGTCTCTGCTTTTGAATATACTATCTAGGTTGGTCATAACTTTTCTTCCAAGGAGTAATCGTCTTTTAATTTCATGGCTGCAGTCACCATCTGCAGTGATTTTGGAGCCCTCCAAAATAAAGTCTGACACTGTTTCTACTGTTTCCCCATCTATTTCCCATGAAGTGATGGGACCTGATGCCATGATCTTCATTTTCTGAATGTTGAGCCTTAAGCCAACTTTTTCACTCTCCACTTTCACTTTCATCAAGAGGCTTTTTAGTTCCTCTTCACTTTCTGCCATAAGGGTTATCTCATCCAGTGGAGTTTGTCCAGCACCCACATTTCTGTGATTCTAGTTACAGACAGGAGGAGTACAGCTGGATTTCAGGTTGGTTTGAAATAAATGTGTTGTTAGCTAAACCCCCAGAGAAATAGGACAGCAGTCAAAATATGCAGTGTTGTGGCTTTAGACAATGGAGTAAAGGTTTACTCTTTAATTTTTTTTATTTCATCTCTATGTTATCCTGAGCTATCATTCAGTTATAATATTAGATGAGTTTTACATTTACAAGTGGGTTTCAGCTCCTGCATACCGTACACCTGCTCGGCACCAACACGTTATCTTCCCTCTTTCACTGTGTTACCCTTGGGCCCTCTCGCCTGCCAATTTCCTGTATCCACCACTCACTTCTGTGTATCTGTGTATGTGCTTTTGTGTCATTTCTTTTGTTCCTTGATTTTTTTTCACTTGTTTTCTTTTGTTTCTTGGTTTCTTCCTACTTCACACATGAGTAGAGTCAATAGGTGTTTCTCTTCTCTTAATCTGTCTTCAGACATGGAAGGAACAAAGCTGATATATGACTTGGATGGTCAGGAAAATCTTAACAAGGTCACATACCTTGGAGCACTAACGAGTCAGCTAAGAAAAGGAAATTCCACCACAGACCCTCAGCCGCCTCTGAGGCTGCATCTCCTCCAGTGGACTGTTTCCAGCGCCCACCATTCATGAGCATCTACTGACAGATGGGAGGTACCTCGCTGGATTTCAGGTTATTTTCAGTGTATCCCCCGGAGAAACAAGACATAGACAAAATATGTACACATGTGGCTTTATGCACTGAAGCATGGATAATTTTTCATGTAGTTATTTTTCTGCTCATGGAATTTTCCAGGCAAGAGTACTGGAGTGGGTTGTCATTTCGTTTTCCAGGGGATCTTCCCAACCCAAGGATCGAACCCGGGTCTCCCGCATTGCATACAGACGCTTTACTGTCTGAGCCATCACAGAAGCCCTTAAGTGTTTTTCTAGAGTATCATTCATTTGGTTACAATATTATATGTTTTATTTATATAAAATATATTTCAATTTCAGAATGCCACAAAACTGACCTGCACCAAAAGCTTCGATGTTTTTAACTTTTACCATACTGTTGGCCTATTTCACTCATCAGCCATCCCCATCCACGGCTCCATTCTGGGAATATGTGTTTATTTGCATGTCATTTGCTGTCTTAATAATTTTTTTACTTATTTGTTCTTTTTCCATGTATTTAGTGTTCCATATATGAATGAATTCATCGGGTATTTCTGTTTTCTAAAGGTGTCTACAAGACATTATTAGATCAAAGGTGATATATAACCTTGATTGGATTAGGAAAAACCTCATCAAGGTCACGTAACCTTGGGGATGAATCAAAGGCATCAGGAAAGGGAAGTTACCCCACTGGCCCTCCTCAGTCACCTTCAAAGCTGCAGAGTGCCCAGCACCCAGCATTCGGGGCATCTACTAACAGATAAGAGGCATGTGACTAAGGTTCAGGTTAACTTAAATTTGATGTTCAGTTTGTCCCTCAGAGAAATGGGACAGTACACAAAATAGGTACCAATGTGTCCAGGCCATGGGCATGAATATTTTAATTTTTTAATTTAATTATTTTTGCAAGGTATCATTCAGTGAAAATGTTAGATAAGTTTTACATGTACAAAAATATATTTCAATTCCAGCAGATCACAGAATTGGTGAGCACCAACAACTTAGGTGTTTTTGTTACCAGCCTGTGGACTCATTTCACTTGTCCGCCATCCCCTTGTCACTGTCCTCTGACATGCCCTGCTCTGTTTTGTGAGAATGCTTCCTTTTGTGTCATTTGCTTTCCTTTGTTTTTGTTTTGACTTATTTGCTTTTGAAACTTGTGTTTAGTGTTTCACATCAAAGTGAATTTAGAAAGTATTTCTTTTCTAAAGGGGACTTCAAGACACAGAGATACAGGATGATTTTTGCTGTTCAGTTGCTCAGTTGTGTCTGACTCTTTGTGACCCCCTGGACTGTAGCCAACATAATGTTGACTGATTAAGAAAACCTCATCCAAAAAAAAAAAAAAAAGGAAAGAAAGCCTCATCAAGGTCATGTGACCTTACAGGAGTATAAAGTCAGCAGGAAAGGGACATTTCCACTCTGACCCTCCTCAGCCACCCTGGAAGCTGCATCTCCTCGGCTGGAGTGTCCAGACCCAGGATTCTGAGCATCTGCTGACAGACTGGAGGCTCACAGCTGAATCTCAGGTTGTGTGGTTTAAAGTTGGTGTTTGGCTAGTCCCTCAGGGAAACGGGACAAGAGGAAAATCATGCGGTGATGTGGGTTTAGGCAGCTGGGGATCGATTCTCTAATTTCTTTGGAATTTTACTTTAATTGTTTTAAGTTTTGGTATTATCCCATTATAAACTTAGTGAAGTTGTAGGTGCATCGCCATACGTTTAAGCTTCTGTGAACCACACACCTTCTCAGCACCAAAAACTGTAGGTTGCCTCTGTTACTCTTCGCTGCCCCATTTTCTTTGAGGCTCCTCTTCTGATTTCCTTGACTCAGGTCTGTGTATCTTTGTATTTGCTATCATGTCAGTGTTGTCTTCTTAAAATTCTGTTTACTTGTTTTCTTTTTGTTTGTCTTTTGTGTTCCACACAGGAGTGAAATTGTGAATTCTTTCTTTCTCTTAACATGTCTTCAGATGTGCTTAGACCAAAGGGAATAGATGATGTCACTTGGCTAAGAAACTCTGGACAAGGTCATGTGACCTTGGAGCAGCCTCAGGTCAGCTGGGAAAGGGAAATTCCTTCTTGACTGGTCCTCAGCCACCTTCAAAGTTGCATCTCCCTCATTGAAGGCATTCTTCCCCCACCTCCCTGATCCTCTCCTACAGAGAGGAGGAGTATAGCTGGATTTTAGGATGGTTTGCTTTTTAAAACTGGTGTTCAGCATATCACTCAGAACAAAAGTCCATAGTAAACTTAGGTAGTGGTTTGGCCTGGTGATAGTGTAAGGTGTCTTGAACTTTATAATATTACTTTTTAAATTCAGTTAACGTTGATGTTAATATTAGATGCTTCATTTGTACATTTTTTTTGCAATTACAGAGCTAATTTTAAAACTTTGGGGTGAACTCCACAGGAATAAAAAACACTGGGAAAGGATAACCCCCTCACCCTCTGGGAGTGGCCGAAAGGGAGAGAGGCTACCTGAGGGGAAGGAAGCACAAAAAGGACCCACTGCAGACAAAGGGCAAAGGGAACGCCATCGGTCCTGGGGCCTGGGAGCCCTGCGGCAGGAAACCCCAGCGTGGGGGCACTGGCTTCAGGCACACAGGCCAAGGGCGAGAGGGTTGCACACGAAGCCCCAAAGCTCCTTGGCTTCCCCCTTCCCTTTTGCCTTTCTCAGCTTCTGCTGCATGAGCTGCGTGTCCCTCTGCTTGGGGGACAATCACCCCAGGAGCTCAGTGCTTTCCCTTCACCGAGCGGCTCTGCCTTTTCCTATTCTTCTGGCAGGCAAGCTCCTGCTGGTCACCTCGCGTCATGGGGACTGCAGCGACTCTGCCCTTTTGCACATGATCACATTTCAGCTTTTTGACCCTTATTCAGGCTCACCACCCAGATTTGCCTTCTCACTGTCACTACACATTTGACCACAGTCACTATCCTGCCTTCTCCCCTGAAGCTTCCTCCCTCACTTCAGTTCTGTTGCTCAGTTGTGTCTGACTCTCTGCGACCCCATGGACTGCAGCTCGTCAGGCCTCCTTGTCCATCACCAACTCCCGGAGTTTCCTCAAGCTCCTGTCCATTGAGTCACTGATGCCATCCAACCGTCTCATCCTTGGTCAGGCCCTTCTCCTCCCCCCTCAATCTTTCCCAGCATCAGGGTCTTTTCAACTTCGTATCAGTGATCAAAGTATTGGAGTTTCAACTTCAGCATCAATCCTTCCATTGAATATTCAAGACTGATCTCCTTTAGGATGGACTGGTCGGATCTCCTTGCAGTCAAAGACTCTCAAAAATCTTCTCCAACACCAGAGTTTAAAAGCATGAATCCTTCGGCATTTGCCTTTGTTTACAGTCCAACTCTCACATCCATACATGACTACTGGAAAAACCATAGCCTTGACTAGACAGACCTTTGTCAGCAAAGGAATGTCTCTGTTTTTTAATATGCTGTCTAGATTGGTCATAGCTTTTCTTCCAAGAAACAAGCATCTTTTCATTTCATGGCTGCAGTCAATATGTGCAGTGATTTTGGAGCCCAAAAAAATAAAATCTGTCACTGTTTCCCCATCCATTTGCCATGATCTTAGTTTTCTGAATGTTGAGTTTTAAGCCAACTTTTTCACTCTCCTTTCATCAAGATGCTCTTTAATTCTTCTTCACATTCCGTGAAGAGAAATACCCGAGCAGGAGAAGTCAAATTGTCAGAAACCTGGTCATGATGTCTGATTCCCATCAAGGGTCGATAGGGCAGGGATGTCTCTGTGTCTCTGCATCAATATGACATTTTTTTTCTTTCTTTTCACAGAGGAAATCCAAACATTAAGATTGAGAAGAATCTCCAGTAGGTGTGGAAGATGGCTGGTCAGTACGGATGGCTGAGAGCCTGCCGACTCTTTCAAGACCAGAAAGTGAGGAAGCAAAACCCGGGACCTGGGAAGCAGACGGCTCCCCAACCACAGGAGAAAGACTCGATGGTGAGTGGAGGGAATCTGTGGGTGGCATGGACTGCAGAGACAGGGTTCAGACCTGGAATATTCTGGGTCCATAACTCACTAGTGCATTTGCATCCAAAGATAGCTGCCTCGAACCCCCTCCCCAGCAGCTCGGGCCGCTCGGAGCCTGGGAGGAACCATCTGGGCTCCTCGGGGTTACGTCTGCCCTGGCTTCATCCAGATCTTTCAATGGGGCTCTTACGGTTCACCTTAGACCGCCAGCCCCTCCTCTGATGCTCATGACGGAGGCGTTGGGAACCCAATATTGTAAGTATCCCGGCACCTGAGGGACCGCGTCCTTTCTCCANACACACACACACACACACACACACACAAAAGAATCACATTGCTGTACTGGCTTTTCTACAATGTCTGAAAAGTATTATTTGGTATGTTTTGTCCTCCTTTATACTTATTTATGGTAGAAGGACTAGTCTGGTATAAGTTATTATATCATGGCCACAGTCAGAAGAGTTTTGATTTTGATATATATTACTTCAAGCATTGCTGCTGCCGCTGCTAAGTCACTTCAGTTGTGTCTAAATCTGTGCAACCCCAAAGACGGCAGCCCATCAGGCTCCTCCATCCCTGGGATTCTCCAGGCAAAAACACTGGAGTGGGTTGCCATTTCCTTCTCCAATGCATGAAAGTGAAAAGTGAAAGTGAAGTTGCTCAGTTGTGTCTGACTCTTAGCAATCCCATGGACTGTAGCCCACCAGGCTCCTCCGTCCATGGGATTTTCTAGGCAAGGGTACTGGAGTGGGGTACCATTACCTTTTCTGCTTCAAGCATTAAATGAGTCTAATGAATCCAGTCCGAGGTCAGGGGTGGCGGCAGAGAGGAGACACCCCACGTCTGAGGCCAGGGGCAGCTGGTAAAAGCCACCTCACACCCGAGGCCAGGGGCGGTGGCCCTGAGGAGCCACACTGCGCCCGAGGCCAGAGGCAGCGGCCAGGAGGAGCAACTCAAGGAGCGGTGGCTAAAGGGAGCTGAAGGTCAGGAAGGGCGGCAGTAAGGGGCTACCCCTCGTCTAAGGTAAGGAGCAGTGGCTGCACTTTGCTGGAGCAGCTGTGAAGAGAAACCCCACGCCTAAGGTAAGAGAAATCCAAGTAAGATGGTAGGTGTTGCAAGAGGGCATCTAAGGGCAGACACACTGAAACCATACTCACAGAAAACTAGTCAATCTAATCAAATTAGGACCACAGCCTTGTCTAACTCAATGAAACCAAGCCATGCCTGTGGTGCAACCCAAGACAGGCGGGTCATGGTGGAGAGGTCTGACAGAATGTGGTGCACTGGAGAAGGAAATGGCAAACCACTTCAGTATTCTGCCTTGAGAACCCTATGAACAGTATGAAAAGGCAAAATGGTAGGATACTGAAAGAGGAACTCCACAGGTCAGTAGGTACCCAGTATGCTACTGGAGATCAGTGGAGAAATAACTACAGAAAGAATGAAGTGATGGAGCCAAAGCAAAAACAATACCCAGCTGTGGATGTGACTGGTGATAGAAGCAAGATCTGATGCTGTAAAGAGCAATATTGCATAGGAACCTGGAATGTCAGGTACATGAATCAAGACAAATTGGAAGTCGTCAAACAAGAGATGGCAAGGGTGAACGTCGACATTCTAGGAATCAGCGAACTAAAATGGACTGGAATGGGTTCATTTAACTCAGATGACCATTATATTGACTACTGTGGGCAGGAATCCCTCAGAAGCAATGGAGTAGCCATCATGGTCAATAGAAGAGTCTGAAATGAAGTACTTGGATGCAATCTCAAAAGTGACAGAATGATCTCTGTTCGTTTCCAAGGCAAACCATTCAATATCACAGGAATCCAAGTCTATGCCCCAACGAGTAACACTGAAAAAGCTGAAGTTGAATGGTTTTATGAAGACCTACAAGACCTTTTAGAACTAACACCCAAAAAAGATGTCCTTTTCATTATAGGGGACTGGAATGCAAAAGTAGGAAGTCAAGAAACACCTGGAGTAACAGGCAAATTTGCTTGGAATGCAGAATGAAGCAGGGCAAAGACTAATAGAGTTTTGCCAAGAAANGATGGAGCCAAAGCAAAAACAATACCCAGCTGTGGATGTGACTGGTGATAGAAGCAAGATCCGATGCTGTAAAGAGCAATATTGCATAGGAACCTGGAATGTCAGGTACATGAATCAAGACAAATTGGAAGTCGTCAAACAAGAGATGGCAAGGGTGAACGTCGACATTCTAGGAATCAGCGAACTAAAATGGACTGGAATGGGTTCATTTAACTCAGATGACCATTATATTGACTACTGTGGGCAGGAATCCCTCAGAAGCAATGGAGTAGCCATCATGGTCAATAGAAGAGTCTGAAATGAAGTACTTGGATGCAATCTCAAAAGTGACAGAATGATCTCTGTTCGTTTCCAAGGCAAACCATTCAATATCACAGGAATCCAAGTCTATGCCCCAACGAGTAACACTGAAAAAGCTGAAGTTGAATGGTTTTATGAAGACCTACAAGACCTTTTAGAACTAACACCCAAAAAAGATGTCCTTTTCATTATAGGGGACTGGAATGCAAAAGTAGAAAGTCAAGAAACACCTGGAGTAACAGGCAAATTTCCTTGGAATGCAGAATGAAGCAGGGCAAAGACTAATAGAGTTTTGCCAAGAAAATGCACTGGTCATAGCAAACATCCTCTTCCAACAACACAAGAGAATACCCTACACATGGACATCACCGGATGGTCAACACTGAAATCAGATTGATTATATTCTCTGTAGCCAAAGATGGAGAAGCTCTATACAGTCAACAAAAACAAGACCAGGAGCTGACTGTGGCTCCGATCATGAACTCCTTATTACCAAATTCAGACTGAAATAGAAGAAAGTAGGGAAAACCGCTAGACCATTCAGGTATGAAATAAATCAAATCCCTTATGATTATACAGTGGAAGTGAGAAATAGATTTAAGAGCCTAGATCTGATAGATAGAGTGCCTGATGAACCAATGAGGTTTGTGACATTGGACAGGAGACAGGTATCAAGACCATCCCCATGGAAAAGAAATGCAAAAAAGCAAAATGGCTGTTTGGGGAGGCCTTACAAATAGCTGTGAAAAGAAGAGAGGTGAAAAGGAAAGGAGAAAAGGAAAGATATAAGCATCTGAATGCAGAGTTCCAAAGAATAGCAAGAAGAGATAAGAGTGCCTTCTTCAGCGATCAATGCAAAGAAATAGAGGAAAAGAACAGAAGGGGCAAGACTAGAGATCTCTTCAAGAAAATTAGAGATACCAAGGGAACATTTCATGCAAAGATGGGCTCGATAAGGGACAGAGATGGTATGGACCTGACAGAAGCAGAAAATATTAAGAAGTAGTGGCAAGAATACACAGAAGAACTGTACAAAAATATTTTCACAACCCAGATAATCATGATGGCGTGATCACTCATCTAGAGCCAGACATCCTGGAATGTGAAGTCAAGAAGGCCTTAGAAATCATCACTAAGAACAAGGCTAGTGGAGGTGATGGAATTCCAGTTGAGGTGTTTCAAATCCTGAAAGATGATGCTGTGAAAGTGCTGCACTCAATTTGCCAGCACATTTGGAAAACTCAGCAGTGGCCACAGGACTGGAAAAGGTCAGTTTTCATTCTGATCCCAAAGAAAGGCAATGCCAAAGAATGCTCAAACTACCACAAAATTGCACTTATCTCACATGCTAGTAAGGTAATGCTCAAAATCCTCCAAGCCAGGCTTCAGCAATATGTGAACCATGAACTTCCTGATGTTCAAGCTGGTTTTAGAAAAGGCAGAGGAACCAGAGATCAAATTGCCAACATCTGCTTGATCATAGAAAAAGCAAGAGAGTTCCAGAAAATCATCTATTTCTGCTTGACTATGCCAAAGCCTTTGACTGTGTAGATCACAATAAACTATGGAGAATTCTAAAAGAGATGGAAATACCAGACCACCTGACCTGCCTCTTGAGAAATCTGTATGCAGGTCAGGAAGCAACAGTTAGAACTGGACATGGAACAACAGACTGGTTCCAAATAGGAAAAGGAGTATGTCAAGGCTGCATATTGTCATCCTGCTTATTTCACTTATATGCAGGGTACATCATGAGAAACTCTGGACTGGAAGAAACACAAGCTGGAATCAAGATTGCTGGGAGAAATATCAATAACCTCAGATACGCAGATGACACCACCCTTAAGGCAGAAAGTGAAGAGGAACTAAAAAGCCTCTTGATGAAAGAGAAAGTGGAGAGTGAAAAAGTTGGCTTAAAGCTCAACATTCAGAAAATGAAGATCATGGCGTCCAATCCCATCACTTCATTGGAAATAGATGGGGAAAGAGAGAAACAGTGTCAGACTTTATTTTTTGGCCTCCAGAATCACTCCAGATGGTGATCGCAGCCATGAAATTAAAAGACGCTTACTCCTTGGAAGAAAAGTTATGACGAACCTAGATAGCATATTCAAAAGCAGAGACATACGTTGCCAACTAAGGTCCGTCTCGTCAAGGCTATGGTTTTCCCTTTGGTCATGTATGGATGTGAGATTTTTTGGTATATATGTCATAACAATTTAATTATAATTTAGTTGTCATTATAAAATTGCACTATCAAATATAACTTAGCTCATTATGGACAATTTCTATCTTTGAGAACAACTACCATTTGTTTTTACTATCTAAAAAATTAATAAACATAGCAAATGTTTTCAATTTCCTTCATCAACTTAAGCTTTACTGTGTGTGTTTTTGCTTGCCCATACAAATATCCTACAAATCAAGACTTCTTATTCAAATCAGAATAGTGCAAGTTATCATTTTAGAACACATACTAAATGAGAAAATAATTAAACAATTTCCCAGTGTAGACAGAGATTTATGGTGTCCTTTGTAGCTGTGTAACCAAAGATGTTTACATTTGAAGAGATGAATGTGTCATGTCTTGTTAGAAAACAGAACATAATTTTTTTTTGTAGTTTACATGAAGTAATGACTTATGATCATTTTATTTTGTTGACTAATAAACTACATCACTTAATTATAACGTGGACTGAGTTTGCTTTGTGGGTAGAAGGTGGTAAGCGTAATTTATACGATACTCATCTTCTTTAATGGCACCTAAGGGAAAAGTCCCCTGGACTGCAAGGAGATCTAACCAGTCCATTCTAAAGGAGATCAGCCCTGGGTGTTCATTGGAAGGACTAAAGCTGAATTGGATGCTAAAACTGAAACTCCAGCACTTTGGCCACCTCATGCAAAGAGTTGACTCATTGGAAAATATCCTAATGCTGGGAGGGATTGGGGGCAGGAGGAGAAGGGGACGACAGAGGATGAGATTGCTGGATGACATCATTGACTTGATGGGCGTGAGTTTGAGTAAACTCCAGGAGTTGATAATGGACAGGGAGGCCTGGCATGCTGTGATCATGGGGTCGAAAATAGTTGGACATGACTGAACGACTGAAGTGAAGTGAACTGAACTGAAGGGGAAAGTAAATTGTTTTAAGTACTAGTTTGAAAATTGCAAACAGTTGGATATTAAAGAAACTTCAATAAATTATTTGTTCTAGTCGTCACTGTTAGGTTAATGAGAGAATGTAAAGCATTTAAGACAAATTGTTGAGTATTTCCTTAATGTATTGAAGCACCTAGAACACCTGTCCTGATTAACTGCTATTGCTTTTTTTTTTAAAAAAAGCATGTCTTGTTTGGAGTATTTATGTATGTGCAGGATAAGTTGCTTCAGCTGTGTCTGACTGTGTGTGACCCTATGGGCTGTAGCCAGCTAGGCACCTCTGTCCATGGGATTCTCCAGGCAAGAATTCTGAAATGGGTTTCCATGTCATCCTTCAGGGGATTTTCCCGACCCAGGGATCAAACCCTCATCTCTTATATCTCCTGCATTGGCAGGCAGGTTCTTTAATGCTAGTCCACCTGGGAACCCCATTTATGTATATGGAACACCTATATTTGGTATTCCTTTAATTATGGTTCTTCATTATAGACAACTATAGGGATGGTGGTGTTAACCTTTCTCTTTCTTCTAATAAATAAAATTTGGAACCTATAATTATGCAGAAATGTATTGCAGCATATAAGCCATGCTTGAGGAGAGGCATAGTTTCTGTTAATACCCAGAGCAGTTACAGCTTCAGTGTGTCCTCTGTCTACAGACAGATTTTTCTTTGTGGCCCTTCCTTCAGTAATCAGAGCCCTATAATCACAATCCTTTATCCCTCTAGTATCACCTCCCCCTTTCTCATTGTAAAGCCACCTGAAAGGATTACTCTTACCACAACCTCATTCCCCAGTGTCTCATGCTATTAGACCCAAAGCCAGAGAAACAGAAATGCAAAATTAAGAGACCCTATAAGCTCTAACCATCAGATAGTATAAATGCAAACGCAGATACAATCATATCAAAATATTCTTCTAATTCAAGAGGTTTTCTGTATGTTCCTGATACATTCAAAGCAAATCTGTGAAAGAGGCAGAAATAATTTTGAGGTTATTCTTTATTGAGCATATTTTCCACCTTTGTAAAAATGAAAATAACAGCCGTAGTAAAAACATATGGATCAGCAAATGCTCTGGTCTAAATATTCCTCTGGCATTTATGCCACAAAATGCTTCCCTGTTCTGGCATTCATTTTTCCTATAATAGCACACAGAGAAGCAATGCCAGCTTGAAGTGCCAAGTAAGGTATCCCTCCTAGGGTCTGGTAGGAACGGGACAATGCTGGCCCCCTGAGCACCACGCAGAGTGCTGTTAGTGCTAATATCTTGATATACTACTCAGGAAATCATAGAGCTAAGGTTTGGGACTGCACATACAACATCTTCCCAGGACTCCTTTTGACTGTCATTGTTTTTTAGTCACTAAACCGTGGCCAACTCTTTGCAACCCCATGAACTGCAGCACACCAAGCTTTCCTGTCCTTCACTACCTCCCAGAGTTCGCTCAAAGTTTTTGACTATTGGGGAGTATTTGAAGTATAGGAAAGTGTTACAGTCAGACCAATGTCTAGGGTAGCTGATTTTTTTTTCTCTGAAATTTAATAATTAAAGAGACAAAATGAAGTTCAGGCACCAAAGGTTGAAATGAAGCCAAGATGTCTAATAAAGGCAAGTTACATTATTTAGAAGGAAATATGTGGAGGTCCTAAATATTTTACAGGTTGAAATAAAAATTCAAGGCTATGCTAAATTCCCCCCATCTCAAATATAGTTGCTGAAGTCCTTTAAATATTACTAAAAATAATGGAGCAATAGAATACAACATTTGAAACAAATCTCACCATCTCTGCAGAAGGATTCTATCCATGTCTCTGCACCCCCACTGCTATAACTGCTTCCTTCACAATTGGCACTTAGACTCTTTAGTCTTAGCAGCATCAGGGTGCCACTCTCAGGGATTCAGGGCTTTACCAATATCAGCTTCACAGGTGATCCTTCAGGGAAAAAGGGGATTGCTTCCAGGGACTGGAAGGAGGAGGGAAATGAAATAAGTAGCACTTTCAATTCTGCTTAGACCCTGTCCTTCAGTCTCAGAACACATTGTTAAGACCTGCTGTGCTGACAGAGGCCATGCTTTCCAATGAGATGCAAAACAGAGGTTCTAAACTCATATACCTGAAACAGATTTTAGCCCTTTTTGACGGAGAAATGATCTTGATGTCTTTGCCAGAATCCAGTGTGGTAACTGCATTTCTGTTCACCAGTTCTCTCCAGAAAGTTAGTAGCGATTTTTCTAATACTGTATGAAATGACACGTTTAGCCACCACATTCCAAGGATAGTATGTCCTCAAGACAGGAAGAGAAAATAATAAAAATCAAATGTTTTTTTAATTCTCATCTTTTGATATTTATGATGTACTTTGTGTAAAATTCTTAAAACTCTAACGCAACTAAGAAAAAGTGTGCCCTACTTTACCAAGAAAAGCACTAAATAATAGTAATAAAAGATATTTATGCAAAGTCAAGTGGGTAATCAGTAAAAAAACAACAACAATAAAAACAAAGTCATTCTGGTGGACTGAAAACAATGTAAGAGTGATTTCAGTTATTTAGGGTGGACTATTTATATAAATGCACTCTTTAATACTCAATATCTTTAATTAGTTTTGATTATACAAGAAATGCACACATCTTCATTGCAGCACTATTTATGATAGCTAGAACATGGAAGCAACCTAGATGTCCATTGACAGATGAATGGATAGAGGAGTTGTGGTACATATACATGGTGGACTATTATTCAGCCATAAAAAGAAATGCATTTTAGTCAGTTTTAATGAGGAGGATAAACCTAGAACCTATTACACAGAGTGAAGGAAGTCAGAAAGAGAAATATAAATTTCATTTTCTACTGCATATATACAGAATCTGCAAAAAATGGTACTGAAGAATTTATTTACAGGGCAGCAGTGGAGAAACAGACATAGAGAATAGCCTTATGGACATGAGGAGAGGGGAGGAGAGGGTGAGATTATGGAAAGAGTAACATGGAAAGTTACAGTACCAAATGTAAAATGGATAGCCAACTGGAATTTGCTGTATGGCTCAGGAAACTCAAACAGGGGCTCTGTAGAGGGGAAGATTGGGAGGGAGATGGGAGAAAGATTCAAAAGGGAGAGGATATATGTATACTGATGGCTGATTCATGTTGAGGTTTGACAGAAAACAAAATTGTGTAAAGCAATTATGCTTCAATTAAAAATAAATTAATTAAAGCAATGCACAAATCCATTTTCTCATAAAGAACATTATTAGCTCTATTCTGTTACATTTCTCAGAGGAAACCAATGCTATTAATTTCATAGGTTTCCTTTCAGAAAACATGTGTGCATAATTATATATAGACACCTATAAAATGTGTGTGTATTTTTTTTTTTTTTTTGCACAAATGCTACACACTTTATCTGGGCTCTGTATATTCTTCTTACCTAACAACATTTCTTAAAAGTCTGTCACATCATTGCACCTACCACCTTGTGTATTCAGATTAGTGCATACAGGCTAGTTACTAAGAGAGAATTGCTGGGTCAATGGAAATGCACTGAGTAATTCTAAAGAGTAAAGTAAGCCAGAAAGAAAAACACCAATACAGTATACTAACACATATATATATATAGAATTTAGAAAGATGGTAACAATAACCGTGTATGCGAGACAGCAAAAGAGATACAGATGTATAGAATAGTCTTTTGGACTCCTTGGGAGAGGGAGAGGGTGGGATGATTTGGGAGAGTGGCATTGAAACATGTGTAATATTATGTATGAAACGAATCGCCAGTCCAAGTTCTGTGCATGATACTGGGTGCTTGGTGCTGTTGCACTGGAATGACCCAGAGGGATGGGATGTGGAGGGAGGAAGAAGGGGTGTTCAGGATGGGGAACTCGTGTTCACCCATGGCAGATTCATGTTGATGTATGGCAAAACCAATACAATATTGTAAAGTAATTAACCTCCAATTAAAATAAATAAATTTATATTAAAAATAAAATGTCTCCCAATTGTCTGTGCGTATATACCCATTCTGATTTTTTTTTTAATATTTCTGTGCCAAACGCCTATATACCTTTGTAGTAGCTCTTTATGTAGAACACCCTGAGTAAATACTGCTACAGACTCACTCTTCAAAGCTCAGCTCAAAGGCATAGTCTACTGAAGATATTACTATCGCCCATCTGTAATTAATGTTCCTCTCATGTGAAATTCTTCGGTTCTTTACTTATAACTTGGCCCTGGCACTTACTGTGGGTTCATTGCATTACAGACCTTTGTATGCAGAGTTGATCTCCTCCTTGTCCCTCAGTAGGCTGTAAGTTTCCTAAGAAAAATGTTTGTGCCATCATTTTTATATTTGGATCTCCATCTCCTATAGTTAGTTGTGTGCCTTGCTTAGATTTTTCTTCTATAAGTCTATGAAATGAATGAAAAGATGAATAAATTGATGTATTGTGTAGCAGTTCATGTTATATCAGTGCCTTAAAAATTACAGGAAATGTCTGTTGTGTTGTCTATTGTTAAGTCCATGGAAGCTTGACTTGAACTTTAGTTGTCCAGTTTTGGTCTAATCACATACTTGCTCCATTATGCATCATGTTTTACATCACCATTAAAGCAAATGATCTTATGTATTTTCAGGGTAGTCCTTATATTTGAAGAATCCTTGTGAATCCTTTCTGAATTGTTCCTTTTCTCCAGTACTATTCTTACCTGCAGTGAGGGATACATTTATAAGTATTCTGAGTATGTATTTGATTCAGCCTGGCTGATATGTCATCACAAAACCCTGACCCAAGCCCTGTCTCCAACTCAGTCACCTATCTGGATATCAAAAACCACTCAGCCTATGGGTGTCAAGATGCTGTATGTCTCAGCAGATTCAGAGAAACCCTTGTCCTTCTTTCTTCCATCCTTCCTTTTCTTTATCCCTTCTTTTATTTTCTCTCTTTGAAGTGGAATCAGCAGAGAAAAGGGTGTGTTTGGAATAAGTTAGAATATACCCACATTAAACGATAGATATTTGGGGGAACTTTTGTGATTTTTAAGGAAAAAAAGATTGTAATATTCAGAAACTCATGTAATGTACCAAAAAAGTTGAGTATTGAGACTCAAAGTAGCATTAAAAAACCCAAACTCTGGCTTTCAATATATCCCATCTACCTCTCATCTATAGTCTCTACTGAACCTTTTTCACTTTATGATTTTATTTTTAGTGTTTCCTCTCTCTAGTCTCATCTATCAAGTAATGGTAAATTTTTAAAATTGTGAAGCAGCCAATGTTTGTATGAGGACCTATGTGATTTCTAATATTTATTCATTAAAGAAATCTGTACATTGTAAATCTCATAATATATTTTAAATTTCTGTTGCTAAACACTGTTTAGAATATGGACACATAATAGTGATTTATTAATGTAGACTGATTTAGTTTTTCTAGATGCCATTCTATTCTGAATTTATTACAGTCAACAAGTTTCGCAAGTTGATAAATTTTTCTATAATAATGAGTATTCTTGATAAGAATTAATTATTAATTATAAAGTTATGTAGACTATAAATATTCTTTAAATAAAGGTTACTCGCAGACATGGTCTTGAAACATATCATATACTGAAGATTGGAATAAGCCAATCTTGTGTAGAATACTGAGTTGGCCAAAAATGTTCTTTCTGGGTTTTCTGTTATATCTTATGGAAAAATTCAAATGAATATTTTGGCTAACCCAATATATTCATATTTTTTCCAAAGTTTTAGAATTTTTATTTTTGAGTAAGATTTTAACTCAATAATTGATATTGAGTTAATATTGATATTGTTTCTATTTTTCATGGTGCTATTTAAAGATATATAAATTTCTCTAGGTCCTTATTTTTTTTCTGTTTATGTACCAAGCTCTTCAGTTTATTTTTACCTTCTCTAAGAAATTTTGAAATATTCTTAGCTACTGATAACAGCATCATAATATCTTGTTCAGAAAACCTACCCTTCATGAGCATTCTGATCATTAGATCTTTTAGATTAGCTCAAAAATTAATATTGTGTCGCTTTCCAAATTATTAGATATAGAATCACAGTATTCTGTAACAACTCTGCCTTGAGATAAGTTAAAGACTGCTAAGTCGCTTCAGTCGTGTCCGACTCTGTGCGACCCCATAGACGGCAGCCCACCAGGCTCCTCCATCTCTGGGATTCTCCAGGCAAGAACACTGAAGTGGGTTGCCATTTCCTTCTCCAATGCATGAAAAGTGAAAAGTGAAAGTTAAAGTGAAAAGTGAAAGTTAAAGACTAGAGATACACTATATGAAGAATGCTAAGAGTAATATACAATAATTTTATCTTTTATATCAGAAAAAGAAAAAAAAATTACCTTGGTAATTTCTTTAGGAGATTAGCCTTCTCTTTGAAACAGTTCTGTACATTTCTTATTGTGAAATAATTGAAAATATATGTATTTTTACTTCTGCCTCCATTTCTTGGCACAGAACTCTTAATATCATTGTAATTCCTAAATGATGATAACACAAGAAGCATCTTTTATTTGAAATTATTTTTTTTTTTAACGTGGCAGTCCTAATCTCTTGGAATTTCCTGGATGACAAGAGTGTCTTTTGTTCTGTTGAGGTGATTGTTATTGGAATCCTGGTTTCAGGATGGAGGCCCATCCCCTAAAATAACCAAGCCATGATTAGAACCTTGGAAATATGTGTTCCCCACCCCACTTCCTCCAAGGAGAGGAGAGAGCCTGGGGACTGAGTTAATGACTGATCAAGCCTACATGATGAAGGCTCTACAAAATTCCCAAGAGTGCACAGTTTAGAGAGTTTCCAGGTTGGTGTACAAATGAAAGTGTTCACAGAGAGGGTATAGAAGCTCCTTTCCATACCCCTTGCCCTATGTATCTCTTCTACTGGCTATTCATTTGTATTCTTAAGCATATTCTTTATCACTGGAAACTAGAAAGCCCTCATTCATCTTCCATCCACAATGCCCATAGATGGGGGGAAAGTTAAAGTGAGGTTGCTCTGTTGTGTCTGACTCTTTGTGACATGATGGACTGTAGCCTCCAGGCTCCTCCATCTATGGGATTTTCCAGGCATGAATACTGGAGTGAGTTGCCATTTCCTTCTTCAGGGGATCTTCCCAACCCAGGGATCAACCTCAGGTATCCCACATTACAGACAGACACTTTGCCGTCTGAGCCACCAGTGAATCCCCTTGATAGTAAAATGGCAAATGTGTTTCTCTGAGTTCTCTGAGCCATTCTAGTAAATTATTGAAGCCAAGGAGGGGTCATAGGACCCCTAATTTATAGCCTGTTGATCTAAAGTACAGGAGAAAATCTGGGACTTATAATTAGTGTCTGAAGTTGGGGACAGCCTTATAGAACTGAGGCATTAAACTTGTGGGATATGGTGCTGACTCCAAGTAGATAATGTCAGAACCAAATTGACCTATAGGACACTCAACTGGTGTCATAGACAATTATTGATGTAGCGAAAACTCCCCACACTTTTAGTGACAGGAAGTGAAGTGTTCTGTGTGAACAGTAAAGGAGGAAAACACAGAAGTGTGTCATCCCTAGACAACTGTGCTGGGTCTTATAGGAGGGAAGCAGTGGTCTTCAAGTCAGCTTTTGCCGCACTTTCCCAAGAAACTCATCTTTCAGATTCTTGACTTAGAAATTTGATTGAACACTAAATTCAACATAGGTCTCCATTTATCTTAATAAAAAACTTCCTTTAAAGCAATTTCTGCCTTTACAGCTGCCAGAAGTATTTTTCAAAAATATTTATTGACTGCTTTATAAGGTTAATTGAAATGAAAGGATGATATGCTTTCCCTTGAGAAATAGTGGGCTTTTGACCTCTGCTTACAAAACAAATAACAAATATTTTATGTCTTCTTGACTTATTAGACAGATGAAACTGTATTCCTTTTTGAACAATACTTTTTTTTTTCATTTCTGGTGGATTCTTAACTATTGTATCTGCTTTTCACTGCTTATTGCCTTCGCAAGACAATTCTGCTCCATGCAACTAATTGAATACTAGCCTTGGCATTAAATTTGGAGACAAAGGGTTCTTCTGGGGTATGGATGTCTACCACTAGCTTAAGACTTTTAGAGAAAGGAGCAGAAGCATGTTTTCACTACTGTAATGATAAAACAGATTTTGAAAATTAAGTAAATTTAATCCAAAACACTAAGCTATTTTGGACCAGCCTTGGAGAAGCACAAAGACCATTAATATATCTATATCTATGTTGTGCTGTGCTTAGTCGCTTAATCATGTCTGACTCTTTGCGATCCCATGGACTGTAGTCTACCAGGCTCCTCTGTCCATGAAGATTCTCCAGGCAAGAATACTGGAGTGGGTTGCCATGCCCTCCTCCAGAGGATCTTCTTGACCCAGGGATCAAACCCAGGTCTCCCGCATTTCAGGCAGATTGTTTACCTTCTGAGTCACCAGGGAAGCTCAAGAATACTGGAGTGGGTAGCCTATCCCCTCTCCAGGGGATCTTCTGGGCCCAGGAATTGGACTGGGGTCTCCTGCATTGCAGGTGGATTCTTTACCAGCTGAGCTACCAGGGAAGCCCATCTATTTATGTAGATATATATAAATATATTACATCTATTCATGTCTATAATACACAGACACACACACACGTGCTTCTTCCCTGGTGGATCAGATGGTAAAGCAATGTAGGAGACACAAGGCAGGAGATGTGGGTTCCATACCTGAGTCAGGTAGATCCCTTGGAGGAGGGCATTGCAACCCACTCCAGTATTCTTGCCTGAAAATTTCCATAGACAGAGGAGCCTGGCGGGCTGTAGTCCATGGCATTGTAAAAAGCTGGACAAGACTGAGTGCATATATATAAAGAAGACATCAATACAAGTGATAGAGGGTGAAATCATCTGTATATTTGTGATCACTGGAGGGAAGTCCTTGCCTTAGAGGGGATAAAAGAATAAGGAGAAATTGCTGAAGCATTCTTTCCACATTAAGAAACATTCTTTCCACATTAAGATTTAAAAGAAAAAAAGTATCACCTGTTTCATTGCCTTCCATTAGTTTTTTATTTCTTTCTCACTGTATTCCATCCACTGAGGGCTACTCTGGTTTAGTTATTTTATGAAATAACCTCCTCTTCTTCTTTCCCTTCACTTATTTTATCTTGTTTCCTCCTCTAATTCATCTTTTATTCCATCTATTCTCAACTGTGGTGGCATGTCATGACAAATACTTTATAGTAATTTACTTATAAGTAGTGAAAAAACAAAATTAAAACTCTAAATCAAAGCAAAATTTCTTTTATTTAAAAGGCAAGGATCCTATAATTTTACTGAGTTATAACCCTATTTTTGTATAATCAACAAACTAAATATATTGGACTTCTTTAGTTAGATTTTCCTTTCTTCTCAGCTATATTGTATCTTCTTATTCATAGAAAAGTTAAAATAAAATAAAAAATATTTGGAGATATTAAACAGGGAAAACTATAATGTCATTATTAGGTTCCCATCTGAAAGTTTTTCACAGTTATAAATTTTTATTGAATATTTTAAGTAGTGATACCTAATTACATATAGGATATTTGTTATCACTAATATTTAATATTTTAATGAGTTCTAATTTAACAGAGTCAGTGTGATTAGGGGTATTAATTTGATTCAATATGAATAACCATATTTATATTCAAACTAATTACTTATAAACTATCTGTATGTGGGAGATGAGGCATCTCATTCTCTTTTCAAGAAAGTGATGTGAAGTGCTATTTATCTGGGCTTCATTTCAACTGCTCAATAATGTCCACTCTTTGTGACCTCATGGACTGCTGCATGCCAGGCTCCCCTGTCCATCACTAACACCCGGAGTTTACTCAAACTCATGTCCATCAAGTCAGTGATGTCATCCAACCAACTTTTCCTCTGTCATCTCCTTCTCCTCCCACCTTCAATCTTTCCCAGAATCAGGATCTTTTCCAGTGAGTCAATTCTTCACACCAGGTGACCAAAATATTGAAGTGTCAGTTTCAGTATCAGTCCTTCCGATGAATATTCAGAACTCATTTCCTTTAGGATGCACTGGTTGGATCTCCTTGCAGTCCAAGGGACTCTCAAGAGTCTCTTCAACACCACAGTTCAAAAGCATCAATTCTTCGATGCTCAGCTTTCTTTATAGTCCGATTCTCATATCCATACATGACTACCGTAAAAACCCCAGCTTTGACAAGACAAAGTAATTTGCCAGTAATTACTTTACTGGCAAAGTAATGTCTCTGCTTTTTAATATGCTGTATCAGTTGGTCATAGCTTTTCTTCCAAAGAGCAAGTGTCTTTTAATTTCATGGCTGCAGTCACCAATCTGCAGTGATTATGGAGACCCCCAAAATAAAGACTCTCACTGTTTTCCCTTATATTTGCCATGAAGTGATGGGACCGGATACCATGATCTTAATTTTCTGAATATTGAGTTTTAAGCCAACTTTTTAACTCTGCTCTTTCACTTTCATCAAGAGACTCTTTAGTTCTTTTTCACTTTCTGCCATAAAGGTCGGAGAAGGCAATGGCACCCCACTCCAGCACTCTTGCCTGGAAAAATCCCATGGATGGAGGAGCCTGGTAGGCTGCAGTCCATGCGGTCGCTAAGAGTCGGGCGCGACTGAGAGACTTCACTTTCACTTTTCACTTTCATGCATTGGAGAAGGAAATGGCAACCCACTCCAGTGTTCTTGTCTGGAGAATCCCAGGGACAGAGGAGCCTAGTGGGCTGCCATCTATGGGGTCACACAGAGTCAGAAATGACTGAAGCAACTTAACAGCAACAGCCATAAAGGTGGTGTCATCTGCATATCTGAGGTTATTGATATTTCTCCCAGCAATCTTCATTCCTGCTTGTGCTTTGTCCAGTCTGGCATTTCCCATGATGTACTCTGCATATAAGTTAAATGAGCGGGGTGGCAATATAAAGCCTTCACATACGCCTTTCCCGATTTGGAACCAGTCTTTTGTTCCATGTCTAATTCTAACTGTTGCTCCTTGACTTGCATCTAGATTTATCAGGAGGCAGGTCAGGTGGTCTGGTATTCCCATCTCTTTAAGAATTTTCCAGTTTGTTGTGATCCACACATTCAAAGGTTTTGGCATATCAATTAAGAAGAAGTAGATGTTTTTCTGGAAAATATTTCAAGATTTTGGATATACAATTTTCATAATTTTTTACTCAACTATAGATTTTTGTGTTTTATACTCAGGAAGCTGTCTACGCTCTCTAATCATTTCTGGGCAAAGTTTACAAACTGAAACAATGAGTCTCATTGAGCCAAATTATACATTTTGTTTTTGAGTTTCTGTATATGGATGTACAGAAATGCACTATCATATGAGAAGAATCTCCAACCCATTATTTTAGTTCAGAGGAATCTTAGCAATATGTCTTCTCTTCATTTGGGAAAGATGAATGTCTCTTCTACACGGTTCTGTAAGGAAAACCAGGTTTGGATTTGCTTTGACCCAGCTGAATATCTTAAACTAGTCATTGACGACTCACTGTACACAACACCTTCTTCAGTAGTTAAGTATATTTAAATATAGACATTCCCTGAGTTTAGTGTCACTGCTATCCAAATGCCCTATTTTCCTGCTTATTTCTCATTAATATCTTTGAACTGTGTCTGGAACTACCAACTACTATTCAAGAAGTGCTAGTATAGCCAGGTGACTACAAACTGCTTGCATAAAATAGCTTATTTAATCTTTGAAACATATGGTCTGAAGAAGGAAGAAATATACAAAAACTTTAAAAACTAAAGTACTAGGTAGACTCAAGTTTATGCACTAGAACATTTTTATTTCCTTTTTCCTCTTCCTTTTCCTCCAACTTATATTTCTTTATTTTAAAAATTCATAACTCAAGTATCTCTGACTTCAAATCAGGGCCTTTGGAGCAGCATCCTCTTTGGAGTTATTTGCAGAACAGGATCAGGATTAACTTAAGTGGTCTGGTATTCCAACCACCAAAGAACATGATGGTGGCATTAAGTAGGGAGTGTCTTGGGCAGTAGGCCAGAAAGAAATTAGCACTGGAATGATTTCACGGTTCATTGTTTGGAAGTCCATTTTCAGGGGTAGCAATGCTTAAGCAACTTGTAGAGACTAGAAATAACATGAAATATGTCAGAAAACAAATGGCCCAATGACAAATTTTAGGCTGAGTCACATGCTGTGATGTGCTCAATCTCTCAGTCGTGTCTGACTCTTTTTGGCCCCATGGACTGTAGCTCCCTAGGCTCCTCTATCCATGGGATTTTCCAGGCAAGAATACTGGAGTGAGTTGCCATTTCCTTCTCCAGGGAGTCTTCCTGACCCAGGGATCAGACCTGTGTCTCTTGTATCTCCTGGACTGGGAGGCAGATTCTTTACAACTGTGCCACCTGGAAAGCCTACTAAATCACATGGAAGTACTCACATACAATAAATAGAACCTAGATACATGTCAAAAAATATTTCAAAATCAAGTTTATACCTGTGAGAAAGCATTTAATCTATTAAAAAGGCCCACGTGGCTTCCAACATATAATGGAACATTATCTGTCAACCTGTTGTCATCAACTCAAAGGAAGGTAAAATGACTTCCCAAGGAATTGTTGCTGCTTGTTTCTTCATTTTGAGTTTTATTAACTATTTGTATTTATGACACTCAATTTAATTAATGAAGATACTATTAGTATCTTTCTAGATACTGTCCAGGAAATTATGGCCACAAATCAATTTCCCTACAACAAGTTTGGAAATGCACTTGATTCATGGTGGTCTCCATTTCTGTCAGTTCTCAAAATTTTAATGATTTAATTAATAGCTTGCCTCCTGAAGTTGAAAAAGTATTATCCATCTGTAACTGCAGGCTGAGTTCCTACAGGAAAATTAGTTCATATTACAAAGCATTGCCATATCATTTTTGTGGGTTGGTAGCTGACATATTATTATAAAAAATAATGAAGAGGATTATGTATATATGTATATATACATATATGCATATGTATATATAAAACAAAGTAAAAGAAAAGGATAAAAAGATCATTGTTCTTAGAATTTTTAAAAGATTACTTATGTAATGAATGTCTAAAGAAGGATTTTATTCTTATCCTTTTTGTTTCCTTGCAATGCTCAAATTCTTTCTTGGAAGACAAGTCCAACTCAGTGAACTTTATTAGCATTATGTTCACCATAAATTTGTACCAAATGCTCTAAAAGTGGCTTTCTTTTAAAAAACCAATAGCAATATTCCTAAAGAGCTCTGAAAGAGAATAATTTAAAAATACATTACATATCTTTAATCTCAAGGATTTTATTTAAGTAGTTTGTTATTGATGTATGTCTCATGATAATTCTACAATATATTTAGAAAAACAAATTTGATGCTCTTTACCTTCATTGTATTTATTGTTTTAATTTTTGTTCTCTATCTTCAAGGACTTGATGAGCTATCATAGACTTTACAGTCTGGCAGAAAGCAGAGTTCATGTCTCTGGGCCTCATGATCTAACGAAGGATAAATAATAACACAAATATATAGTTAACAAGAAACTTAGGATATACACATGTGTGAATGTGTGTGTGTGTTCTTGTGTCTATGTATACTATCTGGGGAAACGACCTTCCATGCAGTTTCCACAAATGTAGCTCAAATCACGTTGCTTTCTTGACTTGATTGCTCTAACAGGTTCTGACTCACTTTCTTGCTTTCCCTACTTGCCTCTACTTCTATTTTCACCATTATCATCAAAGCAATCTTTCTAAACCATAAATGTCATTATATCTCACATGTATTTAAACTTATGAATCCCCATTGCCCTTAATGGTCCCTATCATGCATTGCAAGGCTTTCAATACATGGCTGCTCACACCTATATCTTCTGAGCAATTGCCACCTACTCCTCTTCCTACTCTGTACCACTCAATTTAATTATTTCCAATGTCCTGAGCATCCTCAGCCTTCCTCAGCCCTCAGCTTTTGCATGAGCCAGTCTCTAAGTAAAGCAGTATTTTCCTCCCTCTCCTCTAGAAGTTAACTGACTAACTAGATGTATTTTTGACATCTCAGCCTGCATAAGTAGACCTCTCTGTATGTGGCAAGTGTTAAGCAGTGCTTCTCTTTTACATGGACTGGCATGCTATTCTCTATTACCCACCAGTAGCCATCACTGCTTTTATGTATTGTTGACCTGAAACAAATAGGCTGCCATACATTTCTCCAGCAAAGATGGCTTTTTGGGGATCAGCCAGAGAACTGAAATTCAGACTCTACAGCCATGGTGAGTCATGTGCAAGTCTCCTCACAGCAAGGGAAGGAGAACACTTTATAGAAAGGAAAAAGAAGTGGGCTTTAGTAAATAAATAATCCCTGGCTTCTCATTGACTGGGTCCTTTTGAGGAAAGAAAAGAAATTTTTCTTCTTTCTCTTTGGCTCTGCTATTAACTCAGAGTATGACAGCATTCCCTCCTTTCTGGTCTCCCGACTCTAACTGAAGTTTCAGTTTATTATTGTTTTTTGGAGTATTATCTCCTGTTTATTCATCTGAATCCTTCACTAGTCTCAGGTATTAAAGCAGGCACAGTTTTGACCCTGGTTTATCTTGTACATAAGCTATCTAGTTCTACATAATATACAGTAGACAGCAATAAATGTTTGTTGAATTAATGAATAAAATAATTAGACAAGGGTTATTTCATTTAACAGTCATAATAGTGAAGATAATTTAAGAAACTAAAGCAAAATGGTCCTATTTTCTTAGGAAAAACTTTTAAGTCTGAGAAGCTTACAAATATAGGAGAATGAGGACACATTATTAATTTTTCATTCCCAGGGCAAAGCTCAAATATATTCTAACTTCTTCATGTAATTTGCATGGCAGCTGTCTGCCAATAACCCCAGATCCAAGCTTACATTTCGTTATACCACAAGATACACTCATTTTCATTTTTTGGTTTAGGTATTCTGTGAAAAAATTGAAGTATGAATTTCTATCACAGCAGAACTAGATGGTGAGCTACCAGTAATATTATCAATTAATGAAACCTACAAATAAGCAAACACTGAAAAACTTAATAATGAAAGTGTTAATCTACAATTGCCTTGAAAAGTGCCTGTAATTTTTTTTTTTCCTTCAAATTTTGCTGCCAACAACATTATGGTAGAAATAACATGGTGTTACAATAAGAAAGGTTATAAAATGTATAGCCCAATATTTTAGAGTGTCCTGGGTTGTAAAAAGGTATAAGGAATTCTCAAAACTTTTTACTACTATGTATTGGGAGTTCTGTATGAAATTGATAAAGTACTATTGATGGAAAATAAGATAGCTTCATTTTTTTGTGTGCTGTTTGTATGATTCTGTCTGGCATGTGTAATTCAGATTTACAAGTATAATCAAATGAATTGGAAAAAGAATCCTACTCAGTCTCTAGATTTGCTCACCAGGACTTTGCAGTACATTATCATCTGTCAATGCATAAGTCTGAAGGTGAAGGTGAAGTCGCTCAGTCGTGTCCAACTCTTTGCGACCCCGTGGACTGTAATGTACTAGGCTTCTCTGTCCATGGGATTCTCCAGGCAAGAATACTGGAGTGGATTGCCATTTCCTTCTCCAGGAGATCTTCCCGACCCAGGGATTGAACCCGGGTCTCCCACATTGGAGGCAGACGCTTTAACCTCTATAAGTCTAGAGGATATATACTCTTAATTTAGCTGCTTCTGCAAACCAAAAAGGTAAGTGTATTGAAGTAGATCAGAACATGGGCTTTGGGGTTTGATGACCTGGATTCAGACAACAGATCTACCACTTAACAGGCAATTTTACTTTTGCAAGCATCAGTTGCTTCATCTAAAATAAGAGTATACAAACACCTACCCCATACATTTCTTTTGAGTATAAATACAAGAATAAATGCAACATATTTAGCATAGGATCTATCATTCATTAAGCTTTTAGATACTCTATCTCTTTGTTTCTCAACTTGGAGAAGGAAGCTGTTGATAAAGAGGAAAAGTAATATAAAATTACTCTGCAGCATGCAATATGGTTTTGAGTGTCCTAATTAACATAGGCCTCAGTATCAGAAAATTTGAAGCCCAAATGAACTAGCAGACTTATGACATAACATAAGTCACTTAAAATTTTTAGATTTCTATCTTTTAATTGGTAAAAACAATGACTACTTTGCCTAATTGAAGTAATTGTTATTAAAGGGAATTTTAATACACCAGGGGGCTTCCCTGGTGGCTCAGAAGGTAAAGAATCTGCCTGAAATTCAGGAGACATGGCTTTGATCCATGGGTTGAGAAGATTTCCATGAGAAGGGAATGGTTATCCACTCCAGTATTCTTGCCTAGAGAATTCCACGGACAGAGGAGCCTGGTGAGCTATAGTCCATGTGGTCACAAAGAGTTGGACATGACTGAATGACTAACACTTCAACTTCTTTAAAATACAAAGTATTAAATAAATGAAAAGAACAAAGAACATACTTTAGACTGTGCCAGTTTGTACTTAGTGACTTGCAGTTTTAAATTGCTGTGAGACATCACAGGATGTTACAGCTTTGGAAGGCAAGAGCCAGATAAGTGAAAAATTTGTTTTGGAAATAATGTTTGTTCAGGTTATTAGAGCAAGTCCATTTTTTCTCCTCAAGCAGATATTTGAAGGTTGGACTAGCTTCATTTTCCAGAGAGAAAGGTAAAGAAAGGAGATTAGTCTTATCTCATCATGTGTCATGTACCTTTGGAGCCAGTCAATAAATATTAATTGATGAGGATTTTATTGCAAGGACTATGTTTTTGAAACTGGTTCACAGAAGTCAACTTTAGGCAGTTAGACCAATGTGATTGGATGTTTCCAACATCCTTTATTTGATTCTCTCTTTGTAAGATCCTGTCAAAATAAATGTGTTTGATTTGGATCCTGAGTGTCTATCTTCCTTTCTTCCTCCTCGCTTCCTTCCCTCCTTCTCGCCCTCCCTTTCTTGCTCTCTCCCTCTCTCACTTGCTTCCTCCCAGCTCTTTCTGTCTTCTTCCATTGCCTGTTTTTATAATGTACAATTAAACCATAACTTTTTTCATAACTAGTCCTTGAAAAGTCTTACTTAACAAATTGAGAAAGTAGAGGAAGAAGGGACCTAAGCTATTTTTCCCTTCCTGTTACCATTTACCATTCACAGAAACTCATGGTTCAAGCTGTCTTTCTGAAAGTTTATTTTGTGGAAAGTTAAATGAGTTTCAGGATTGTACACACTGGCACTGCACCTTCAGCTTGGGAACATGGCTGGTCTGAACCTTTGTTTTATAAAATAGCAACTTAAATCCTAGAATACCATCTCAGTCCAACCTGTGCTTGATCTGGTCCCTGGAATAAATTCCTGCCTTATGTGCTACCTCATTATTCTATACCCCTTAGGCTCAGAGGAATGCTCCACACAGAGGAATGCTTCTGATCACATAAAATCGTGATCTGAATAACAAAGTTTCTGGTTCTTCCCAAGAGTTTGATTTTTCATGAAATGCAATTAATTACAGATGCAAGCCATGGAATTCCATATAATAAAGTCAAAATGTTTACCATGAGGCTGAAACCTTGTGGGGTGGACTAAAAGCCCCTGCTTAGAAACATATTTCATTTTTATACAATTTTAATATTGATTTTTTCCCTGAAACCCCAAGTTCTGGCAGGTTTCTTTTTATCAGCAGTTTTTTTTTTAGGAAGATTCCTACAATCACATGATAAATCAGTTCAACAGACTTATTTGAGTCCAACTTGTGTGCAAGGAAGTGGGTAGGAAGGAACAGGACAGCCTGTGTGGTGGAGAAAGTCAAGGTAGCATGGAATTTTTTGTTTACATGTTCAGGAGAGCCTATTTTTATGATCTTTTCCTAGGTATACAAGAACTTGTCTTTGTTTCTGTCTCCATCTCTCTTTTATCTTTAAAATCATAACAGTTTACCAGGAAATATCTTGAAATTTATGATTTCATATTTGTTATTGTAGAGATATGTGTACTCCCTCCTCTGCACTTGGATTCAAGTTTCCTTTTCATTTCTGAATAATTTCTCAATTACAAATTTTTAAAAAATATTTAAAATTTTTTTTCAGCTTTTGTCTTTGTGAAGGCCATATATCTCATTTTATGTATTTTTAACTTCTTAATCATCTTCAGTTATTTAATTAGTTTTTTCTTAGGCTTGCCCTCTGGCACTTGCCTTTTTATATCTCAGTGTGACCTTCATTTTTGGTGCATTTTCATTTTTTTCCTATTTTCCTGAGCAGCAATGAAGTTAAGTTTTCATGTCTTTCCTCTTACTGCCATGCCATGTTCCCTTTATTTACTTTGTATTTCTGGTTGTGTATGTTTGTGTGTTTGTGTGTGTGTGTGAGAGAGAGAGAGAGAGAGAATGCAAGTGCTTTGGTTTGATTTTCTTTATTCCCAGGTTTTGCTTATTTCTAAAGTTATAGCCTTGCTCATAACTCAGACTCTTCTGCAATATGCTTCCCCTTTGGACAAGCCCTTCGGTGATGGGACATCTGTAAATTCTTTTGTTTATCCCAGAACCTATAAACTGTCATATCTAATGGGATACAAAGATCTTCATTCAGCAAGCCATGCCCCTCGGTATCCTTCCCCCTAACAATGGTGTGTGTTCTGTTGCTCAGGGTGAGGCACCTGGCCTGGAAATCTCTGGGTTCTCCCAGCATTGCCTGTACCTGCAGCAGCAGGCATGTCTCCTCTAACATTTATTTGTTCTGACAACTCTTCTCATACATTGGGCCTGGGGTTATAGTGTACCCTAGATTAACTGAAGAGTTGATGTGCCTATCTCTCATCCTCCCTCTAAGCTCAAACAGAAAAGGGGGATTCGTGTCCTGACCCAGTCATCTTAAATGTAAAGTCCCCAGAATCTTTCTTTAAAGTTCTATTCATAATTTTATGGTATTTGTTGGGATAAAATGATAAAAAGAGTTGTTAGTTTTTGCAGTCAAGAATCTTCCCTGAGGATTATTTATTTATCTTGTATACTCTTGGGGCTTCCCTGGTGGCTCAGATGGTAAAGAATCTGCCTGCAATGCAGGAGACCTAGGTTCAACCCCTGGGCTAGGAAGACCCCCTGGAGAAGGAAATGACTACCCACTCCAGTATTCTTCCCTGGAGAATTCCACTCTTGACAGCATAAATACAATACAACACAAAGAATAGTAGCTAGGGTTTGAGTGTGCTTACAATACATCCTAAGCTTTATATATATCAACTCATTTAATTTTCCAATCACTCTATGAGATTTGATAGATGCTATTTTAGGCCAACCTATCATTCAAGATGATGAAAATACACAGATTGAGGTTTGCAACATGCAGTGTAACAGAGATTATGTTGTAACAAGTACTATAATGTGGCCAGATTTATAACTTAATTTTTGCTACCGGAAAATGTGTTTCTCTGATAAATCAGATTTTTTTAACCAATCAGATTTTTAAAAAATAATATGCTAATAAATAACGACCAGACTTGAGAGTGGAGGGCCGAGAGAAGACCTAGGCCTTTTGTAATTGACAGAAACTGGTGATGTTGGATGGTTTAGCAAGAGTAGCTGAATGTATGGTTTGCTTTAACAGAAAAAGCTTTGATATCCAACTCAGTTACTCATGATCTCCTTGATAAGAAAAAGGTTAAATAACTGAAACAAAAGCCTGGATCAACAAATTTCTGGTCTCATATGTGTGAATAACACCTGATTTTTACCAGCTAAATCCCACTGTTCTCAGTATGATAATCTTCTACCTTGGGATGAGGAATGAATAGTGAAGCAATGAAGGGACTTGGTTTATTGCCATGTATTCTTTTAAAATATTTTTCATTTTTTTTACTGCACCTGGCATGGAAGCCTATCTTTTATTTTCTAATTAGACACCTGGTGATTACAGGTGCTTAATTTAGTTGAAACATTCAAGTGGTCCAGGAAAAAATAAAATTGGCTCTCTTTTCATGAAGTTATCACAGCAGCCATTCTGTAATATTTCTTTTCTGCATTATATTTAGTATCAAGTTCACACTGATTCATGTGTGCTCAACACAATAACACTTACACAGAAGAAAATCTATACGTGCATTTTGATTGAATGTAAATTCTAGCATGGTTAAAGTATTACACTTTTTGTGAACTTTTGCCTGATGAGAATTCTTGAGCAAGGTAAGTATATGACTTACCATCACTCTATGACTAAAGGGGAAAAAAGAAAAACTATTGAGAAAAGACCTATAAATAGCTTCTTAGACTTCTTGGTGTATAAAATCTTGTAATCTTAAGACCACAGGCTTTAGAATCAGCTGAACTGTGTTTGAATTCCAGATCCACTATTATTCCTTATTGTGACAATTTAAATATGTTACTCTAATTCTTTGAGACTTATTTTCTTCATCTCTGAAGTAACATCAGTAAGATGCATTTCTAAGAACTTTATGGGAATTATCAGAGAAAAAATGAATTAAAGCACCCATCTTTAAGGCTTTACATTTACTAAATAAATAAAAGAGAGAATGCTATCTCAAAGAACTTAAAGTTCAAAAATCTGAATCACTCAAGTTGAAAGCAGGCTTCCTGAACATCTACTAATGCTATCTTGATTTTTATAGGGCCAGAAGCGTAATTGAGTCCAAGTTTATACCACTCACTACAGGATTGCCAATAAACTGAGAGATGAGGTTTGGGGCCAGGAATTGTGACTTTATTCAGAAAGCCAGCAGACTGAGAAAATGGTGGACTAGTGTCCCAAAGAACCATCTTTTAGATGGTTAGAATAGTTTAGATAGTTAGAATTCAGGCTTCCTTTATACTCACAGAGGAGGGGATGCCGCTGGTTGCTGCAAACTTCTTGGTTCCAGAGTCCTTTGTTCTTAGGACTGTTCACATAGGTCTGGTCACAGTGTTCCTATAAACCTCCGATCTCTTCGTGAATCATTGCCTTATCATGGTGAAGGAACTTGTCTAACTCAATTAAGCTATGAACCATGCCATACTGGGCCACTCAAGATGAACATGTCATAGTGGAGTGTGACAAAATGCAATCGACTGGAGAGGGGAATGGCAAACCACCCCAGTATACTTGCCATGAGAACTTACTCAACTGTATAAAAAGACAGAAAGATATGACACCAAAAGATGAGTTCCCCAGGTTGGAAGGTATCCAGTATGCTACTAAGGAAGAGTGAAGGACAACTACTAATAGCTTCAGAAAGAATGAAGTGACTGGGTCAAAGTGGTAATGACACTAACTTGTAGATGTGTTGGGTGATGAAAGTAAAATCTGATGCTGCAAAGAATAGAACCTATGCATCGCATAGGAACCTGGAATGTTAGGTTCATGAATCAAGGTAAATTGAAAGTTGTCAAGGAGGAGATGGTAAGAATAAACATTGACATCTTAGGAATCAGTGAAATAAAATGGACAGGAATGGGCGAATTTAATTCAGATGTCCATTACATCTACTACTGTGGGCAAGAATCACTTAGAAGGAATGGAGTAGCCCTCATAGTCAACAAGAGTCCAAAATGCAGTACTCAAAAACAACAGAATGATCTTGGCTCGTTTCCAAGGCAAGCCATTCAATATCACTGCAACTCAAGTCTACCTCGCTATCACTGATGCCAAAAAGGCTGAAGCTGATTAATTCTATCAAGACCTAAAAGACACCCTAGAACTAACACCCCCCCCAAAAAAAAGGTGTTCTGTTAATCACTGGGGATTGGAATGCAAATGTAGGCAGTCAAGAGATACTTGGAGTAACAGGCACGCTTGGAGTTCAAAATGAAGCAGAGCAAAGAAAGGCTAAATGAAATGTGCCAAGAGAATGCACTGGTCATAGCAAGCACCTTTTCCAACAGCACAAGAGACAACTTTACACATGGAAATCACCAAATGGTCAATATGGAAATCAAACTGATTACATTCTTTGTACCCAAAGATGGGGAGCAGTGTAACAGTCAGCAAAAGCAAGATCTGGAGCTGACTATGGTTCATATCATCAGCTTCTCACAGCAAAATTCAGGCTTAAACTAAAGAAAGCAGGGAACGACTAGGCTAACCAGGTACAACTTAAATTAAATCCCCTATGAAAATAAAGTGGAAGTGACAAATAGATTCAAGGGATTAAATCTAGTAAACAGTGTGCCTGAAGAACTATGAATGGTGGTACATACAGGAGGCAGAGAACAAAACCATCCCAAAGAAAAATAAAAGTAAAAAGGCAAAGTGATTATCTGAGGAGGATTTACAAATAGCTGAAGAAAAGAAAAGTGAAAAGCAAGGTGTACAGAACAGCCTTTTGGCCTCTGTAGGAGAGGGAGAGGGTGGGATGGGTTGGCAGAGTGGCAGTGTAACATGTGTGATATCATAAGTGAAACAAATCGCCAGTCCAGGTTTGATGCAGGATGCAGGATGCTTGGGACTGATGCACAGGGATAATCCAGAGAGAGGGTGTGGGGCGGAAGGGGGGAGGTGGGAGTTGGCATTGGGAGTTCATGTACACC
>SJXQ01011710.1:70984-91727 GCA_006408695.1 Aepyceros melampus
GGCAGAGTGGCAGTGTAACATGTGTGATATCATAAGTGAAACAAATCGCCAGTCCAGGTTTGATGCAGGATGCAGGATGCTTGGGACTGATGCACAGGGATAATCCAGAGAGAGGGTGTGGGGCGGAAGGGGGGAGGTGGGGGTCGGGATTGGGAGTTCATGTACACTCGTGACTGATCCATGTCGATGTGTAACAAAACGAATACAGTATTGTAAAGCAAAACAAACTAAAAAAATTAAAATTAATTTAAAAAAAAAAAGAAAAGCAAGGGAAAACCTCCAATGTAGGAACTTCTATTATGAATTATTTGTTAATTTGTTGTATAAGAGCAATTTGAGAGAACACAGTGGAGGAAACAGAAAAATTATTAAAAATAAATATTTTGAATTGTCCTAATTTTTGTTTCTATCCAATTTCCTGCACTTTAAAAGACTTCCAATACTAAATGTTACTTGGAAAAATTTAATCAACAAAGCTAGTGGATGAATTTCCAAAAATGCAATTGTCTTAGTAGGCAAGTCACAAGTATTTCTCTTTAAGTATTCACCAAACAGTACTATTTGGGCTGAAGAATTAATTGACCCTGTTTTAAAATAAAATCTTAAATATTTTTTAACATAAAATCAATTTTAGTAAACTAAATTGTTTTTCTCTCCCTTTTGCAGAAATTGAAGTTAAAAAATTGTCAGTTATTTTTACATTTCTTGAAAGAGAATGCCTTGTACTTTTTTTTTTTATAATAGAAAAGTCAGATGTTACCCAAACTCATGGCAAATTAAACTTACTTTGCTGCAATATTTTTTAGGCTACAGCAACATATCCGAAATAATCAGTTATTTATGTTTTACTTCTTTCCTTTAACCAAATTTTTGCCAATGATTTTGAACAAATTTAATAATGTTTTACTGCATAGTATCTAGTGTTCCTACAGCTTTTGCTATTTTGCTTGAAAATAACAAAAAGTCTACCCTGAAGAATGAAACAATAAATTTATAAACCAGAAGATAAAAAGTAGTATGTTTGCAGTTTTATTTCTTTAACAATTTGTAATTTAGAGGAAAGAGTACATTGAACCATGAAACCCAATATACAAGTTCAGAGAAATGAGACCTAGTGAGAACCATAAGGGTGCAGACTATATTATGGCTCATATGCAATGTGGATCCTTATCAAATCCTGTGAAACTGTGTAGCATCTGGGTCAGTTTGAACCTGTAATTGGAATTTCAACTTCATCATTGGAAGTTTGTTTTCCTGTTAACTGGCATATTTGTTAAGGGTATACAAGCTATTGAGAAAAGGCAGAGGAACCAGAGATCAAATTGCCAACATTCATTTGATCATCGAAAAAGCAAGAGAGTTCCAGAAAAAAATCCACTTCTGCTTTATTGACTATGCCAAAGCCTTTGACTGTGTGAATCACAACAAACTGTAAAAGTAATTAAAGAGATGGGAACACCAGACCACCTGACCTGCCTCCTGAGTAATCTGTATGCAGGTCAAGAAGCAACAGTTAGAACTGGACGTGGAACAACAGACTGGTTCCAAATAGGAAAAGGAGTACATTAAGGCTGCATATTTTCACCCTATTATATATTGAGTGTGGAAGAATTGATGCTTTTGAATTGTGGTGTTGGAGAAGTCTCTTGAGAGTCCCTTGGACTGCAAGGAGATCAAACCAGTCATTCCTAAAGGAAATCAGTCATGAATATTCATTGAAAGGACTGATGCTGAAAACTGAAGCTCCAATATTTTGGCTATCTGATGCGAAGACCTGACTCACTAGAAAAGATCCCAATGCTGGGAAAGATTGGAGGCAAGAGGAGAAGGGGACGACAGAGGATGAGGTTGGATGATATCCCCGATTCGATGGACATGGGTTTGAGCAAGCTCCAGGAGTCGATGATGGACAGGGAAGCCTGGTGTGCTGCAGTCCATGGGGTCACAAGTAACTCAATATGACTGAGCAATTGAACAGAACTGAACTGAATTTGTGAGGTGCTTTCACTTATATGTCTATTTTAATCTTAATGACATAACAATATGGTAACTGTTAACCTCTTTTGACTATGCCAAAGCCTTTGACTGTGGATCACAATAAACTGGAAAATTCTGAAAGAGATGGGAATACCAGACCACCTGACCTGCCTCTTGGGAAACCTATATGCAGGTCAGGAAGCAATAGTTAGAACTGGACATGGAACAACAGACTGGTTCCAAATAGGAAAAGGAGTACGTCAAGGCTGTATATTGTCACCCTGCTTATTTAACTTATATGCAGAGTACATCATGAGAAACACTGGGCTGGAAGAAGCACAAGCTGGAATCAAGATTGCTGGGAGAAATATCAATAACCTCAGATATGCAGATGACACCACCCTTATGGCAGAAAGTGAATAGGAGCTAAAAAGCCTCTTGATGAAAGTGAAAGAGGAGAGTGAAAAAGTTGGCTTAAAGCTCAACATTCAGAAAACTAAGATCATGGCATACAATCCCATCATTTCATGTGAAATAGATGGGGAAACAGAGGAAACAGTGTCAGACTTTATTTTTTTGGGCTCCCAAATCACTGCAGATGGTGATTGCAGCTATGAAATTAAAAGACGCTTACTCCTTGGAAGAAAAGTTATGACCAACCTAGAGAGCATATTCAAAAGCAGAGATATTTGCCAACAAAGGTCCATCTTGTCAAAGCTATGTTTTTTCCTGTGGTCATGTATGGATGTAAGAGTTGGACTGTGAAGAAAGCTGAGTGCCGAAGAATTGATGCTTTTGAACTGTGGTGTTGGAGAAGACTCTTGAGAGTCACTTGGACTGCAAGGAGTTCCAACCAGTCCATCCTAAAGGAGCCCAGGCCTGGGTGGTCATTGGAAGGACTGATGCTGAGGCTGAAACTCCAATACTTTGGCAACATCATGTATAGAGTTGACTCATTGGAAAAGACCCTGATGCTGGGAGAGATTTGAGGCATGAAAAGAAGGGGACGACAGAGGATGAGATGGCTGGATGTCATCACTGACTCGATGCATGTGAGTTTTCTCAACATTCAGAAAACGAAGATCATGGCATCTGGTCCCATCACTTCATGGCAAATAGATGGAGAAACAGTGGCAGACTATTTGGAGGGGGGGCTCCAAAATCACCACAGATGGTGATTGCAGCCATGAAATTAAAAGACACTTGCTGCTTGGAAGGAAAATTATGGCCAACCTAGATAACATACTCAAAAGCAGAGACATTACTTTGCCAAAAAAGTCCGTCTAGTCAAGGCTATGGTTTTTGCAGTGGTCATGTATCGATGTGAAAGTTGGACTGTGAAGAAAGCTGAGCACCGAAGAATTGATGCTTTTGAATTGTGGAGTTGGAGAAGATGCTTGAGAGTCCCTTGGACTGCAAGGAGATCCAACTAGTCCATTATAAAGATCAATCCTGAGTGTTCATTGGAGAGACTGATGGTAAACCTGAAACTCCAGTACTTTGGCTATCTCATGCGAAGAGCTTACTCATTGGAAAAGATCCTGATGCTGGGAGCGATTGGGAGCAGGAGGAGAAGAGGAAGACAGAGGATGAGATGGCTGGATGGCATCACCGACTTGATGGACATGAGTTTGGGTGAACTCCGGGAGTGGTGATGGACAGGGAGGCCTGGCGTCCTGCAATTCATGGGGCCGCAAAGAGTCGGACACGACTGAGTGACTGAACTGAACTGAACAAGATATATTTTTATAACATTTCCATTTATGTATTTGATTCATAAATGTATCAAGGTCATACTGTAATTTTCCTTTTTTATGAGCAAACCTGATGTTGAGTATCTTAATTCCTGTGAGGTGTTTTATTGGAGGGAGAGGAGATTCTCACACCCGGCCTCTCTGTGTGGTCTTCCCTTACAGCACCCAAACATGCCCCTGCTTATCCACACATCCAAGAGGAAATCCTTCCAGGATCCAGATCACCCAAGAGGGTCACCAACCAGGAAAGAGGATGTGAAATCCAGCCTCCCCGCAGTGCCTCTCATCGGCAGGAATGTGGCCTCGGCCTCCAAGGGCAGCGTCGAGGCTCCAGGCAAGAGAGGTGCGCAGACCCCCATCCTGACATGTGTGAACCCCCCAAAGAAACCTAGACTCAGCCCCGTGCAGACCCCCCAGCAGAGCACTCCGACAGCAGATCCGGGGGCCTTCCTGAATCTCCCTCCTCCACCCAGCACAGCTGGACGTGGACCGAGCGTGGCCTTCCGTGCATCCAGGGAGCCAGCTGCCCAGGGGCAACGCTTTGACCGCCAGCCTCCAGCGGACAGCTCTCCCTCCAGGAGCGTGCGCGCCGGCCCCGCAGCCCACGCGCCGCCCATCATCATCCGCGTGCGGGCCCAGCCTCTCAGGATGCGCTTCCTGAGAGATGGCGAAGGCTGCTGGAGCTGCCACTACACGGCGCCCCCGTCTCCGCGGCCTGCGGAGCGGCCAGCCCCTGCTGCCCGGAGCCCGTCCGTCGACCGGGAGCCCGAGGGACACGCTGTCCCCGGGCCCCGGGGCGTCCTCTACGGTGACCTCCAGGTGTCTTCTTCCTCCGAAGAGAGTGACTGGGACGCAGACCCCAGCGGCACCTGAGACTCGTCCTCCAGCGCCCGGGGCCCTGACCTGACTGTGACTCTGGCGGGTGGGCTGGGGGTTCGAGGCAGCGGCTGTTCCCGGGGAAGCCGGACTCCCCACCCTGGTGGGCGAGACAGCAGTGGGCCCGGACCACCCTGGGGACACACAGCTGCACACACTGCCCTGTCTCCTCGTGGAAGCCGAGTCTGTCCCGTGGCACTTATCCAACCCAATGGCAAGCTGTCAACCTAAATCTATTGTCAGTAACTGAGGCAAACTCTAGGAGTGACTTTTAACCATTGTGTAGACAGGAAGTGATGGGAGTATCTGGAGTTGATGGGAGTACCTGTAGTTGATGGTAGTATCTGTGGTTGATGATGGCAGTGTCTGTGTTTGATGGTAGTGTCTGTATCTGAACATTTGGAACCTGCCCAAAGGGCCAGACTCTGCTCTGCAGAAGGTCAGCAGTGCCTTGTCCTGAGATGAGACTCATGGACTCTGTGGAGTCTTTCACTGTAAATCATGGTGGGGTACCTTCCCATGGCTGTGCTTATTATGTTTTATTAATGTTAGTTGCTCAGTCATATCTGACTGTTTGAAACCCGATGGACTGTAGTCCGCCAGGCTTCACTGTCCATGGGGATTCTCCAGGGATGAATATTGGAGTGGGTTGCCATGCCCTCCTCCAGGGCATCTTCCTGACCGAGATATCGAACCTGAGTAGAAGGTCAGCAGTGCCTTGTCCTGAGATGAGACTCATGGACTCTGTGGAGTCTTTCACTGTAAATCATGGTGGGGTACCTTCCCATGGCTGTGCTTATTATGTTTTATTAATGTTAGTTGCTCAGTCATATCTGACTGTTTGAAACCCGATGGACTGTAGTCCGCCAGGCTTCACTGTCCATGGGGATTCTCCAGGGATGAATATTGGAGTGGGTTGCCATGCCCTCCTCCAGGGCATCTTCCTGACCGAGATATCGAACCTGAGTCTCCTATAGCAGGAAGATTCTTTACCCTCTGAGCCACCAGGGGTGTTACTATAAAGCTTTATTTAAAATTTTTCTATATTTATAGAATAAACAAGAAAAACTATACAATCATATCAAGAGATGTAGAAAGAGCATTTTATGGCAGGCAGGCCCTGAACCCAGCCCTAGCAGGGCCTTCCTGTGCCCTAAATCAAATTTGCATAATCATCCCTAGGTCAAGATACATTATATATATATATATATATATATATATATATATACACATACATATATATATATAATATACTGTTGGATTTAATATGCTAATAATTTATTAAGAATTTTTCTTATCTAGGCTCATGAGGAAATTCATCTGTGATTTTCTTATAATGTATTACTTGATTTTGTTATGTAATACTGGTATGAAAAAATAGTTGACATGATAAAAATAGTTGGAATAAGTTCCCACCTTCCTTTTTAATGATAATTTTGGTAGGATTGGTATAATGTCCTCAAAAATTTTATAAAATTTGCCATAGAATGAAAAATTGTCTATTTTAATAAAGTTCTACCATATAAGACATGTTTTCTGTGGTTTTTATCTCTAAGCCTTGAAGAGGATCTGAATATTATTTTTACTCAAGATAGATTTTGTAATTGAGGGAAAGAGGAGCTTCAGGGGACCTTATTAAAAACACAGAATCAGGCCCTCCAGGATCCCCACATATGCACACTGACAATGCACTGTGTGAGTCTCCTGCGTAGAGAATAGGATAAGCATTTGTACTGGTTTATTCTCTCTCTGGCCACACTGGACTCAGTTGGGGAGTTGCAATGAGTACATACGCCCGAATCCTCCTTACAGATAGAGCTCATTGTCTTTCTGAGGCCTGGGCACCCGGCTTGCCACTGCTCTGAGGTCATCAAATGAGCAGCAGGGTTTGAGAAGCACTGGAGGCAGTGGGCAGAGATCACCCACCTCACCGGCTGCCTCTCTTCTCCAGCAGGAAAAGACCTGAATAGGTCCAAGAACAGCCACTGAGCCATGTGGAAAGGACTTCCTTGGAAGAGCAAACTGTGCTCCTTCCTTCCTACAGAGCAACGGTTGAGGGAATGTCCTCATTCTGCAGAGCCCTGCACCTCAAGGGCAGGGAGCTGCTGGCTGAAGGCACAAGGGGATGAAACTATCAGGGAGACGGCTGCCACACTGGGGCTGTGCGCAGACCTCCCCAAACTTCTGAGATGGTCTTTCTCTGTGACCTGGGTCACAGACTATTCCTTTTACTCCCTTGTCTCAGGATCTACATCCTCATTACATCCTTAGATTCTCACAAAACAAAACATCGTCTGATCTTCAACTTTGTCATTTCAAAGGCTCTGAATGGGCCTCCTCTATTTTGTGGGATCCTCTGAGCATCACAGGAGTCCAGAGGAGTCTGACACAGAAGCCAGGTGAGATTGGAATTATTAGAAATGGGCTGATATTCTTGGGCCTGAGCCTTCAGGGGGCAGGGGTTCAGGACACAGGACGATTTTAGTGAGATGGCACAGATCTGGGCTCCATCAGAACACGTGCTGTCAGCTGTGAGAAGATGGTTGTCCTCCATCCGCCCAGGTGATGGCACACAGCTCTTTAGCCACACTTGACCCAAACTATTTAGAGTAAGCAGAGAGGGGTTCAACAATCTCCTACTTTCAAAACAAAAATAATCATTTAAATAGCCCAGGGAAGAAAGATAACAAAAAAATGTGTAATGACAATATATTTGGAAAAATTGAAAAAGTGTGAGATAACATCCATGTTTTTAAAAACGTATTTGAATTTATACATCATTTCAAGATGTGTGAAATAGAACTCATGACAAATGAAGGATGAGAAAGAATGTACATAGGCTGACATTATTGGACATTAGATGCATACAGCATCCTGAAGTTCTTTTCAAGGAATTCCTAAGCCCTTCATCCTCACTGACCACATTCTGATCTCATGAAATCCCTGAGCAGAGCTCTATGTTAAGTCTCTGCCTCCTGAGGGAATGGACAAAAGACATGGAAAATGTGTTCTGAAGTCTTTAATGTGAAATAGCACATTCCCTCCTACCCTAGTCTGGAGTTTCCCATTAGTTTCCATCAAGGTTTTCTGGAGCCAGAATTTCCCAGCTCAAGGCACAGATGGGTTTGTTTGTCCCCAAGGCCTGTGTCCATGCACAGCTGACAGGAATCAACTCACTGTGTCTTCACACAGCGGTTCCTCTCGCTCAGCCCCCTGCTGTCTTCTCCTGCTTCTAAGGGCACAGATGAGATTGGATTAGGGCCCCACCAGAAGGCTATCACTTTTAACTAATCCTGGCTCTCACTGCAGGCTCACCAGGTAAAGTCACCTTCTGATGAACTGAGTATTCCCACTTCAACATATGAACTTGGGAGGCAACACAAAGCTCATTATACATACTTGACAGAAAATATTAAACTACATAATATTTTCAGAAGAAAAATCATCTGTCAAAACCCTCAAGGAACAAAGGTGATTCCACTCCAGGGTGCATATCTGAAGAAAAGGAAAGAAGCTAACACCAAAAGATACAATGCACTGCCCACATTTGCAGAATTATTACTTATAAGAGCCAAGACAGGGACGCAACCTTAGTGTCCATCCACACATGAATGGATAAAGAAGACGTGGTATACATTAGAATGGAATACTACTTAGCAAAAAGAAAACAATGAAATTTTCCAGTAGAAACAATAGGGATGAGCCTAGACATACAGTGCTTAGTGAAATAAGTCAGAGAAAGACAAATACTGTATGCTATCATATATACGTTAATCTAAAAAAAAAAAAAAAAAGAAATAACAGAACAGAAACAGATTCCCAGGTATACAATACAAACTAGTGGTTACCATTGGGAGGGGGAGGTGGGAGGGAAAGTTAGGGGTTAAGGATTAAGAGATACAAACTGCCATACATAAAATAAATACACTACAAGGATACACGGCACAACCCAGGGAATACATACAATATTTTATAATAATCTCGAGAGGAGTATAATCTAGAAAAAATACTGTATCACTAAGTTATAGATCTGAAACAAAAATAATATTGTTCATCAACTATACTTTAAAAATTAAAGGAAAATAAAATCAAGTGTATACGTTTTGAGTCAAAACATACATTCTAAGGTGCCAGGAGAAAATAGGAAAGAACACAAGTGTGGAAATAAATTCCCAAGCTTAGATGAAAGGCAATTCCTTTCATTACATTGGGGAGATGGCATAATGAATACATGACCCTACAAGAGTTCTTTAAACCTTGTGGTAGAAAGAGTCCACACTCAAAATTATCTATTTCATTTTGGAAACAGTCTATACATAATCTGATGAATGTAAAGGAAAAGGATGAGTCCATGGAGACTAAATGGTTATGGCATAAGTTTAAAAGAGTCTTTTTTAAAAATTGAAATACAGTGGATTTACCTTAATATACTAGTTTCAGATGAAATGTTCTTTAATGAATATGGGAGATGGAATTGAAATACACAAGATAATAGGATCACCAGGCATTGTATGAGGTATAAGCAAAACGTCCTCGGATACAGTGAAATACTCTGTCCCTTGGTTAAACTTTTTCCACTTGGGAACCAGGAATTTTAAACTTAAAGAGCCATCTCCACATCCATAAGATTTCCGCTCAAATGTTTAAATCAGCTGTGCATAACATGGAAGTAAAATTACTTATAATAGTTTTCCATGTAGGAACACTTGTATGGATTTTCCTACTAACCAAGAAGCAAAGTATAAAGTTGTCTTCCCATTTTCTAAATAGATTCTTAACATGTTCTTGAAGGTACTGTGTTGTCACTACTTTAAAAGTCACACTCTGCAGCCCAGCAATAGATTTTATGTTGTCACCTCATTATTTATATTTCAAATGTTCATAGTTCTTCATCTGCATTTCATTTTTAATTCCAAATTTCTCCCAGGGAACCCCAGCTTCATTTCCACAGAATCCCAGTGTGTCTGATGCCCTTTTATTTGAAGACAGTACAGAGAATGCACTCAAAAGTATTTATGAATGAAGAAGAGAATGATGGGTCTTCTCACTGTCCCTGATCAATGTCATTATATCTTTGCTCTCCAACACTGGGTGTGGGTTACAATTTCAATTAATCTGGAAAATCCAGACTTTCAAACCAGATGGGGCGTGGCTCACAGACTGAAAAGCTATTAAGCTCAGGATCTTGATAGGGTGGATCAGGTTGGGTTATAAACTGTTATTCAGGTTTAAAAGGAAGTCAAACAGACAGAGGGAGGGAGGCATTTGTTCAGAGAAGAAGCTGGACTATTTAGGAGGTTGAAGGAAGAGGAGCCAGCTGCTTGCTATGGAATCCTCAGAATCCATTTGGCTTGACCCGCTCCTCCAATTTAGGATTTTGGTGAGTGCTCCAAACTGTGAGATAGGAGTGTGCCTCCTTCCTTTACCATTATGTCTTATCTGTCTCTAGACACATGTCATGGTCTCTGAATCACACTGTGTCAACATTTTCTCTGCCACTCTCATTCCAACCTTTGACTGTTCACATCCCTTTTTTCAGCTCCAACATTTCTGTCTTGAATCTATTTATTCGCCTAACCTAAGATCCTAATCCTGTGCTTTCAAATACAGTAACATGTGGCTTGAACATTTAAATTAATCCAATTAAATAGCTAAATTTCAGTCATTGGTATTACCAGCCAGACTTCATCCCACGTGTGTGACACTTTCTGTATCACACGATGCAGATACAGAGTATGTCCTTCATCTCGAAAAGTATTATTGGTCATTGATCTACATCTGATGTTTTTAAATATTTGTTTCTAAATATTTAGATAATTATCTTCTAAGTATTCCATTTTCTGCTTCTCTGAATTAATTTCCTTTAATGGATTTCATCAGGTGATTTTGCTCACTTTATTTCTTATGTATCTTGAGTCTATTTTTATGTTGAAATAATTATCTCAAGATGGAATAAATTACTTGAAATACTTATTTTAATTCTTTCAAAAAATTAATATATATTAACCTCCTTTGATTCTTACGACATCTAAGCTGGACATAGCCAAAGTTGCCTAGGTTCCATCTTCTTTCTATTGTAGACAGCCTGTTACATGTGCCTGGGGTTTCCCTGGATATCATAGTAATTTACCTATTCCTATTATCAGTAGAAGAAATATTCTAAGAGTGAAAAAGAACACTTCACTTTGGAAGTTGTCTGAAGTCGAATCAAAACCAAAGGCAAACCACGTTCAAGTCTTGATTGGTTTTCCTGAACAGTCCCTCCCAGCTTGGGTTTCCCCAGGTGCTCTGCATAATCTAATCACTAATCCAATCACTTTTTCTTGAGTGGATTTGGGGATTTCTGCTTTGTCTTGGACACTAGATTCCTCTCCACAGTAAGCAGAGGCATGGATCCAGGAATTCACTTCTGATGGGAAATGACACCTAAGCTTTCACTTCAGTTTCGAAAAGAGGACCTGAAAGCAGAAGACAGAGCAAGTATCTCCAGGGAGACTTCTGTTTCAAGATAGATGGGATGTGGTGAGGGGATTGACTTTGGATATATGGAGAGGTTCCCCCCAAACTAAGTGATAAATACAAAGAGTTTCTTCTGATTATTGTTGTTAGAAGTCATATTACCAGTAAAACCTATTGATCTTTGTTGGCTAAAGGTATTTGATCATAGGATACAGACTGAGCAAAATTAAATGACAGCTGCTCCTTCCTCTAGGGTAACCCTGTCAGATATTAAAGATTTTAGAACCTCTGGGTGTCCATTGTAAATTGGTAAGTAAAGCAGTTTCCTTCTAAACCTCCATATTTCTGACCATCCTTGACCAGGAGGATTGAGATAGTCTAGGACAGGAACACTGACTCCTGGACTCCTGCTACTTTCTGGTACAGGGGATGTTAAGGACGAGGCTGGCAGGGTGGGTGCTATGGTTCCTCCAAATGGATAAGTCCTCCATTTAACTCCATCCTAAAAGAGGTCCTAGGGTAATTGATATCCACATCCATGGGGAACAGAACTAACCTCAGGGCTGAGGGGGAGCTGGAAGGCAGTGTGTTTCCAGAGGACTGCCAGGGCTGTTGGAGAAGCACTGTGGGCACATAAGGCAGGAGACGATCTGGGGGCTTCCAGAGCGTTTACCTACAGCAGTGACCACCATCCACTCTGGCGAGTCAGGGTCGCTGAGGGCTGGAATCAGGGAGGACACTGAGTGATTCTGGGTGCCACGGGCTGATGAACACAGAGTCAGTGCTTAGCACGTTCTTATTTGCAGACTCTGACTTTCTGTGTTAGCAACCACAGCTCTTCACATGGGATCTGGGAGAGAAGCTGCATAGTATTCCCTGGACGCACCACCGGTTTCCGAGTGCTGGGCTGGGGCTGCACCCAGGTGAAGGTTGGGGGCTTGAATTCAGGTGGGCCTGGAAGCACAGAGGTAAGATCTCATGGCTCCTTCTTCATCCTCAGGTTGACCTGCCTAGTGCTTGATCGGCTGTGAGTGAGATCCCGAGGAAGGCTCCCAGTGACTGAGCTGTTGAGCATGGAGCCCCTGGTGAGTCGTGATGCTTCCTCCTGAAGCGGCACCCAGTCCCCATGCTTCCTCAGCTCAGCTGCCCACTCTGGACAGCGGTAGGGCTGCTCTGTCTAAACCAGAACATCCCTGATGTTTTAGGAATCGGTAACGTTTGAAGATGTAGCCATCGACTTCACCCAGGAAGAGTGGAGCCTGCTAGACAAGTCCCAGAAAAACCTGTTCAGAAATGTGATGCTGGAAACTGTCACCCACCTGGTCTCTGTCGGTGAGTCTGTCAACAGGGATGGGCCTGCGCCTGTGTCCATTCTGCTCATTCACTCACTGAACAAGCATTTAGAACAGCTGCCCTGTGTCCCCCTCCAGCTGCTTCCTGAGTCTCTGCTAGTCCTCCTAACCACATAGAGGAAGATGTTCCTTTCCAGATACTTTTTATTCCACATGGAAGGGTTATCTTGGCCAGGTTTCATATATTTGTTGCTACTCAGTCTCAACATTCAGAACAGAGCTGAGGATTCAGTGGATATTGTAATACGTAAATAATAGGATAAAGGATGAAATATTTTTAAAAATAATTCTTTTGTTCCTGTCACTGCATGAAGGCTTGAGACCAGAGTACATGTATATGTCATATTCATATGTCTGTATATGATATACTTTTAATTCTTCCTGTAAGGTGGATCATTACTGGATCCTGTTTGACAGAAATATTCAGCCCACTGTAGAGTCTTTTGATCTTTCCCATTTGGAAAAGATTCTGTGGCCTCTCTCTGAACTGGTGCATGGGCATCAGCCCTTAGACAGCCTCACTGTTCTTGCTGCTGCTCTGGGTTTCCTCCTGGTCTGCTCAAGGACCTTCACTGTTCTGTCTGGTAAAGATGTTGCTGCCTGCACTGACCTTCAATTATCTCTTTATTTTCCTCAGTACCTTACCTGTTTTGAGCACAGCAAAGAGTAATTAGCCTGGACTCAAAATCCACAGCTTTTTTTTTTTTTTAATCGAACAGGCTATCAGATCAGCAAATCTGATGTGATTTTCCAACTGGAACAAGGGAAAGAGTTGTGGACAGAAGCAGCAGGAGGCCTCCAAGGTCAGCATCCAGGTGAGCATCCTTGGAGATACCAAATGAAAGTGAAGTGAGGGACATATCCTAAAATGGAAGTGAGGACATTGGGGCATATTCCTTGAATTATCATTCCTGTGCATCTATCACCACAATTCATATTACTGCCTTCCAGCCACTTTCTCTTCTTTCAGGGAAAAAGTGCTGTGGACTTTCTGAACTTAAAACTTCTACATAGCGATTCTCATCCTGATCCTCCCATTTAATGTTTTTCCATCACTTGTTGACCCAGTGTCTCTTCACCACATAACATTTCTATATTTAATCCTGGTTTTCTTCTAATAGACAATGACTCTCTCTCTCTCTCTCTCTCTCTATATATATATATATATATAAATGTGGACCATTTTAAAGTCTTTATTGAATTTGTTAGTATATTTCTCCAGTTTTATGATTTGGTTTTTCAGTCACAAGACATGTGGGATCTCAGCTTCCCTGTAGGGGATCAAGTGCACACTCCCTGCACTAGAAGGTGAAATCTTAACCACTGCACCACCAGGGAAGCTCCTAGACAATTACCTTTAAAGTATTTCTACTACCTCAGTATTTCTTTGTTATACACAGTTTCTCCATCTAAGTACCAATTTTTGAAACACAGACACATGGACCTTGGTATTTATCTATGCTTTTTATTTCTCTAACGCCATTCTAAAATCTATATATTTTTTTCCATTTCTGTAGGCAGTGAAAGTCTCTTTAGACAACAAGAAATGATATTAATGCAAAGTGTCTTCTGGAAGCACACATCCCCCACCAGGACAATGGTAAGTTTCATGGGTGAGAAGTCTAGGCATCAGCTGAATGACCTAGTGATGAGATAAGTTGGTAACTGAGCACAATTTCCTGTATCTACGTTGAAATTGAGCTTTTTCTGGGCAAATTTTTAGATATCTGAAGCTAGTTAATAAGATAGTATGAGCTCAAAACCATAATATAAGAAAAAAAAGTTGCAGAAACATTGCTCATCTTATAGTCTTTAAAACACAATGAAATCTTCAAAATTAATCTGATACCTGGGGTCAGGAAACTATAAAAGAGAATGTTTGTGCCTGCAGGGGAGTAACACAGCATGTGTTTGCAACCAACACTGGAGACACTTTAACAGGAGACTATTATCGGCTGATGCTCTAGGGTGAATATGTAGACAATGAGTGTCTGCCTGGACATGGGCAAACCAGTAACAGCCTCATATCTCCTCCCCTCAAAGCAGGTTTCTCACCCACAAAGGGATCCTGCTGGATGTGCTGATTTGAGAGATCAAGTTACTCCTACATCTTCACTTCAATATTCAATAGTTCCCTTCAGAAGCAAACATAATGTCAGCAAACAGCATGGAAAATCACTTAGTCAAGGGTCATCCTCAATGGACAGGGTCACACTCACACTAAACGTAAATCATGTGAATGTGCTCTGTGTGGGAAAGTTTTTAATAGAGGCTCTAGCCTTAGCAGACATAAGATGATTCACACTGGAGAGAAACCATTCAAATGTCAACTGTGTGAGAAAGTCTTCAATCAAAGATTCTCCCTGAAAGTACATGAGAAAACTCACACAGGAGAGAAGCCCTATGAATGTCATCAGTGTGGAAAAGCCTTTAGTAGATGTGCCAGCCTCAGGAGACACAGCATGATTCACACTGGAGAGAAACCATTCAAATGTCCTCTGTGTGGGAAAGACTTCAATCAAAATTCCTCCTTGAAACAACATGAGAGAACTCACACAGGAGAGAAGAGATATGAATGTCATCAGTGCGGCAAAGCCTTTCTTCAAAGCTCTGGCCTTAGTTCACATAAGAAAGTCCATACTGGAGAGAAGCCACATGTATGTCTTGAGTGTGGGAAGGCCTTTACTCATAGTTCAGGGCTTCATGTGCACAAAAGAATCCACACTAGAGAGAAACCATACGTATGCTCTGTGTGTAGGAAGGCCTTCAATAAATATGCTAAGCTGAGGGAACATGAGAGAACCCACAGTGGAGAGAAGCCCTATGAATGTCAGCTCTGTGGAGAACACTTCACTAGTGCCTCTTCCCTTAGACGACACAAGGGAACCCAGCACAGGAGAGAAAACCAGTAGGGCCCTCAGTAGACATTCTAACCTGAGGTGACATAATCAATATGGAGGTTCCTTCAGGCATTGCGCTGTGCGGTCCAGACAGGCACTGCCCGTGGGCATGGATCCACACGTGTGCTATCTCTGTGAGTAAGCCTTTAGTCATTAGCCTGGCCTCATGTAACTTAACAGAACTCACTCTACAAACACAATATGGGTGTTTCCAGCAACAGCCCCTGAGGAACCTAGGTTAAAATTTTAAGCCCCCTTTTTTGTTAAAACCCCGGAGGCAGGCCATGCCTCACAGGAGATAACTTACTCCTTATCGGTGACTCAGAGTCTCCTGGTCCTTAACAAAGCCCCATTCTATTAATTCTTAACTGATGACTTATAACCTAGTTTCCTGACCTTGCGAAGAGACCCCCTCTCAAAGATGTATTTTCTGTCAGGCTTTTCCGGGTAATTGTTCTTCTAAGAACTGGCCAAACGCCGCAGGTGGTCAGTCAACTGTTTCGACTTAATTACCTGCAGACCTATCCCACCAATCAAACGTCCTCACCCCACCTACCCCTGCCTATGGCCCCCTATCACATTGTTCCCAACATCCTGACCCCTCCCACACCTGCCTGTGATTTTTCGGTATAAAAGTTCCTCACAATTGATGTTCGGGGTTCATCTCCTTGAGTGGAGACTGAACCCCGGCGCGTTGGCCTAATAAATCCTCTTGCTGATTGCATCGAATTCTAGTCACTGTGGTCTTTGGAGCGACAGATTCTGAGAAAAGGCCGCGAGGTCTTACACCCCCAACTCTAAAGACCTTAGAGGACACGAGCAGAGGATAAGCAACCCCTTCTACTTCGATAATTATTGATCAATGTGAACCAACTCCATGGAAAGAACCATTCAGTTCAGGTGCACAAGAAAACTTGAGAAAAAAATAAACACAAGAACAAAGATGAAGACTCTTGAAAGATACCAAAATAGGCTGGGCAACACCAAGCATACTTTTAAAGAATTCATCCTAGAGAAGTTATTTCATGGAAAGCTATGAGAAATTCTTTCTCCATAGAGCAACCCCCCCACCCCGCCCCCCGGTTCACACATGCTGTCTATAGAACACACTCTCAGGGTCATGACAGAAGGGAGAACTTCAGGGATCACTTTCATTTCTCATTAAATTCTCACACTGAGGATGCAGCAATCCTAAAATCAAAAGTGAATCTACGGCTAGATTTCATATCAGAAAAAAAAGATACTGTGTGGGAGGGGGAATCCTAAAAGAATCCTATAACACAGGCAGTTTGTGACTGGGGGAAATACCTCTTCATGAAAATGTGGTATCAAATGGAAGTGAAGTGACTCAGCAACATGGAATGCAGGGTTTTGTAAAATGAGTCTGTGCAAAAAAGTTATAGTTGAAAATATTCAAACAATAAAGTCTGTGGCTAAAGGAGCTCAGTGTTGCTGTCTGGTTTCTTTGGGCCCCAAACACAGGGATGGGCTTCCCAGGTGGCACTAGTGGTAAAGAACCCAGCTGCCAATGCAGGTAGATGTAAGAGACACAGGTTTGATACCTGGGTCGGGAAGATCCCCTGGGGGAGGGCATCACAACCCACTCCAGTATTCTTGCCTGAAGAATCCCCGTGGACAGAGGAACCTGGTGGGCTACAGTCCACAGGGTTGCAGAGTCGGACATGACTGAAGAGACTTGCCACAGGGTTGCAGGTCTGCACTCTGGGAAAGTGGGCGGAGACTCAGCCCCACTCTCTGAGTCCCCCTTTCCTACTGCTCTTTCCTCACAACTTGGATCCACTCATTCCAACATCGCCCCTGCATCTACCTCTTCAGGCCCTGGGGGTGACACAGCTCTGATCTTCAGCTCCACGGGTTTCCCAGAATGTCACGACCTGCTCAGGCAAGGTCCTGGGGGAGCCTCAGAGACATCTGGTCCTACATTATTTGAGGCCCTTCAACGTATGTCTGCGGATGGAAGCCACCTGGGGCTCAAGAGACAGACATCTCTGCCCTCCCAGACCTCAGGAATCTCTGTTATTCTGAACTAAAGCCTCAGAACTGTGCCAAGTGGATGGAGGGTTCCTTCCATGATCATACTAACTTACTCAGCTGATTCCTGAATTATGCACACAGTTGTCTCACTAAAGTGGATAAGTTCATGGAATAAATCTACAGGAATATAAAATGTGTAAAACTACCAGCCATCACACAAGCAGGTTTTTAAAACAATTAGCGCAATGTACTTTTCCTCCCCCCAAAAATGCTGTCACAAAGCAGATCTCCCTACTTTGTCTGAAGGACTTGGAAAGTTATCCTTTGACACACATCCATATCCTTTTCCTCACAAAAACCCTCCATAGTTTCAGGGCTGAAGACATTTCACCGTAGCTCCTGTTCAAACTGCTGCTGTCCCAGGAGTAAGACTCTCCTCCAAAACTTTACATCATTGGATTCTTTTTTAACATATGAAAATAGGATACATATATTATGCCTCCAATAATAGTTAGGAATTTGGGGAAATATTTTTTTTCCAAAACTGGAAATACTGAGGAAAGTATGGAATACCACAATGATTCCTTTCCTCCCAATTCCAAATTCTGTAAGTGACTCCAATTTTCTATCTCTTTTCTAGAGGAAGAGAGTCCTGCTCCCAGTGTGGACACATTATGACATACTCTTTTTGGACATGTTTCCTTTTGGACAACCAGGAAAAGGTTTTGGGGACTGAAAGCCAATAAAAGGGGAGGTAGTAGCCAAAGGGAGTGGGCCTTTTAACATGGCGGTTTTGGTGAAAATGAAGCCGAACATATGGCAACCCAGATCTTAAACCTGCTCCCTTGCATTGATATAGAGGGAAAGTGAGAGTGAAGGTCACTTAGTCCTGTCCGAGTCTTGTGATCCCATGGACCAAATAGTCCATGGAGTTCTCCAGACCAGAATACTGGAGTAGGTAGCCTTTCCTTTCTCCAGGGGATCTTCCCAGCCCAGGGACTGAACCCAGGTCTCCCACATTGCAGGCGGTTCTTTACCAGCTGAGCCACAAGGGACGCCCTGAGAGAAGCGTCGCAAAAGGTTTACAAGGGGTTTGAACCTCTGTATCACAGAATTGAGACTCTGAAATGGGGATAGACCTAGAAGATCAGAATTCTGAGAAGAAATCCAGAAATGCATTCAAAAGTGAGTGGAAAACTAGGAGGGAAGCCTCTTGGGATAAACAAACACTGCTGTTCAGCGGCTAAGTCATGTCCAACTGTTTGCACCCTCCTGGACTGTACCCCACCAGGCTCCTCTGTCCTTGGAGATTTTCAGGCAAGAATACAGGAGTGGGTTGCCATTTCCTTTTCCAGGGGATCTTCCACACCCGGGACTGAATCAGAGCTCCTGTGTCTCCTGCACTGCAAGCATATTCTTTACCACTGAGCCATCAGGGAAACCAAATACATTACCTTCAATGAAAGAAAGCATTTTTTAAAAGAACTGCATCCAAATCATAAGGAAGAATCAAAGATGTCTGACTCCGCAGTTTTATTTTGGTAAATGAAAAAATAATTATGTTTTGTAGCTTCACTTGATTTAGAGGGTCACCTGGGTCACCCCCCTCAATTTTTTCCCTTCAAAATATAAGTTCTTCAGCTGGGGCATTTTCTACTGTAGGGCTTTTGTAGGGAAGGAGCGGGTACTGTATCTCATTAAACCTGTGGGTCAGCACAGCAAGGTCCTTTGGAAGTGGCAAATCCTTGACTTAAGGATGCACGTGGAAAACTCTCCCAAATAAAAAAGAGGAATGTGTGTGTGTGTGCATGTGTGTGTGTGTGTGTGTCTGTTACTCACTCAGTCATGTCCAACTCTGCGACCCCATGGACTGTAGCCTGCAGGCTCCTCTATCCATGGGATTCTCCAGGCAAGAATACTGGAGTGGGTTGCCATTTCGTTCTCTAGGGGATCTTCCCGACCCAGGAATCAAACCTGGGTCTCCCACAGTGCAGGCAGATTCTTTACCATCTGAGCTACTAGGGAAGCCCAAAAAGGAGGAATAGTTTGGCTAACTGCCTACTTTGAAAGTTAAACGGCCCACCTGCACCATCAGCATCACCATGCCTAAATATCACTTCTTCCTTAAACTATCGCTAGCTGGATAGACAGATAAGACACACACAGAGATAGATATGGTGGTTCAGACGGTAAAGCGTCTGTCTACAATGCGGGAGACCCAGGTTCGATCCCTGGGTCGGGAAGATCCCCTGGAGAAGGAAATGGCAATCCACTGCAGTACAATTGCCTGGAAAATCCCATGGACAGAGGAGCCTTGTAAACTACAGTCCATGGAGTTGCAAAGAGTCGGACACGACTGAGCGACTTCACTTCACTTGGTGAGACAGGCCTGGGACTGAGACGCTTTGTGCGGTGCTGGAATGCTTGCACCCTACAAAATACAAAGAAACTGTAGGAGACTAAAAATAACTGTGCATGTGCAGTTGGGGCGAATTCTTCACCCCAAAAGACACACAAAGACAAAAACAAACTCAGCAGTCATTTCTGAAGAGGAGCAAAAACTCAGTGTAAGAACAAAAGTAGGGTACTGAGCGCCCTCTGCACTCAACACCACAAAAAGGCGGGCAAACCACCTAAGCCACCCCTCCAGCCTGACCCCACCCCAACCCTCACCCCAAATAAGGAAGAAGCCGGGAGCCCCAGTAAAGCCTTGCCTGAATCTCTCCACTGCCCTCTACTCAATTTCTGCAGATTGCGGAAGGCCAAGACTGGTCGTACCACGTGGGGGAAGGTGTTTCCAAAGAGCAGTTTTACTTCTTGCACGTGGGAATCTTGATTAACCGTCAAGTCCATGTGGGGAGAAAAAAAAAATTGTGCGGACAGAGGTCGTGATGGATTTAAGAGTGAGAAATGGGGAAGATGGAAGCTTTCATGCCCTCCAGGGTTTCCAAAAGACTCCTTAACGGTTCCAAGTCAGCTCCTCCCACAGACGCCCGTGTGCTCTCAGACTAGTGGTTCACCAGACTGCCGCTCAGCGGCTCGAGGCAGGGGCAGGCTTCCGCGGCCCTAACACTCACCGAGTCCTGTCCCAGGGCCGGTCACAGGGCTGGGGGACCGCCGCTGCGCACATCCAGAGGCCGGGCGTAACCCGTGCATTACCTGACTTAGCAACCAGACCACTCAAGCTGCCTCTCTTCCCTCCCTCCGCCCCGTCTCGTTACCCGGGAAAAACCCGAGGGAAACCCGGGAAAAAACGTTGAGCCGAAGAGCCCAGCCCAAACGCAACCTGCAGTGGGGTCTCCGGCCGGAAACCTCCCCGTCCCGGGTCGGCCAGAGGGGAAGGGGCGGGGGCGCAGGAGGCGGGCGGGCGGCGCAGAGGATGCACGCGGGGGTTCTGGGCCTGTCCGCCCTGCTGCTGGCGGCCGAGCAG